>PVIR01000136.1:0-50711 GCA_004026965.1 Petromus typicus | reverse complement strand
TAAAGTTTAAGGCTGTGCTTTGTACATTCTGTGTACATACAAGGTCTCCCAGACCACTGGTGGCAAATGTTATATGCACAGACACATGCACAGGGATGTGTACTGAGAGGGTACTTGTGTATGTCTGTACTAGTTCCAGCCAGAAGACACTGGACACCCCCAAATACTCCCACTCACAGATGGGGAGCTGAGTGGGGACAGCAGGTAACTTGAGCCCCTGTTCCCCAGGAGAATCCGAGGGGCTGGCACATTCCATAGCAAAAATAACCAATGGGCAGCAGGCATGAGTGACGGGACAGCTGGCCGAGGAGGGGCTGAAGGTTCTGTACTCCTGCCTTGGGCCTGCTCTGCTCACCGTGAAGGAAGGGCCATCTTGAGCTGAGCTCAGGTTGGGTTTCCTCAGCCCAAAAATGCCCCATTTTCCTTTCAAGGCCAGGCAGCTGGGTTCCCCTGCTTGTTCCCTGGGATTCCATTTCTGAGAGACCATTTCTCCTCAACCAGAGAAACTCCAAAGCCTTGTGATGCTCCTCACCTATCCTGCAGACCCTCTCCTGAGCTGCGCACACACACACACACACACACACACACACACACACACACACACACTCTATCCTCACTTTGCCTCCTCTTTTGCGTGCCTCTGCCCTGCTCTGAATTTCTGATATACTGTCTGGTTTACTACATTGCCACTGTGAGTGTCCCCACTGGAATGTAATCTCCAAGAATCATCCCCACTCGCACATCCCAAACTCTGAGACCAGTAGATGGGACAAAGGAGGCACTCGATAAATAGGGGAATGTGTGGCACAGCATCCCAGAGGAGGAGATGAGAGTGGTAGGTAACAAACCTTCCAGAATGGTTGCCTTCATCCAGCCTTTCCCTTTCTCTGTCCTAAACTAGATCCTTTCCCAAGAAATAGCCGGAGAAGTGACCATCCCCATTCTACCAAAATTTCTGGACGGAATTCCGCTGAGCAGCAAACTGTCTCCTGCAGGGGATTCAGGTGACTCTGTGGGCCTCCCTGCCCCACCTGCTTCCCTCCCAGGGCTCTTATCTGCCCCTGCTGTGGTGCATCCACCTCTTTTGGGTTCATATTTCACCTGAATGGATGGCAACACCGGCCACACCCATGACATTCGACTATATACTAGTTCCTTTCTTGCTTTTCATCCAGACATTTCAAATTCTAGATGGAAAAGATGATAACTGCAAAGAGTCTTCAATGCAGATTCTCATGTGTTTCCCCCCATTCCCTGGCCTTCACTGGCCCTCTCTCTCTCTACATTCTAACCTCTGCCCTCTATGCTCTCAAGAATCCAAGATGGTTCACTACTATCTATTGTCTTTTGGTCCTTCTGCTTTCCAGATGCTGGTTTCAAATCTCCACCCAACACATGCATGAGCATCTTCCATTTGTCCCTCCTCTTGGTTGTATCCCCTCTGACACCATACTATTTTGTGTGAGACCTTCCCCTGCTGCTATTCATGCTTCCTCCCCAGAGGGCAGCACTTGCTCTGGACACTTGGCTGCTCAGCCTTTGCAGGTGGGAGCCTTGTGTTTGGAAAGAGAAAAATGTTTACCTATGTTGGAGACTGGGCTAGAAGATGGATTGGGTTAATGACAGAAGAAAATTGATCACAATGACAAATCCTTATCTTAGTCTTCCTACCTCTTTCTGTGGACAAATGATGTGGACCCAGGCTTGGCAACACAGCCTCTCCGGCTGACCAGCTGTCCCACCTCATTAGGTAATTTTCCCCTTTGAATCCCAATTCTTTTATATACATAATGGTCACAATAGTAATCTGGAGTTTGGAACATTAAATAGTTAAATTAGTGTCCTTTATACATTTAAGGATTTTGTAAGTATCCTGCGTTTCTACACCCTCAAATCCTACTACTACCCTGCCAGTTTCCCATTCTGCAGACTCACCTGCCTGCAGCACCCTTGTCTCCCCAGGTCCCCAACCTCCCTAAACCTGGCCAATACCCATCCATCCTGAGCTACTATCTCAGACTTTGGGAGTGCCAAGAGCCTCAGAACCACCCTGTCTTGCCAAGCTAAGAGCAATCCTGGCCAGAAATTGCCATCTTCCTTCTGTAGCCAGGTCCCTGCTTGGCTTCCTTGAGTACCTTAAAGTCCTCCTGTTGATCCTAATCCAGAAAGTTTTCCATGAGGAAGCTTGAGCAATGCTGAGGTGTGGTGCAGCTGCCTTGGCTGGGAGCTATCACTGGGAAGGGATGGGTGAGGGATGGGAAACCAGAGGGGGCAGAAGCCACAGTCATCCAGACAGACTCCCAGCATCACCAAAGCAAAGCCCGTGCCTCCACCACATCATGGAGGAAGAGTGTAATAGTTAACCATGTGGGCATGCGCGGTGGGGAGAATGAAACCTTCAGCTTTTCTGGCACTTTCTATCTGCACAAACTGGATATGTGCTCAAACAGAGCAAGCAGTAGCACAGTCCTTTTCCTATTTTAACATGAATATCAAACTTCCAAGTCCAGCCCCACATGCCTGGTGCCTTTTCTGTACTTCCTCAAGTCTGCTGTTCACCAACCTGTGCTGTCTAGGTAGGCCCAGGCTGGCTCAGCCCTGCCCACCATGCCATACTGGTTACAAAGCACTGAGGAAACAGCCCTGCTGAGGGCTATTCCACCTCACCATCTCCTCATCTGGAGGGGCCAGGGCAGGTGAGGAGGTTTCTAACTTCAGAAATGCCAGATCAGGCCAGTCATGTGGGAGCCGCTCCCCAAACACTGGACACTAACCCACCCCCTTCCACCATCAGAACTTTTTGAGTATTAAAAAATCTCCAGAGCCCACGCTAGGAGGACAGGTGTCTTAGGTCTGGGATGGGACGGCCATAAGCAGCTGCATGTCTGCCTCCCTTCTGGTTCACAGTGCTCTCACCTGAAAAAGGCAGTGTTTGGAGCTGCAGCTCTCTGTGGACCTGCCCAGCATTAAACAGATATTATAACCACTGCACTTTCTCTGCCCTACCTTTCCCTTTCCTAATAGCTCTCCCCTGAAACTATCCTTATTAACTTATCTATCTTACCCTTTAATTTGCATTCTGTTTTCAACTCCCTTTGCCCCTGAGAGGACCAGAGCGAAGAACCCTAAGAAGGCTCTGGTTCAGAACTGTAGGAGAACATGCTGAACCCCTGACTCCAAACTAAGAAATCCTGTACTTGGCCAGCTTCTAGCCCAATCAAGAGAAGCCAGCTGTGGCCCTCTCTGGCCCAATCCTGGTCACAGAGATCATAAGGAATGAGTAGTTGGAAACTGGGAGGTAAGCAGGGCCAGGGTGGGGAGATGAGATGCTGAGAGCTCCAACTTCTGACTGGGCTGCATCTGTGAGCATCCTCCCCAGCCCCCAAGGATTGATCCTTACAGGGCACCATCCAGCTGGACTGAGAGGCTCCTTTTGCAAATGCCCAAATCAGGCACACATGCTCAACTCTTTGCCACCTACCCTGAATGCAGCCTACTTTCTCACAATTCCATTTTTCCAACTTGATCTACTCAAGGCTCTGTGTTTGGCCTATAGAAGAATCATACATCTAAGTCTAGAGTTGGGGAATAGTAAAGGAAGGCCAAAAATTAATCCAAGGAGAATCAGCACTGGCTTGGCTTTCTTCCCCAACCCCGGGTTAGTGGACACCACATCCAGGTTCTTGTCCCTCTTCTTTGGTCTCAGACCACCCACCTGGAACCGTACCTCCACCCTGTCCCCTTCCATGGGCCTGAACACCTGTTCTGGAATCTCAATAAACGTGGTCCAGGGGTTTCCCACACCAACTCACATGTCCTGTCCTGCATCGGTTTATACCACCACCATCCTTCCACAGCCCACAGATGTGCACACATGCACACACACACACATACACACACACATGCATGTCTGTAGATTCTTAAGACGCCACCTCCATTCATGCCCCAGCCCCTGCTCCACCTCCTGGAGTCCTCTGGACCTTGTTCACATGCATCTACCCACTAGCCCCTTCCACTCTACCTGATACTGATAGTACAGCTCTGCCATAGCAACAGCCTGCAGGGAGCTCTGGCCCATCTGCTGCACAGTGCACCCCAGACCAGGGGAAACCAGTACCTCCTTCTAGCAGGCACACGCCTTTAAGGAGCTCAAGACTTCCAGGTCTCTTATCAGAAATGAAGATTACTCTCCTCTGTCTCTAGCAGAGGAGGAGGAGGGCTTCCATCACAGTTCCCCCAAGAGGCCTATGTGAAGCTCAGGCTTGGCTTACCCACCACTAACCCTTGACCTCTGACTGTCCCAGCTAAGCCTCTCCCTGACGCTACTTCCGTACATCCACCGCTCGGTCAGCTCTCCTGCACCCACAGCTAACAAGCCTGGGCACTTGAGAAGGCTAAGAAACGTTACCTGCCTCATGTGGCCCGAGAAGCCCCTCTCTACCCTTGCTTCCCTCAGCCTGGCCAGACGCCGCCCCACCTCCCCATTACCTCCGACCTCCAGCACGGTGAGGACAGCCTCACAGGAGGCCCGGCCCCGCTCGTTCTGGGCCGTGCAGCTGTACACGCCGGCGTCCTGCGCCCCGCAACTCCGCAGCCACAAGCAGCTGGGCTCGGGGGGCACGGGCAGGAGCTGCCCATCCCGGAACCAGCTGAAGCTGGGCTGGGGCGTCCCGCTCACCACCACCCGCAGCCGCACGTCGCTACCCGCGCACACCGCCGCGTTCTTCAGTGGCCGCAGGAAGACTGGCGCCCCGGCCGCCAGGGCCCCTCCGCCGGCCCCCACCTTGGCCCTCTTCGGGGGCACCCCGGGGCTGGGGGGTGCCCTCATGCCCGCGTCCTCGTCTCGCGTGGCCCGGGCTTTCTGCATGGCCTCTGCCAGCTGGGCTGGGGTGGATGTTGGTACTGGGTGGCCACAGGGGCACCGGGGGATGGTGCCCTGGGAGAGGAGTCCTGGGGGCCGGCGGCCTGCCTTCCTGCTGCCCTCCGCCTTCGGCCTGTGCTACCCAGAAGGTCACCAGGGCGGCCGGTGGTTGCGCCTCGGGGGCTATTTTTAGGCCCCCCGGCTCGGGTTGCGAGAGAGCTGTAGAGGGAGGGGGCAGCTAAGAAGGGGACTTGAACTCCACTGAGCTCCTTTCCCTTCCTCCAGAGCCCCCCTCCCAGCCCCGGCTTGAGCGAGTCCCTGGGGACTGGCACGCGCCCCTTCCTCCAGGGTGTGCGGGTGCCCGGCCACCTGGGGCTGGGGAGTAGAGTTACCCCTGGGCTCTACCCCATCCCCCACCCTCAGGCTCCAGAGCCCCAGCCTCACTGGACTAGTGGAGAGGAAGAGGCATGGTCCAGGAGATGCCTGAGAGGCAGATGGAAAGGCGGGCTAAGGGGCTGAGCAGGGCCACCAGGGCCTAGTGGTCTCCCCAGTGCCTCTATTACTGCCCGCAAACAGTGAGGCCAGGATTCCAGCTTCCATCTGGTTCTGTATTACCGGCCGGTGACACTGAACCTCTCACAACCTCCAATCCCTCATCTGTACAATTGGGGACCTGGACAGGGTTGAACAGGGCAGAAAAGAGTGGGAAGGACACTGTCAGCAGAGGGACAGTGTGAGAAAAGAGAGACCACGGGCAAAGAGGATTTGGAGGGATGAATGGTGGTGGGTGGAGGAAAAGAGGTGGGGCCTGCTGCAGAAGCTCTGGTTGCTAAGAGCTCTATTCTGAAAACAGGGGATGCTACCAGAGGGTCTTAAGCAGAGGAGTGACTGCTCAGAGCTGTTTCAGGAGGGTGCCTGGTACAGCCGGTTTGGAGAGTGAAGAGGCCTGGTACAGTGGTGGTCCTTAAAGGGTGGGTCCTGCTAGAAGTGCATGTTCTCAGCCATCCTGACGCCCTGGCTCAGCACTGGGAATTTGTACATTTGACAACTGGTCCAAGTGACTGATCTAAGGATTGCACTTGAGGAAATATAGGACACTGTGGCTTTTAAAGTCCAAAGGAGAATACTATATTCACCCAGTTCTGTGTCTGGACAGAGCAGCCATGTGAATCTACACAAGTGATAAAACTACATTGAAAAAAATGTACATGTAAACACACACATGCACATATGCGTACACACACAAGAATATATGTAAATCTGGTAAATCTCAGTCAGGGAAAGGGACAATAACAAGGTCAATTTCCTGCCTATGATATTATGCTCTAGTCATACAAAGTGTCACAGCTAGGGAAAGCAGGTGAGGGGCACACAGGATCTTTGTTATTTCTGAAAACTCTATGTGAATCCATGGTTTTCTCCAAATTAAAATTTTAAAAAAAAGTCTAGAGGTTGGAAATGTAGCTCAGTGGTAGAGAGCTTGCTTAGCGTGCCAGGCTGGGTGCGTGCGCATAAAGCCCCAGGTTTGATCTCCAGCACAGAAAAAAAATTAAGTCCATAAGAGACCTAGCCCTGACCTTGATGAAGCCTGGGATGGACTAAAAGGAGCCGTGAGTCATTCAGAGATGGGGAACGTCACTCTTGATCTTGCCTCTTCATCCCCTGCCTTTCTCCTCAGACACTGGAGTGTGTGTGTGTGTGTGTGTGTGTGTGTGTGTGTGTGTGGTATGTGTGCCCACCACAGTACAGAAGAAACAATTTAAACACTGAATTATGTCCATAGAGATTAAGAGCCTTGAGGAATAATTTTTCTTGCAGTTTGCATACATTAAAGCTTACTCTTTGTGATGTGCAGTTCTCTGGGCTTTGACAAATGCATAGAATCGCGCGGTGCTACCTCAGGACCATACAAAGCAGTTCTATCACCCTAAATATTCACTTGTGCTTCTTCTTTGTAGTCAGCCACTCCCCTCTACCAACCCCTGGCAACCACGGATGATGAATTGAATTCTACAACATAAATTGAATTCTAAAAAGATTTAAAATGGGCGAAAGCATTGCAAATAGAAAGAACATCAAAAACAAAGGACTGGAGACTGTTTTTTTTAAAAAAAACTAATAACCCGAAGCTACCTAATGCCATATGTCAACAATTGTTTGGAATGCAGCGGGTGGTTTGTAAATATGGACTGGTTAGTTAGCTGAATAAATGACCACGGCCTAATCTTGAGTGACTCTTAGCATCTTCAAGCCTTGGTTTACTCATCTATAAAATGGGAGTAGCCCAAGTCAAGTTTCATTTAATACATACGCATTTGTAGGTTTTACTAAGCGACATGGATTTCTGTCTCCAAGTTGCTTATATTCAAGAAAAGAGAGGCAGCACACTTAAAGAAATTGTAAAGAGCAGAAGGAGATAAGTACTATAGGAAAAGCTCAGCAGGGATGTGTCTGTGGCAGGGGATTGTTCTTACAAACAGAGTGATTAGAGTCCGCCTCCTTGGGAAAACATGGGAGCCCATCTTGATCTTGAAGGGTTAGGAAGCACTTGGTACAGAGGTGGGAGTGTGCCTGGTTGTTCGCCAAGAGCCAGAAGGCCAGCAAGGATGGAGGGAGCAAGGGCAGAGTGGAAGGCAATGGATCAGACAGCTAGCAGGGGCCAGATAGCATCTTGCAGGCTGTGGCACTTTTATTGGAAATGAGAAGTCATCTCAGAGTTCTGAGCAAAATTACACGATCTGACATACATTATTGGGATGGCATTAAATTGTTATATTAAATATTAAAATAAGTATTAACTATTTAAAAAGGCCTGGCCCAGAGCCTGGAACATGGCTTGTCTCTAACCCGGCATTCACTGACTTCCCCCCAGGGTCTTCGGGCCGCAGTGAGTCGCTGGCGCCCTCTCCTGGACGAGCAGGCACGAGCTGTGACAGCTGGGAGTGACCCAGGCTCCGACCAGGCCAGTTCCCAGGGCAGCTGGCTACAAGGCACTTGTCTGTCCCTTGGTGGGGGCCCCAGGGCCCTGCAGCCTGGCGCCAGGTTGGGTGTGTGTGCTGCCAGTCTGCCCCGCCTCTCAGTCACAAGTCTATGGTGTCATGGAAAGAGATCTGGCCTCCAGAGGCCAAGGAGCCTGGAGCCTCGCTCTCCTCTGCCACAGAATGCTGTGTGACCTGGGAAGGTCGCCCACCTCTCTGGGCCATGGAGCCTTTCCTCTAACATATAATGATGGACTACAAGCCTAACACATGGGGAAATCTCAGTAAATATTCATTGAATCAGTGAATGAAGTGTTGGGGGCAGCTATCAGCCCTTCTGGGTAAATGTTTAATTTAGAGAAAAGTAAATAAAAGTGCCCAGTGGGTATTCATTCATTCAAGAAGTATTTAAATATTTAATAAGTACCTACTATGCACCAAGCATTCTTCCTAGCACCAGGGATATAGAAGTGAATAAAACAAATAAAAATCACCCTTGGGCAGCTGACATTTCAGGTGCTGCACCAAAGGTCAGAGATGCATGCTTTCATACCTTAGCGAAGCTGGTGGTGAGAAGGAAGGAAAGGTGAATGGGGCTCTGAGGGGCAAGTCTGGGATGGCAGCCAGAGTGGACGGATGGGGAGGAAGGTGCCCACTGGGCCCTCAGCTCCTGGCACTGGGTCCACCCCCAAGTCCTTCCTTCTCCCCTTCCGAAGGGCTCCAGCTGACCTAGGCCTACCCTTTGCATCCTATGGGAAGCTGGTCAGTCCCCCAGGAGTCCTTTTCTTTTTTGATGTTTAGAGTGTTGAAGAAGAAGATTGCACAGCCCCCCCAGGGGGGCATGAAGGTAATGGGGTATATGTGGAGGAATGTGTTGAAGGTCTCCTTGTATGTACATGATCATGTGAAGCTCAAATCTGTTTTCTTTTTTTGTCCAGTGCCTAGGATCTCTGGGTCAGTGGGTTGTACTTGTCTATCACTCAATGTGGGCCCCAGGGAGCACCCAGGGGACCCCAAGGGAACAAACAGGGCTAGGAGGGCTCTACTCAGAGAATGGTGTCCTTGGGGGACAGGTGTAAGGACAGGTGAGCACAATTACAGAAGACAGGTGGACTGAGGAGAGAGGACTTTCCCTCAGCACTGTCTCCAGTGGAAGGCCACAGTACAGTTCTCTGACACTGGGGACATGTGGGCAGGACTTGATCCCTGGCCGTCACTGAAGCTGGGGTGAGGCTGAGAAAGGAGCTTCTGTACCAAGAGGCTCACTGTCCAGAGGAATCCTGAGGTCTGACTCTGAAAACACAAGATCCTTACTTTCCCTCCACCCTAGTGACCAGTCTGTACCTAAGATCTTCTGACTTATGCACGCCTTTATGCTTTGTAAAGCAGGTGAGTGCTCATATTACTCATCTGGGGAACAGAAGAAGCAAAGTGCCAGAAACTTCTCCAGATACACTCCTCCCCTTTATCCACCAAGGCCCATCATTCCCCCATCTCTGGCGTTTCTCTCACAGACAGGGCAACTCAGATGCTAGGACCCCCAACAAGCTCAAAGACAAGCCGAGGACACAGGGAATGCTGCTTCCGGTTCTATGTTTTGAGAGTTTTGGAGTTTCTCTGTAGGTCAAAGGGGAAGTTCTGGGCTGGAAGGGTCCATCCATTCCACTGGAACAGAGTGGGCGTACAGGAAAAGACTACTACTGTAGAAGTGGGGACCTGGGGTGTACCTAACTCCCCTGGGGCAAAAGAACCCTTCTCAGAGAGAGGAAACAACCTGTGGGCAAGGGTGCACCAAAGGACAGGAATGAAGAGTCATCAGGAAGGATTTTGGAAGTTTCTGGAAAAACCAGCTTGGGATAATATAGTGGGGACCTTAAGACTAGAACCTCACTGGGTCTACTTGACTCAGTGTATCATGCTTCTGTGTCCACCCTCTTCTCATCACCTTTGAATGACAGCCCCTTACATATGGGAGGAGCAAAGCGAAGCCTGAGGCCTACTGAGATTCATCAGCCTCCTGAATCTGTGATTCACCTGGAATACATGTGCTTTTTGCAAAGGCTGAAAACAAAGAGTATCTACACCTCCTCTGACAACGTTGGCTACCTAATTGCTCCCGGGCCCTCTGTTGATTAAGACCTTCCCGTAGCTCTGAAATGCCTGCTTTAACACATACTGGAGTCCCATGTGTATGGGAGTCTTGTTCTAAACACTTTTATTCCACCAGCATTTGTATACCTCCTATTCATTAACAAATCTTTTAAAAATTACAGTTAATTATGTCAATACATTTGAATATTTCCTTTCATTATTTCTTTTTTCCTATGTCCTACACTCCTTCCATTTTCCGTAAATCTCTCAACATTTCTCTTTGGTATTGTCATTGAGACCACAGTGCAGTGGAATAGCAGGATCATCACTCAGAGGACTTCTGAGGTCTGACTCTGAGAGTGTAAGATCCCTGATGTCACTGAAGATCACGGAAGCCTTTGAAGATGACTACGATGAGCTGATGCTTTCAGAGGACTGAGCCATCACACCCCAAAACAAGTTAGATGTTTCCATTTTTCTGAACATTGTTATTTTTCCTGAACTGGCTCCTGTGCACAGAAAGGCCTTAGAAGGAGTTAATGAAAACAAGCTGGAAACTTCCTTGGGGAAAGGACTGAGGTGACCTTTCTCAATCAGCGGAGGGGCTGCAGCTTTCTTCAAGAGATCAGGAGGTGGTGGCCGTGCCCTACCTCTGAAGGTGGCGTAGGCGGTTTAAAGGGTAATCCAAGAACCCAACAGGCAAGAGAAAAGCCCCTAGTCCATCCCACCCACCGCGCCATTTTGCTACGCACACACAACAAAGCAGGGAGGCCCAGAGGACAGTCTGGATAGAAGGGTGGCACTATTGATCTCAGGGTGAAGGGTATCATGACAGCCCCACCCCAGTCACCCACCAGATAAGACAGCAGTTGACCTGCAGGCTTGTGCTCATCTCTTTATTGTTTCTGTCCAGAGCCCCTGTGGTGGGAGGGGCAGTCGTGGGAGGTGGCATCCTCCTGCCAGCCTGAGCCCGCACAACTCTCTGCCTCCCTCTCCTCTCTTCCTCTCCAGCATCTCACCCACCATCTCTCCTTCTGTATCTCCTGCTCCCACATCCAGCACCTTCGGGGGTTCCCTCTTGCAGCCCCTGCTTTCAAAGCTCACCCCCAAGCTGGGGAAAGAAAAGGAAGGGACCATCATGTCAAGTCCCTCAGTGTCTAAGGGGCTAGTCCCTGGTCCTTTCCAGCTTGCTAAGGAGCCCGACCTTCCCTTCTCTGACCCAGGCGTGGGGACGGGAGCTCCACAGGGCTGTGTCCTGACCCTACAGCTCCCAACATGCTGCTTGAAGACATTTTCCAAAGCCGGAGGCCAGAGCCTGAGGCCACAGAGCTGGGAGGGGCAGAGTCACAACTGAACTGGGCACCACCCAGCACAAGAGCCAGGCTCACCCCCTTCCAACAGCCAGGGCTCATGGTGAGGTTTGCAGAGGCAGTTGGAGTGCTGCCTGGGACTGAGGGCATGGGGACCATGAAGGGTGACCAGTGAGAAGGACTTAGAGGCTGTGAAGGGCAGAAAGCAGGGTGGCTGACTGTGACATTCTAGGATGGAAGGAGGCTGGCTGGCTTCAGGAGGCGGTGAGGATGGGGCTAGGACGGTGTCTGAGGCTGTCTAGCTTACAACACCTCATGCTGCTGCTGTGTGGCCTCACTGACGACCTGGAAGGAAGAGAAGCCTAGTCCAGACTACTGCTAGCCCAGGGGAGCCCCGTGTGCCCACCCCAAGACCCGTTCGCCCCCAGCCAGGGACCTGAACCAGCCCAGCTGGTAGAAGACACATGCCTAACAGTCCTCCCAACACCGTCAAAGCCTCACCAATGATGAGGGGCTAGAGAGGCTACTCACCTCCCCATCCCGGGTCTCAATGGTCTTGATCATCACTGTCTTCTTGGTGTGAACCTCAGAGCCCCTTTGCTCTGGGCTGGTTTCTGTAATAGATCCACCGTGCCCTCAGCCTAATCAAGTCCAGGCAGGGCTGTCCAGGGCTCAGAGTCCACCCCTTTCATGACAGGCTTTTCTCACTTCTTTACAGAATAGTAAGCAGCTCTTGTCCCTCAGATCCAGCAGGTGGCTCTGCAGACCCCGGGGCCAGTCCCATAGTTCACACGGGCTCAGGAGCCCATGGACTATAGTGTGCAAACTGGTCCAGGACTGGGAAGCCCGAGCCCCAGGCTGCCCTCCCCTCCTACCCTTGAGTTCTAGGATGGCCTGATCGAGTTTGTATCCTGGAACTCGCCTTCTCCGAGGCAGAACCTCAAAGTCCAAGCTTGAGAGAATCTTTTGGAGACCTTCAAGGCCTCAGTGCTCATTAAGACTCAAAATGAGCAGCTTGGTGTCCTAATGAAGGTGACACAAGACAATGGGCAATGGCCACAAGGCTGCCTCACTGGCCCCGCTGTACCTTGATTCACTTGCTATGGATGGTAACAATGATACTCGCCCTGTTGTGGCCACAGAGCTATTGATTTGAAAAAGCATTAAGTGATTTTAAATGCAAGTCTCACACTTGGTGTCTATATAAACAACTAATTGAAAAGAGAGGTTTTGAGTTTTATAGGGAGGGTGAAATTTAGGTCCATGGTATCATGAGTTTGGCATTCATGAATCTCCTTAGCAAGCAACTACCCTGTGATGAACGTTGTGACTCGTTGGAGCGCAGCGTGTATTTTTTTCTGATGGAAATGAACATCGAAGTTATAAAAGGTTTGATCTAGGAAAGGAGAAGCTGCCAAGGACTCCAACTTGCTTTCCTAATGTATCATTAAAGCATATTTTTCTGCTCTCTGGGGTTGCAAAGCCACTTGATCTGCATATTACTAATGTCAGGATGGCAAAATGCCCCAAGAGCTTGTTCTTTTTATTGTTTGGCTTTGCTAAGACTTGGCTTCGTTTTTCCAAAGGTGCATCCAACATCTTGGCCCCATAAACTAGAGGTGCTCGATAAATAGCTAGAGAGCATCTGGCAATGGGCCAGGCAGATCATGGGCTGCGGGTGCCTTCCAGCCCATGGTGTGATCTCTCCTACTGCCAGGCCCCCAGAGACATTGCTGGTGCTTCTAGAGTTTGGGGTTCAGAACACACATTCCACACTTGTAAGGTTGCAATGGATATGGTAAATGTAATATCACGACACAACACAATAAGGAGCTCTCTCTCAGACAGTGCCTGGCTGCCTTATGAAGCCCCCTTTTCTCTGGCACTATACACATAGGTCCACCCCCCTCCTGCCTGATCTGGGACAGTCTCCTGGTCATTGTAAACCTTCCTCCATCTCCCAACACACACGTACCTCGGAAGTTGAGAGCAGAGAAGGTCTGGATAGGAAGGTTGATCCTGAAAAGGGAGAGACCACGTCCTCAAAGTGTTAAGGGTACTCCTATCTCTCCCTGTAACCACAATAGTCAAGGCTCATCCCAAACATTCCTCAGCTGCCCCAGTCCCTCTGATCCCAAAGCTTCCTCTCTCCTCCCTGCCATCCCTGCTGGTATGACACCGGGAAGTCCCACCCAGCGGCGCTCTCCAGGACAGCAGCATTTCCCTTCTGCTCCTGCCACTGCAGGACACTTGGACGGCAGCTGTGAGAGCGTCCTCCACATACGCCAGTCCCATGACCATTTACACTCACGCTGGGAAAAGAGAACAGGGCTTTACCACTTTAAAAGTCCATCCTATAGACATTATTCTGTTAAACCAGAACCTCTCTTTATGTGTAGGCCATATCTAAGCACATTTGTCCCTGTTTTACAAAAATTTAGATATCATGAATTATCATGTATTATTAATGTTGTATGAGACTGAGGATTGAATCCCAGGCGTCACACGCTCTAAGCAAGCATTCCACCACCAAGCTACATCTCCGGTCTTCTTCATTTTTATTTTGAGAAAAGGTCCCCTTAAATTGCCCAGCCTGGTCTCCAATTTTCAACCTTTTTGCCTCATCCTCTAGAGAAGCTGGAATTAGAAGTTTGTACCACCATCCTTGGCTTAGTTATTATTTTTATGAATATCAGTGTGGGCCATAATGGGCCTGTCTTGAACTGCAATTCAATTTACTAAGAGTGAAATTTACTAAGACTGACAGATCTCTAAGGCGTAATTCAGGGCGTGTCAATGTCCTGTCCATGTATCTACCAGCCCTATCCAGACACGGAACCTTTCTATCACCTCGGAAGATTTACTCTTATTCCTTTCAGTTGTATGTTGTTTCTAGGTCTGGGTGGGAGTAGTAGTCTGAGCATGACACAGGGTCCTCTCTTGAGCACACGTGTGTGTGTGCATGCCTGTGTGCACACGCGTGTGTACGGTATGTGCACACTTGTTCCTCTACCCCGCCCTCAGCGTGTGTGTGTGCAAGGCTTTCTTCTCTTCTGTTTCAGCTCGTCTCTTCCGCCCCTCCCATTTCTTCATCATTCCCCCTCTGCTTTCATCTCTCCCTTGACTGGCAGTAATATTTTATTACTGACTATTGAATATGATTTTATGCTGCTGGTTCTTAATTCTAAAGGTAGAGGGGGGAATACTTATATTTCTCTTTTTATAAAGTCGTTAATTACATCGCTTTTTACTCAAGTGGCCTCAGTGAATTCCTTGCAATGAGCAGAAGTGTGATTCCTTGTATACAATTATTCCCAGGTCTCATGGATGATCCGGAGCTCCCAGAGGAGGACTCTCCCTGACCCTGCCTCTCACCGGCTCTCCTCGCCCTCCAGCAGCTTCCGGTAGGTGGCAATCTCCACATCCAGGGCCATCTTGACATTGAGCAGGTCCTGGTACTCGCGCAGGTGTCGGGCCATCTCGTCCTTGAGGTGCCGGATCTCCTCCTCCAAGCGTGCGATGTTGTCCTGGTAGCCGCTGGCCTCGCTGGCAAAGCGGTCCTCCAGCTCCCGCATCTGCCTCATCAGGGAATCATTCTGCAGAACAGACGGTGGCAAGGGCAGGCTCAGAGCATATCCAAGGAGGGAGCCAGAAGGGGGGGCAACTCCATACGGTCAAGTCCAGGAATTTTCAAAGGGAGCCCTGCACCCAAGGATGTCTTACGTGGACACTTAGAGAATAAGCCACACAGTGGCTTTCTGATCCCTTAGCACCCTGCTGGGAACCAATCATCTAACTTTTCCCTTGGTGTAGACTCGAGGTGATGGAGGCTCAGCAAGGGTCTGTGACGAGCCCAAGGTCACAGTGAAGGTGTGAGCTGCAGACAAAAATGGCAGAGCTTCCAGAGGTGGGCAGGGACTCACAGTGCCCTTGAGGGCGTCGATCTCGCAGGTGTAGGACTGGATCTGGTGTCGGTATTCCATCATCTCTTGCTTGGCCTGGCGCAGGGCATCATTGTTCTTGTTGGCAGCCTGGGTCAGGTCAGACACCTAAGGGCAGAGGGACAGTCCTGAGACGAGGAAGAACAGGAGGCTGGTGGGGGGGCAATGGAACACTGGGACTCTAGGCTCACCCACTTCCTCATGGATGGAGCCATCGGCAGCACCTACAAACCCGAGTGCAGGGTGACAGCGTCCCCAGCCGGGCCACTCACCTTGGACTTGTACCACTCCTCAGCTTCAGAGATGTTCTTAGCCGCGATGGTCTCGTACTGAGCCCGGATGTCCCTGAGGGCGGCTGTAAGGTCTGGCTTGGACATGTCCATCTCCACCTGGACCTGCTGTTCTTGAAGCTGGGCCTGCAGCTCACGGATCTCCTGCAGGGTGTGGGTGGGCTTCAGTCCTCGTCTACCCTTCCCCCAGAGCACCCTTGGGTCCCATTCCTAGAACCACCTCACTTGCAGCAGCTTTACTGTGGCCCAAGGACCCCGTGTACCTCTTCGTGCACTTTCTTAAGGAACGCAATTTCCTCGTTGAGAGATTCGATTCTGCGCTCCAGATCTATGCGAGCTAGAGTGGCTGCATCTACGTCCTGAGAGAGATCACACAGCAAGGACAGAGTCAGAGACAGCCCAGTTGGACAGAGAGAGGTGGGGGCCACAGAGGGAAAAGACTGTCAGGTGATAGAGAACTTACTGCTCGGAAGGCAGCCAAATTGTTCTCCGCCTCTTCTTTCAGCTGGATCTCTTCTTGCAGCCTAGGCAGGACAGATAGAAGGACAGACAGTTGGGGGGATTAAGGAAAAAGTGAAGATGATCGCTGGGATAAAGTCAGCATGGGGATGACACGGCTGGAGGCGGATTAGAGAATAGGCTCAGCACTGAGAAGACCTGGCTGTTGAATAGAGACCAGAGGCCCAGAAAGGGCGTGGCAGAGGCTCCGCCCAGCCAGGGAGGGGACAGGAAGTAAGCTTGGTCTCAGCCTTGGAGCCACACCCTTAAAGTGCGCTGCCCCGCTAGACTATGACCTTCCTTGGGTTAGGAACTGTGTCTATTTTCTCTTCCTCCATGTTCCTTGTTCTCAGCCCAGTCTAGTCCACACAGCTGCTCAGTTAATGTTTGTGACTTTGTAGCAGGGTGACTGCTCACTTGGGTAAACAGAAGCAGGACTCTTAGATACCCTGCACTCAGCCTCTTCCTAGCGGATGCCCCGAAGAGCCTACATCCAGCCCTCCCAAGCTTTTGGAGGGCCACAGCCCCCATCCACCCTCCCAGCTACTCCAGCCAGCTTGTCCACGTGTGAAACGACACAGCCTCAGCTAAGCCTAAGCCGTGGAGCAAAGTTCCTTCTCCCCTTTCCTCCCCTTGCGCAGTCCCCAGGGCCTCCTCAGAGCTGAGCTGCAGCGGCGCTTCACTTCCCAGCCTGCCCGAGCTTTGTTCTTAGCGCCTGTCAATCCCCCTCTCTGACTGAGCCCCAGCTCCCCTCCTCTGCCCATTTGCCTGCCTGACCCCCCCCACCCTGCCCCTAACTGCCACTCCAGCAGCTCGAGATCCTGTTAAAGTGACTGCTGCTCGCCCTGGGCCCCCGTTGCTACCCTTTGATCTGTTTCCCCCGGAAACTTTTCTATAAGGAGGGAACACTGGATGAGACTTGGGTTCCTGCTCCCCTTGGGGGACTCGGGGGACGACTCTGTCCAAGCACGAGGTAGGATTGAACTCTGGCGCCAGGAGCGTACTGACAGCGGGGAGAGGGGCTGTGCCGTGCCCGACAGGGGTCTGGGGACCTGGGCCCTCACTTGGCCTTGAGGCGCTGCAGGTCGTCGAGCAGGTTGTCGCGCTCGACATCCACGCGGGCGCGCTGGTTGGTGAGCACCTCCACCTGGCGCCGCAGCTCGCGCAGCTCCTCCTCGTAGAGCTCGGCGACACGCGTGGGCTCGCGGCCCTTGAGGCGGTTCACCTCGGCGGCGAGCGCGGCGTTCTGCTGCTCCAGGAAGCGCACCTTCTCGATGTAGTTGGCGAAGCGGTCGTTGAGCTCCTGCAGCTCCACCTTCTCATTGGTGCGCGTGGTCAGGAACTCCTGGTTCACGGCATCAGCCAGCGAGAAGTCCAGCAGCTCGCCCGCGCCGTACGAGGGAGCGCGGGTGGCCCCCAGCCGGCCGGCCCGCAGCGACCCCAGGCCCCCGGCCCCGCCCGACGTGCGCGACACCTGGTACACGCGGGATGTCACCGAGCTCGAGGAGCCCTTGCTGCCAAAGCCTGCGCGAGGGAACACGGGAGAGCTCAGCGGGGAGCCGAGCGAGAAGCCCGGGGCCCCGCCGAAGGTGCGGCGGTAGGAGGACACGCGCTGGCTGGACGAGTAGGCCTGGCTCATGGTGGCGACGGGCGAGGCTGGGCGGTCGCACGGCGGAGGCAGCGGGCGGCGGACAGCCGGCTGGAGAGTGGATGCGGCGAGGGGAGACGGAGCCCCCAGCCGGACGCACTATTTGTAGCCCTCCTGACATCAGCCCCCGTCGCCCCTCCCTTGACAGCTGCAGGATCCCGCTGTCCTGCCAGGAAAGGGAGGCCGCTGGGCTGCCGTGGGGGAAGGGAGGCAGCTCCCGGCACGCGCCCTGAGCCCCCGAGCCCCTGAGCGCGGGCGGGGCCCAGTGCGGAGCTGACCGCCCGGAGATCCCTCGACCGCCGCTTCAGCAGGGCAGCCAGCCCCATTCAGCCCGGTGGGGGGCTTCCCTAATCCTGGGGGTGTAAGGAGGACAGCAGACTACAGACTTCACTTAGGCTAAGGGTTTCCTTTTTCTTCCAAAGAGAATTTGGAGTCATTTCCAGGAACAAGGCCTGTACTCAAGAGAGGCCTCAAACCATCTAATTTTAAAGATTCTCCAGAAGTGGTAGAATTTGGAGATGGTTCAGGCGAAGGCCAGAGTCCACCAGTCAGACAGAGGCTGGCTCTCTAAGCGGACAGGGAGGGGGGAAGGCAGTCCACCCGTCGCCGGAGTCTCCCAGCCCGTGTGTGTAGTGGCACCTGGGTTCTGTGTCCCAGCCTCAGTTTCTCCCTCGGTGCGTGTCATCCCTCCCCTTCCCTGTGCCCATGGAGGGGTCTCCAAGTTTGAAACAGAAGAGTGATTTCCAGAAAGGCTCTGATGTGCTTGCTCTGGGTTCGCAATCTCGGTGTACAGCCGTTCCCACAACCACCCAGACTGCCCCCTACTCCCACCATCCACACTCACTCACACTCCGGGTTTGTGTTTTGTCAGGAGCTGTGTGTTACCCCAGCCGTCTCCCTGGCAGCAACAGCTGCCAACCAAAAATACCAGAGGTGGTATTTATAGAGGAGAATGCATGGGGCTGGAAACAAGGTACAGGAGAGGCTCTGGGTGGGAGGCACCTGAGGGCCACAGGCCCTGGTCAAGGAGGACTAAGGTGGCAAATCTCTACCCTGCTCCAGACCGCCAACATGAATGAAGTCCCAAAGAGGGTGACCTGTTTCTTCACAGCCCCCATGTCATAAGCCACACGCTGACCCCTAAGGATGGTCCCCCTTCTTCAGGAGCACTGGCCTTGTCTCGGCACCCCTACCGGGCCCTCTACAGGCCTCCCTGAGGCCTGAACTCCTGGAATGCAAACCCTAGAGAAGAGCACTGGATTGGGAGCCTGCCCCAGCCCTGCCAGCATGGCAGAAGTTACTGGGAGGAGTTCCTTCACCTCTCTCAGCCTCTCGGTGGGTTGCGGTGGGCCGGCCTCCCGATACCCATCCTTTAGGGGTTTGAAGAGGCCACACAACAGCAGTGCCCACCACAACAATTATAACAATATGTGCCATGTCCTGACAATCTACCAGACGTCATTGTGACACTTCATACCTGTGACCCTTAATTCTCCAACAGCCCCATGAACCAGGAACTGGCATCATTCCCACTTGATAGCTCAGGAGACTGAGGTATCCAACTCCTGACTGTGCCAGGTGAACTGTAAAGGGGTTCATTACTGCTGTCTTCTCAAAGCCCTTTCGAATTAAAAGTCTAATAATTTTTGTCCAAGAGACAGTCTTATGAGATGGATAGGAAGACAGAGATATTCTTATCCGGCCTTCGAGCCAGTGCAAGCTGTTGTGTTCTGGTTATTTTTGTGCCTCAGCTCTCAATCTAGACTGTACTCTCCAGGAGGACTTTAGAAGCATTGTGGATCCTTAAAACAAGCCTGGCAGCAGCATCCACTGTCATTGTCATTCAAAGTAGCCTGCAAGTTCTTCTTGCTTATTCCTCTATTTGGATCACAAAAAAGCTTTACCTCCTCCCTGCCCCTACCCTTAGCCTCAGGAAGCATGTGATTGGCTCACTGGCTGGGCCTGGGCTTGAGTGGAGCCAATCAGAGACCTCGTCTGGGATTTGTAGCTAGAACTGGGATTGCTGTGGGGCCTTTGTTTCCTATTTACTGAGGGAGTAGAGGGAGAGAGCTCAGCAAATAGGAGGCAGAGGAACCTGGAGAGGAGTAGCGGGCAGGACTGGGTGGCTCAGTTCTAGCTCCAGGAACATTGCTCCTATATTCATATCCCTGTGTCTGTGAGCTGCTCTTCTGTCCTTTGAACTTTAGGCCAATGATCATTTTCCTTTTTTCATTTAAAATCTTTGGTGTTGGCTTCTGTTACTCGCAGCCCAAAGAACCCAGCTAATCTGATCTAGGAGGCTGGGTGCCCACCCGTGTCTGTGATGCTCCTGAGGTTGATATTTCTGGGACTGGCCTCTGAACAGTCTCTAGACTGCCTAGGGAAGTTGGCTTTCGAACCAACCCACAGCTTCAGTTCCTCGGTGAAATGAGGCAGAAAACAAATAAATAAATTATGTCATTTATTCTCTAGTCAAAATCAACAGCTACCAGACTTGGCTCTGAACCATCTGGGACTGTCTCCAAAATTCAGTTCCACGCCCAAGGATTTGCTACCATGGAGGGCAGCAAAACAACGCGCTGGGGCCTGGAAGGCAGGTGAAAGAGGGGTGCTCCAAGACATGCCCCGAGGGAGAGGAAGAGTTCAGCCTCCCAAGGCACCACGCAGCAGTGGACGCACTGAAAATGATTGTAATTTACCTGAATGCATCATGTACATGGTACCGAAGACATATAAGCTACTGAGTGAAAAGTCAGTTTTCTTTCCATAGTTTGATACCCATTCCCCCTGTAGCCTTTCTCAAAGACATCAGGGATCTCATGTTAGGGTTATGTCTCTTCAGGGATATTTTGTGCATACACATTTGTATAAGGGTATATGGAGCCCCTCTTTACTGGTCAGGCTTTTTTTCCACAAACAGCTCTATATTGACAGCTGATTCTTTTTATTATTATTATTATTATTATTATTATTATCATGAAATGTAGGTATCATGAAATTGATCATCTTAGTCATTTTTTAGTATGGGATTCAGGGGCACTGAATACATTTGCACTCAACTGTCACAATTATCTATCTCTAGAATGGTTTCATCCTCACAAGCTGTAATTCTATAACCTTCAAAAATAACTCTCCATTCTCCCTCCTCACCCTCGGGAACCACTGGCCAAAAAGTAAATCGAAGCACAAAAAGTTTTTAAGAGTTTGAGGAAACAGTGATCTCATGAACTGGGCAGCTCCTAGCCAGAAAGAGATTCAGGAGCTCCAGGGAAGAAAGGCAAAGGGGAGGTAGGCATTCATCAGACAAACACAAAAGGAAAAGAGTAAGAATATTGGATCTGTTATGATTATACATTTGCCTTGGTCTAATTGGAAAGTCCCTTGTTAGATAATTATGAATTTGTTGGTTGTTTCTGATTGGTTGCACTTAAGTTTTGTTTTCTCGTAATATAGGCATTAAAAAATAGCTCCAGTTAAGTTTCACTGATATTTTGCAAAGCAAGCAGAGATTAGGTTACTTACTTTGAGGCCTAATAAGTTTTGCTGTCCAAGGATTCTTCAGACTATGTTAAAACCATAGTTGTGCTCTTTGTCTCTATGAATGTGATTACTATATGTACTTTGCATAAATAGAATCATATATTTGTCCTCTTGTGAGTGCCTTAGCTCATTTAGCATGATATCCTCAGGGTTCTTCTGTGTTATAGCACAAGTCAGACTCTCCTTTTTTATATGTTTTGTTTTTTGAGACAGGGTTTCTCTATGCAGCCCAGGCTATCCTCGAACTCACAGCGATTCTCCTGCCTCTACCTTCCGGGAGTGATGGGATTACAAGCAAGTGCCACTCCCCCTGGCTGGACTCTCCTTTTTAAAGGCTGAATGATATTCCACTGTATATGTACCACACTCTGTTTATCCAATCAACTGTCCGTGGAAATTTGTACTGTTTCTATCTTTTGGTTTTTATAAATAAATATTTGTTCAAACCCTAGCATTCAATACTTGACTGTAAATACTCAGAGGGGGGATTGTCATATCATATGTAACTCTACTTAGTTTTTTGAGGAACTGCCATACTGTTTCCTACAGTGTTTGTACCATTCATTCTACATTCCTACCAGTGATGCACAGTGATCAAATTTCTCCACATTCCTCCCAATACTTGCTATTTTTTGGCCTTGTTTGTTTTAAAATAGCAATCTTAATCGCCATGAAGTTGCACTGTATTGTAGTTTTACTTTGCATTTCCCTAATGATCAGTAGTGTTCACACCTTTTCATGTGCTTATTGATCATCTTTACATCTTCCTTGAATAAATGTCTAATCAAATCCTTTACCCATTGTTAAATTGGGTTATTCTTTCTGTCACGGTTGAGTCATAGGGCCTCTGTATATTTTAGATATGAATACCTTATCAGATATATATTTGGAAATAATTTTTCCATTCGTTTTTTTGAGACAGGGTCTCACTTTTGTAGTTTAGGCTGGCCCTGAGCTCACTATGTAGCCCAGGGTAGCCTCGACTGACAGCAATCCCCCTACCTCTGCTTCCTGAGTGCTGGGATGACAGGAGTGAGCCACCATGCCCAGCTTTGTGGTGGTGGTACTGATTGCTGATGGGCATGAGTCACCATGCCCGGCATTCTTGTATATGGTTACCAGGGATCAACTCAGGACCTTGGACTTGCAAGGCAGACACGGGAACCTCTAAGCTAAATCCCTGCCCCAATTTCTCCATTCTGTGAGTTGCCTTTGAAGTCTCTCAACAGTGTCCTTTAATGCACAAAGTTTTTAACTTTGATGAAGTCCAGCTTATTATTTTTCTTTTATTGCTTGTGCTTTTACTGTGTCATATGTGAAGAATATTGCCAAATCCAAAGTTGTGACTTTCCTCCTATGTTTTCTTCTGAGTTTCATGGTTAGAGCTCTTATGATTTGATCCATTTTGAGTTAATTTATATAGAAAGCATCAGGTAGGGATCCAATTTTACTGTGGATGCTCAGTTTTCCTGGCACCATTTGTTGTACTCTGTGGTTTCTTCATTGAACAGTCTCAGTGCCCTGGCTGAAAATCATTTAATCATATAGGGAAAGTTTATTTCTGAGCTCTAGGTCCTATTCCACTGCTTTGTATCTTTTATTCTGATACCACACTGTACCTTTGTAATAAGTTTTGAAATCAAGAAGTATGAATCTGCCAACTTTGTTCTTTTTTGAGATTTTGGGGGGGCTATTTGAAGTCCTCTGAGACTCCATACAATTTTTAAGATGGATTTTTTTTTCTATTTCTGCAAAGAATATTGATGAGACCTTATTAGCAGTTATACTGAATCTCTGTATCACATGGGATAATGCTTACATCTTAATATTAAGTCATTCAGTCTGTTAAAATGGTATATCTTTCCATTTACAGTGGTAACTCATTCATAAATTCAATTCTCTTCACAGTTCTGATCATGAAGCAAATTGAACAAGAACAGAATCAAATTTCCCCATAAGGTCAACGTTGAACCTAACCATTCAATTTAATGCAGTTCTTGTCCAACTTGGTTTATGAAGAGAATCATGCAAAGAATCATGTTCATGAGCTGAGGTACCACTGTATTTTGTGTCTTTGCTTTAGCAACACAGACGTGGTTTTCAGTGCATGAGTTTTATGCCTCCTCTTTTACACATACAGCTATGTATTTTATTCCTTTTTATGCTATTGTAAATGCAATTGTTTTCATTTGTCTTTAATGAGAAGATCATCGGGTTTTTTCCTTTCATTCTGTTGATGTGGTCATTAACACCAATGGATTTTTATATGTTGAACCATCCTTGCATTCTAGGAATAAAAATGATTTAGAATGTAGCACCACTCTTTGTAATTTTTGGAAGAATTTGAAGAGTGGTATTCTTGCAATGTTTAGTAGAACTCACCAGTAAAGGTATTTGATCCTTCACATTTTATTATGAAACTTTAAAATCCTTCTTTATATCTTCATTTGTAATTCACCATACGAATTTGGCATTATTTACTGGGAAGTTTCTCATTGATAGACATATATATTGCTTTCACTCTCTTGTTATTATAAACAATGCTGCTATAAATGTCTTTAGGGCATACTTTAGACTGTATAAGTTTGTTTGTTTTTTAGGGTTTTTTTGGAGACAGGGTCTCACTTTGTAGTTCAGGCAGGTTGACCCTGTATTCACTATGTAGCCCAGACTAGCCTTGAACTTGCAGCAATCCTCCTACCTCTTCCTCTTGAGTTCTGGGATTATAGGAATGAACCACCATTCCTGGCCACCATATAAATTTTTATACTTTTTTTTGAGACAGGGTCTCGCTTTGTAGTTCAGGCTGGACCTGAGCTCATTCTCAAACTCACATCACAGCAATCCTCCTGCTTCTGTCTCCCAAGTGCTAGGATTACAGGCTTGAGCCACCACGCCTGGCACTGTGGTATGTGGTACTGATTGCTGCTGGGCATGAGTCTCCACACCCAGTATTATATATAGTTACCAAGGGATGGAAGCCAAGTCCTTGCACTTGGTGAGACAGGCGCCGGAACCACTGAGCTAAATCCCTGGTCCTTTATACATTATTTTTAACATAATAGTCACATTATTATATAGGTCACATCAATTTTTTTGGCTCACTGATATTGGAAATGGGATGCTCCACCAGGACAGACCACCTCATTCAGTATTTTACAGAAAAAGGAAACAATTTTTATATTCGTGCATTTAGTATGACATCTTGCACAATGGGTACTGAGAGTAAATGTTACTGAATGAACATAGGAAAAAAGTCTATTCTACTCTATTTGAAATCTTCCTGGATTGCTCAAGCTTCAATGAGTCCTAGAAATCTAAGGTTGAACATCATAGGTCATAAGATTGGCCAGTCTCGTGCTTGCCCTACTCATTAAGAATTTCTTTTTTTTCACTGTGACTCCTGCAAACACTGTCCAGCTTGGGTTCTTGCCTACCATGGGAACACATCACTATTCAATGCAAGGCCCCTAAGCACCTAACATGTCTTCAGTATGAGGCAGGGGACTGTTCTGCTGGTCAAAAATCATTCCTTAGAAAGATGTGGCTCTGCTGTGCCACATAATCCAACCTTGAAGCCAGACAGAGAAAGAAGAATCCTCCTGAAAATGTCTGAGGGGGGGAGGTGCTCATGCCTTTTGGAACTTGGCCATTTTTTTTCTCTTCCAGTTTCTCTTCTTCTCCTGAACTACTGCACTAGCAAGACCCAAACTCATCATGGGCTGCAATGTCCCTCCGAACTGGATCTGCCACTTTGCCAATTTGAGCTCATCCACCTCTTCATCAGGATCTTCTCCAATCTCCTTACGGTTGGTGATGTTACCTCCAGGCCGGTATATTTGCTATTTCCTGCCCTCTCCTAAGTACGATGTCTGGAGGCTAATAGGTGCCTGGGCAGATTTCTAAAGAGAGCTTCCTGGAAGGCGAGGACTCTAGCTACTTACAGGACTACGCCAGTTTTATGGACGGCACAGATGGACAACAGGTGCAGCATAGATTGATAGCTGAGACAGGGACACTGGTATGGTCAGCATGGGGCACTTGGATTAGGAAAAACTGAACAAGATCAAAAAGGAGAAAACCTGATTCTTACAGTGCATCTGAGAAGGGCAAGAATCTCCTTCCTCGTGCTGTGCCCCCACTGACTGACATTTCACCTGTTTTTTTTTTTTTTTTCTCCCCTGTTGGTACAACAAATACTGGAGGATGGCTGTTTTATAAAGAAAAAAAGTTTGTTTAGCTTACAGTTCTGCAGGTCTGAGACCATGGCACTGGTATTTGTTGGTCTAAGGTGAGATTTCCATGGTGGATAACATCACAGCAGGGGGTGTTATGTTTCCATCTCGAATGTTCCCCTAAAGTCTCATATATGGAGATGGATACTGGTTGGAAGGGACAGGTCACTGAACTGTGACTTGGAAGGATGTGTTCTGGTCCCTGGCTTCTCTCTCTCCTCTCTGCTTCCAGCTCCCATCATGTAAGCAGCTTCCTCCACCAGCTTCCTTCCACCTTGCAGTTTATGTCTTGGAGCCAGCCGACCATGGACTGAATCCACTGGAGCTGTGAGCCAAAATAAAGCTCTCCTTCTCTCGGCTGTGAACGATGGGTGCTGCATCCCAGAGATGGGGAAGCTGACACTGGACAGGAGGTGAGCAGAGCACATCACAAGGTGAGCTAAGAAACCAGAGAGTGATCAACCTCCATCTTCATCACCCTTTCTTGTGGGAACTAATGAAGGTTCCACAGAATAACTTTGCCCTTCTGAGGGCAGTGCCCAGATGACCTCACTTTTTCTCACTAGGCTGTATCCATCCTTTAAAGATCTGTGCAGCCCAGGCAAGTCCCATTTCCTCTACATGAGCACACCCCCTGACGTTCTCAGGGCCAACCTGTGAAAGGAGGGTGCTTCTTCCTCTGTCTGGCTTCAGGGTTAGAGTAGGTGGCATACCACAGCCACATCCCTATTTTCAAATACAAGGCATCATGGCAGAAACTGTCGGCTCACCTCTGGGGTCCTTTCAGCTTTGACATCCAGGTTGGGCTCCAGGGCAGGATCCCCAGGCACCACTGCCTAGAGCCCCTCCCCTCTGCTGCCCTGTCCACCTTCCCCTCTCTGTGGCAGCTGCTTAACCTACCAGGGCTCCAGCTCCAAAGGCACCCTCCTGAGTGCCTGTAAAAGGGAAGGAATGTCTAGAGGCAATTGTTTCTTCCTGATCTCACTCATGGGGAGGGGAGCTGGAGTGTTGGGGGGCCCTGCCAGAACAGTGGACAGGCAGTGTCAGAATTCTTCCTGAAACTCATCTTTTACTGCACTGCCAGCAAGCTCCACCTCCTTCCTCAGTCTGCCGCCCTCCATGTCCTATTGGTTTAAGAGCTTCAGCCCATATCTTTCTGCTCCCAGTTTTCTCCACCTCCAGCCCCAGACCGTTTTCTGGGTCCCTTCCCTCACTGGTACCCACATCCCAGAGATCATAACTCCCTCCCCCACTGGCTTCAGCGTCAGCCCTGATCCAGCCCCCTCCTGCCCCCACCCACTCCTTTTACAGACATGGAGCCCAGCGGGTTTTCTGCCAAAGTAGGAGAAGTCTCAGACTAACCTCACTCCTTCCCAGCCCCCAACCTCTACCAAATAAGACATGCCTGTTGGTGACGGAGGCAAAGAGGAGGAGGGAGAGGAGAGGGCTAAGCCTCAAGGGCAGGAGTCTGGTTTGATGAAGGTGAGCGTGCTTTATGGACTGTCGGTGCCATGTAAATTTCAGGTGTTATTCACAGAAATAAGAGACAAGAAGGTGTGGGCTGTTCAGGGAAGGAGCAGGGGCTTTGGTGGCATTAAGGAGAGGCCTGGAAGGGCTTTCTGTTGCACTGGTAGCATATGGCTGAGACCGGGGGCCTCCAGGGGAGCCAGTCCTGGACCATCGCAGGCACTAGCTCTGTGACCCTGGACTCTTCTCCTCTCTCCTCTGGTTCTGTTTCTCCTTGATCAACATGAAATATCCTCAGCCACCCTTCCTCCTCTCACCCTAAAGACAGGAGTGAGAGACGCCAGTTTCTCCCTGGAGCTTCGCTGTTGCCCTGGGCACCCTAGTTCAAAGCCTCTGTGTCCTCTTCCCGTGTTCACTATAGAGCAGACTCCAGCTGTGGATGTGTCCCTCTCGATTAACACAGGCCGGCCACATGAGCTGTGGCTCCACGCGCAACAGCAAACACTAATCAACACCACCGAGGCCCCAGCCCCAGGCCCTCCTCACTCCCTTCTTCCTGGGCTCCCACCTTCCAGACTTAGCCCCATCCCCCCCAGCAGAGCCAAAGCAGCCCCACCCTCTGCAGAGCTCTCGAGCCTCCAGCTCCCCATCTCAGCCACCTGCCGGGGATGCCCTTGAACCTCTGCTCATCCTGCTCTGAGTCCCCTCAGTCCTGAGCCTTGCTAAAAAAAGGGCTGAGGGACCCCTCCCCAACACACAGAGACCCCAGGGAGGGAGGAGGGTGCCCCAGCCTGGCAGGTTTTGAGACAGCAGAGGGAAGCCTTGTCATAATCCAGGCTGGACGGTCAGGAAGAGCAGAGTGGACAGCGCAGGGCCTTCTGGATGGAGGGACACAGGTGCCTCAGTGCCCGGGCTTGCAGTCCAGGTAGCCCCTGCGGCCCAGCTCTACTGACTTCCCACAGGAAGACACAAGCTCTCACTTTTTTTTTTTTTTTTTTTTTTTTGGTACTAGAGGTTGAACCCAGGATCTTCTCACTAGGCTACATTCCCATCTCTTTTTATTTTGAGTCAGGGTCTCAATAAGTGCTAAGTTGGCTAGGCTGAGCTTGAACTTGCAATCCTCCTGCCTCAGCTTCCCAGAGTGCTGAATTACAGGCATGCATCACCACACACCACTTTCTCATATCTTAACCGAGTGAGACAACCAACTCCGTCCCTTCTCTGGAATTCTCCATCTCTCATCTTTCTCCCCCTGATTCATCCCCATTCCTTTCATCTTTCCTCATAGACTTTGTTTGGTTTTACCGTCTCTAGTTTGGTCATATTTCTGCCGTCCTGGGCCTTTTCCAGTTTCCTACCTCCCTCTGGGGTTGAGGAGTGCCTTCAACAGGGCCTGAGCAGGCTGGCAGTGACGTCATAGGGCCACTATGCTCAGCTTCTATTTATAGCCGTATAGGATCCTCCTCCTCTTTCTCCGGCCAGCTGAGTCACAGTCCGTCAGGGTCCACTCAGACCCCACAACCTTCCCTGACACTCCAGACCAGAGCCCACCACAGCACTCTGAACTCTTCTTGCCAGTGGGTGGAATATTTTTATTCTCCCAACTGTCTAAGCACGCCACACCAAGAGTGAGTCTTGAGTTCCAGGGGACATCCCTGCTTGGGCCTGCAGGATGGTTTGTTCTTAGAACCCTGGCCCATGGTCCTTCTGTCTTTCTGTACTTGCTGGAGAGTCAGACAAGATCTAGATTCTGTTTGACTGGGCAGAAAAATTAACAAAGTGAGACTCAGGGGAAAGCTGATGGGCCCCTGCCCGGGTTGAAATCTTACTACTCCTGAGTTCACATCTACTGTTCTTAGGTCAGTTCCTTTACCTCTCTAAGACTTGCTTTCCTTGCCTGTAAATAGACAATAACAGCATAAGGTGTCAGGAAGATTAGAGATGCTGGATATTAAAGCACCTGGTACAGTCCCTGGCACACAGCGTGTACTCTGTAAGGGCCAGCAGGTATCATCATTTTCTCTTACGATCAATGAGGACCGTGGCTCAGGGAGGCCCAGGAATGTGCTGGAGTCCCTGCCTAGCATTAGCCAGGATGGCACGGCCAGCACTGCCTCATTTCAGGGCTCTTGCTCTTTCCACGGGCCACAGTGCTTCTGAAAATAACAAAACTGTCACTTATTGAGCACCTACTATGTACCAGGTGTGGTATTTCTATTTTTTAAAATTCATTAAAAAATTTTTTTGAGACAGTGTCTCACTTTGTACTTCAGGCTGGCCCTGAGCTCACTATGTAGCCCAGGCTAGCCTTGAACTCACAGCAATCCCCCTGCCTCTGCCTCCCGAGTGCTGGGATTACAAGCATGAGCCACCACACCTGGCATTTAGGCCTGGGATTTCTGACAGTTGTCACAGAAGATCTCTGTACCTCTGATCCTCATGACAATGAAACAGGGTGCTGTGGATTTCATTTTATAGCTGTAGGCACCTGTTTCAGAAAGGTAAGTTCCTTAAGGCTGCTCAGCAAGTAAAAACCCAAGCTTGAATTTGAATCTGGTTGGTGGCCCCAGAAGCTCCACACATTTCTCTCTGTGGGCTCTGAGGCCTTAGCACAGACTGATTTATTGTCTTTAGCTTTGGTTCTTCCCTTTTTACCTCAGCCCTATCAGGAGATCTCCACAGGAAAAAGCCCCTCGTCCACTGTGAGATCCTCCCAACATTTTGCTCTGCTCCTCTCCCCAGTCCCACTGCCCTGTGCGGCAGGGGCTGGACTCAGAGTGGTCAGTCACCTGGGGGTCAGGGTCACCAGGCCCCTTTGGCAGAGGAGTGGGCCCTCCATCCCACAGGAGGGAGCAGTACTGAAAATTTCCTGACTGAATACAGAAGTCGATGGGTCTGCTGGGTCTGCCCTGGCCTAGACACTCACAGGCTAGCGTCAGGCCTCCCCCATGGCTGGAGAGACTCCCCCAAACCAGCCTGAGCCCAGACTGCCCCCATCCGGCTTCACTACTGTACACCTCTCTCTCAAAGAGGCTGCCTGGAGGACTGTGCTGGGGGCCAATCTTGATCCTGAGGCCTCAAGGTTGGAAAGAGACTCTGGGGTCCCCTGCCAGCAGCTGGGGATTCCTAGGGCCCCAGCTCCTGAGTGCCAGAGCCATACAGGGTGTCCCAGATATGCTTCCTGTCAGGTGAAAGACACTCCGAAGGTCAAATTTGCCAAAGCCAGCATTTCTGTTCCCCAGTCACAGTTGTCACAGTGGCCCCCACCCTCCTGACGCCCCCACCTCATCCTGCCCTCTCTCTGCCCTCTCAGTCTCCCCTGCCATCCTGGGCACAAGAATAGACCACTGTCTGCTTGTCCTTGGCACTGGGAGGGGCTGCAGCCGCTGCTGCCAGTCAGGGAGGGGAGGGGCCGGGGTTGAGGGAGCAGGTGGGGACTGCCACAGTGGGAGGGCGTAGGCCCTGGTGGCCCAGGTGCTCCTCTGTGCTGGGCAGAGCTCCACCAACAGCTAATGAGCAGTGGGACCCCCACTGCTCAGCCAGGGCCAGGCCCCGGGTCCCACACAGCGTCTCAGCCCAGGCCTCCCAGCCCAGGCCTCCCAGCCCAGGCCTCCGCCTGTACCCTCAGCTTCTCCTTCTCTGCTTGGCCTAGTCTCCTCCTCTCTGGGTCTCTGCCCCTTCACCACCCCCAGCTGCCTCGAAGCAAGGGTGCCTTTGCACAGTGACCCCACATTCCAGCTTTGCGGGGGGTCAAGAGGGCTTCCGGCCTGCTTGGGATCCCCACCCCCACCGTAGCTCCCAGGCTGCTTCTCTTTCTGGGCCTGCTAGCTGCTGGCCATTCACGGTTCCCTTCCCGACACCTCCCCCAGCCCCAGGCCCAATTTAGCTCCCTGAAATCCAATCTGGCCTTTTCCTGAGCACACAGTGCACTTCCCGAATGGCCTGTCCCGGGAGAGGAGGCCTCAGCGGCTTCCCTAGAATGAGGCAGCCCCTTCCTGGGCCTTCCTTTGCATCCCCTCTTCTTCCCATCCCTAGGAGGCCCCGAGGCCAAGCCTTGCCTCTGCCTAGAGTACTCTCCCTGCCAAAGGGCGTTTCCTCCTGAGCTCTTCCTGTGTAGGGAAGGCCAGTAGCTCCTGCACATCTCCCGAGTCTCCCTTCTCGGAGCTCAGCGCGGAGCCAGACTCTCGGTCCCGCATCCCAGGTCTCCCTCTTTCCGGCTGTGTGACCTGGGAAAACTGCTCCCCTCTCTGTGTTTCCACAGCCTCCTCAGTAAATCTGGCGCATAATCACACCTTCCTCCGAGGACTATTGAGTACTTCTGGTGTAGACTTTACAGTTGCCCTGGGTACTTAGGAAGTGTACTTTAACTTTTAAATGAAAAGCATTGATTCCTGCCTTGTGTTACTAAGATCTTTTCTCTTCCAAGTTAAGACACCATGAATAGTGAGACACTTCATTTAGTTAATAACATCATTTCAAGAGGGAAAAAAAGACATATTACATATGAAATACATCAATTGTCTGAAAGCCATCCTCCAATTTCAGAATGTATAATTTGTTGAGTAGCAATAATACCTGTGTGGTACTTCCCATCTTCCCGCTTCTCTTCAGAGAATTCTCCTTTAATTATTTATGATCAGTTCTTAAGGGCGTAGGGTTCAAATCCTTATCACCAAACTTTATTTAGCCAAGTGAAGTTAGGTAAGTTGACTTCTTTAAGCCTTGATTTTTTTCTCCCTAAAGAGCCAAAGTAACTCACAATGATTGTAGTGAATATTAAATGAAATTCTATATAGTGCTGTATTGGGTATTCAACACACAGGAGAGCAATCATTATTGTGATGGTTTTGAAACGTTTGTTGAATTGAATCAGAGCCTCCCCAAGAGGAGGGGAATAAATACAGTGCGGATCTGGTATTTTGTGGTCCAAGTGCCCTCCAGCGGCTTCAGTTGAGAACTGCAGGGCTCTTGATGTAGACGCCCTTCCTTAGGTAGCCAGGAGGTAGTCATTTACCCACCTTCACCCATATCAGGGTTATCCGCTGGTCTTAGAATTCTTCGCCTTATCCTTCCTTTTCCAGAGGCCTCAAGGAGTCTCTAAAAGATTCTCAACAGGTTAAGAAGCTGGGCACGGAATGTTAGCTCTGGAATGTTCTAGCCTGAGCTCTGCCTCTCAGAGGGAGGGAGCCCACGGCCTCAGTGGGAGGCAGCGGATGCTGAACTAAGCATCAGTCCACACCTGAGCCAGCTGCAGGGTCTGGCCTGGGAAGGCTCTGGTTGAGCCACCCCCAAAATTCTAGCACAAAATAAACCTATCCTTTTTCAAGAGTCCGCTTCTGTGCTTGTCATTTCTATTACGTACTCCTTCCTTCCTTCCTTCCTTCTTTCTTTCCTTCCTTCCTTCCTTCCTTCCTCCCATCCTTCCTCCACTCATCAATATTTATTGAGCACTGGCTGTGTACCAAGCCTCACGTCCTAGGTGCCGGGAGTTAAAAAGATCAATTTAACACAGACACTGGAAGTTGTTCACAATGTCCCAGACACCACATGCAGAGCTAATCCTTGTATTCGAGTGTTTACAGCTTCTCTGGGGTGGCGGGCGGCTGACAGGGAGGCCAGAGGCAGAGATGCAAACTGAATTGAACATCCAATCCCAGCTACCTCATTTCCCTGATAAGATTTGTCCTGGTCTGGCTGGGTAGGGACTGGCCTCCTCCTGTCGGCCTAGCCTGTTCTCTGGAGAGCCTCCCCAGTCTAACAGTGACCAGACGCCCAGCTCCAGCGTCACTAGAGTCCCTGCTCTCTCCCTCCCATTGATGTCCCTACCCAGATCCAGGAGAGGGGGAGGGGGACTGAACCTGTCTTTGGGATCGACGGTCTGGCTAAGGATTTTACCTACCATCATTTAGCATCAAAACGCAGCTCGCGGCCCTCTTTGGCCCCCTTGCATGTCCAGGATTGAAATGAGGGGATCTTACTCTAGAGTCATCCCAAGGAAAGGTGCCTCGGCCTTTCCTCTTTGCTCATGGCAGGAGAGGTCCGCCCCACACCCTTCTTCAGGGCCCCTTCTTGGCTCATGACTAGTCCCATTTCCTCAGAATCCTGCCAGCTGCAGTGGCACAGGCCATTGGTAGCCCACTGGGTCCCCTCAACTCTAGACCAGTGCTGTCCAGGGGAAATAAAGTACGAGTCACACATGATACTTTAAATGTTCCAGAAGCCACATTTTAAAAACTGTACAAGAAACAGGTGAAATCAATCTCACTAGCATAGTATATTTCACCTAGTCTACCAAAACGTCATCATTTCAATATGCAATCAATGTGTCTAAATAACACTATTTTATACATTTTGTCTGAAATCCAATGTGTGTCTTTGGCAAATACAGCAGCCCTCGGTCTGAAAGGGACTTGAGTGCTTAGTCATATTTCAAGTGGACAACCACCACGTGTGGCAGCTGTATCGGATGCCACTGCTCTCCAGCCTTTATTCACTGCCTGGGCATACGCGATTTTACATGTGCAATTAATCATCCTATCCCACATGCCTTATCTCTTTAGGGAGATGAGTAGCCCCTTGGGGGAAAGCCCTCATTTTATTTATCTGCTTATCTCCTATGACACCTCAAAATTGTGCCCCCACACTCAGGAGGCCCTCAAAGCATGTTTGTTGATAGGAATGAGCATTGGGGATTGATTTTTGTGGCTCAGTTATGGCTGTAAATGGTGTTTTATAGATTGCTTCTATAGAAGCACCCCGCTGAAATATTAGCAGAAACAAGCAGCCAGGGTTGTCAACATAGGCAGTGGGCCTCGGGGCAGATGGGGCTCCCTGAATCAGGCAGGGGAAATCCTGCCAGGCGAGATACCATTTCACTGACTTAAGAGCCTGTCATTGCCTCTGCTGCTCCACCGTTCAGCCCCATCTCCATTAGACCTCGGATTCAGGCCTTGTCAGGGCGCATTACACAAAGGATGTATCTCCAGCTTTTCACCATCAGGCCCGAAAGGGAGATATTCAGGCCAGCAAGAGCCGGGCCCTCAGCAGATACCCAAAGTGCATCGTGGGCTGAGCGGATGCATGGACGATGGCGCCAGGGAAGCTGCTGCTTCCTGCACTCATGCACCAGAAGAGCTAGTTCATACTTAAGCCCCACCGGGGCCTGGACCCGCAGTGAGCAAGTGGGTGTCCCCTCTGGAAGCTCATTTCTAGGGAGAGAAACAGGCCATGAACACATCACACATGCGAAGGAAGCCATGAGCACACTGCTGTCAAGCAGAAAAGGCTGGTAAATGGACAACAGGGCCCCTCCCCTGGACTGGGAGTTCACACAGTGACCACACAGCCAGCTTGAGGCTACTACTCTGATGACATCATCGTGTCAAAGTATACTGATGGTGTCCTAGTGCGCTCTAGGGGGTGAGAGAAGACCCTGTAAGTTGTGGCAGGGACACGTACATCCGGTCTGCTGGGATAAATCTCAGCCAGCCTCAGGAGGAGGTGGGCCAGGCTCCACAGTCCTCACTGTCTTTGCCACATTCATTCCCAGCTACTGGCTTGCACACTACCATGAGGTGAGGGGGTCTGTCTCTCCTTCTGCACTCAATGGGAGTGTCCCAGCCTGTGCAGCCATGGCCACTTCCCCCTGTGAGTGTGCAGTCATTCTCAGGTGCAATGGGTATAAAACAGCCCTGTTCACTAAAATAAACAGAGACATAGTGTGGTGGTGCATATCTGTAATCCCAGTACGCTAGAAGGCTGAGGCTGGAGTATGGAAAGTTGAAGGCCAGCCTGGGCAATTAGTGAGTTATCTCAAAGTAAAAGTTAAAAAATAAAGTGCTGGGGGAGCTGGGGATTTAGTTCAGTGGTTCTGGCGCCTGTCTTGCAAGCACAAGGACCCAGGTTCAATACCCATTTAACCACATACAATAGTGGGTGTGGAGACTCATGCCCAGCAGCAGTCAGTACCACATAGCATAGTGCCAGGAATGGTGGCTCACTCCTGTAATCCCCGCACTCAGGAGGCAGAGGCAGGAGGATTGCTGTGATGTGAGTTTGAGGCTGAGCTCAGGGCTAGCCTGAACCACAAAAGCAAGACCCTGTCTCAAAAATAAATAAATAAATAAAGTGCTGGGGATATAGTTCAGTGCAAAAGTTCTGGGTTTAATCTTTAGTACCACAAGCAAACAAACAATAACACACTATGGTCTCACCTCAGTCCACCAATATTAAATTGGCTCGAGAGTGAGCTAATAGAATGAGACTGTCATCCTGGCTGACTGGAGGGGCAGGATGCTGAGGGCTGACACTATCCTTCCTAACAGCCCTGTTTGGTTCCACAGCTTCCGTCATGTCACCCACCAACCCAGAAGCAGGCCCAAGCGCAGCCTCCCCATGGGCACAAGTGTTTTTGAGAATCTACAGTACATTTCTCTGGATGCTTTAAAAATACCAAAATTACTTATAGTACCTATTAAAAACACAGATCCCCGGGTCCCTGCTCAAGTCATCCAAATCAGAATTTTTAGGTAAGGGGCTCGGGAATGTGTATTTTAGAAGTCACTCTAGGGAATCAGTACCTTCAGGCCTACCCTCTGGTTTCCAGGCCTGTCTGCCTAGCTCCGTGGGGTGGGCTAGTTTCTGTTTGAGATAACTGTTGGCTTTTGATATTTTTATTAGTGATGAAAAGCCATGATTCGTAAGCTGCTGGTGGCCAGCTGTCAGCTTGGAAGGAGTCAGAGGCTGCTAAGAACAAAATTCCTTGTCTCTTCGACCCATCCATAAAATGCTTACCTGAGCAGACACTGTTTAAAGGCCATTAAAATACCAGACACAGAATAACCCAGTCTCTGGAACTTTATAGATGTATTTACTCAAACCCTAGTGCTTGCAAAAAGTAAATAAAAGGGAAGCAAAATGAGTAAGCACCCCTAGAAATAAGAACCGAAAGTAAACAGCCCTGTTCACTAAAATAAACAGGACAAATCCAGTGAGGATTAGGTGACCTCCAGACACCGGCTCATAGCCAGAAATGTCCATGTCAGCTGCCAGAGACGATGATGACGAGGTGAGGGCATGTTCCTGCCACCTGGAGCGAGCTCTCCGGGAGCCTGGTCCCCTGGTCCCCTGGAGGTCAGGACCAGGTCTGTCAGCCTGGGTTGGAGCAGCCTTCGATTTCCTGGCAGCCTATCCCAGACCAGAAAATCTCCAAGATTAAATGGTAAGTATGTCCTTAAATGCCTGTGCTAACACGCGGACTTTCTAAAGCCCTATTATCCCAAGTTACAATTATTTGCCATTATTCAGTAATTTAGCAGACATTTATCTAGCACCTGCTATATTTCAGATTCTGTGCCAGTCACTAAAAATATCATGATAAATAAAGCATTACAAAAAAAAAAGATGAGTAAAGCATAGTACTGCCCTCCAGCAGCCCCCAATATACTCTGACAGGTAATACTAGCTGTGTTAGCCTGGCATAGTAATGCATGGTTGTAATATCGATACCTGGGAGGCTGAGGCAGAAGTATTGCTGCAAGTTCAAAGCCAGCCTGGGCTATATAATGTGTTGAAGTTCAGCCTGAATGATATATTGAGGCCCTGCCTCAAAAAAAGAAACAAAAAATACTAATTAACATTTATTGCTCACTTACTATTTGACAAACTTGGTGATAAGTATGCTACATGCATTAACTCATTTAATCGTTGTAACATTTTGAGGTTATTATTGTGGACCCATTTCTCAGATGAGGAAAGTGAGGCTTGGAGTGCGTGATATGATAGTAAATGTTTAATAACAAGCTCCTGGGAGGAAACAAATCAAAACAAAAAGTCTTGCTCCTCAGTGTTTGCTAATCTTGGCAAATACTCACAGGCCTGTCCCATCTGCTATCACTAAATGAGGAGGTCGAAGGAGACAGGTCTGGGCTCCTTCAGTCACCACAGCAAAGATGGCCCACATCCAGTCCGTAAGGAGCCAGGATTTGACCCAGGTGTGGCTTACCCTGAGCCCACACTCATAACCACTACATCATCTGGTCAATAACTGCACGAGATTGATGATATGCGAGAAGGACGCTGCTGAAGACTGTGAAGTGCCGGCTTTATGATGTCCCATAAAACTTCAAGGCCAGTGACCAGCACTTTGCGCTACCTCTTGCGTTTCTCTTGGAGTGGTGCCTTTTCTCGGAGGACCATCAAAAGCACATTGTGTTTGAAATAATTATACATTTATAGGAGGCTGCAAAAAAACAGAATATAGAAAGGTCCTTTCCCTTGGGGCCGGGGAGTTAGCTCAGTGGTTCCGGCGCCTGTCTCGCAAGCGCAAGGGCCCGGGGTCGATTCCCCGGTAACCACATAACAATACTGGGTGTGGAGACTCACGCCCAGCAGCAACCAGTACCACATACCACAGTGCCAGACGTGGTGGCTCACGCCTGTAATCCCAGCACTCGGGAGGCAGAGGCAGGAGGATTGTGATGTGAGTTGAAGGCTGAGCTCAGGGCCAGCCTGAACCACAAAAGCGAGACCCTGTCTCAAAAAACCTAAAAAAAAAAAAAAAAAAAAAAAAACTAAGAAAGGTCCTTTCCCATTTCTCCCAAGGGTCACCAGGGCACAGTCCCACAAGGAAAGTGACACAAGTGAAAAGCGGAGCCTTTTCAAGGGTGTTTCTTCTAGGACTTCAGCAAATAAAAATACAAGGCACTTAGTAAAAAAATTTCTCTTTTAGTTTAAGTGTGTCCATGCACTATTTGGAATATACTAACACTAAAACTAATATATAAGAAAAACTAGTTGCTTAAGTTCAAATTTAACTGAGAATCCCATATTTTATCTGGCACCCCCCCCAAACCCCACCCTATACTATGGCTGAACTCAGGGCCTTGTGCTTGCTAAGCATACCGGCACATAGAGTCATAATCACCTCTATAGGCAGATATGAAACTATTCTTTGCAGTGGATAGTCCCTGTGCTACTCCTGTGTAGCATTCCTCCCCTTCCTCCCTTCCTTTTGCAACTTCTACACTATTCTTTCTATAAGTTGCCATTTTTTCACTCAGCATTAGTGCTCACCCACGTGGTTGCATTTATCAGTGTTTCCCCTTTTCACTGCTGTGTTGTATTCCACAGGAACAAATATTTTCACATGGAACAGTTACAGTGGATCCTTGACTTACGAACTCAATTCATTCTTGATGGCTGGTTGTAGCTCAAATCGATCAATGGAAGGCTCTGGTTCCTCCACACAGCCTTCAGAGTCTCTCTCCTGTATACAGGCAGGTCTCAGCCAAGGGTATCACAATTAATCCCACATAGGAAAGGATACCGTGGGTCAGGGAGGTAGCTCAGCAGCACAGCGCTGGCCTGGCAAACACAGGGCCCTGAGTTTGATCTCTGGTACAAAAAAAGACGGGGGGGGGGGTATTGTAATGTTCCTTCCAGAACTCTTTAAGGGTTAAATGCGTATCTGAGACCATCTGGAAGCACAAGCAGCTGGCATTCGTTTGTAAATGAAGACTTTGGTCATAAGTTAAAACTAAAATACTGGTTGAAACCCAAGTTGTTTGTATGTCAGGCTGGTATGACTTCATGGTTCACTGTAACTCTTAAAACTTCCTTCACTGGTGTATCCCGACTCTGTGCCTGGCGCTGAGGACGCAGCAGCATGTAGAGTCTGTAGCTCGCTCCGAGGTGATGAACACTGAGACTTCTACCTATGTAACCTGACACAAAGGTGACGTTGGTGGCAGTGACAGAAGAAGGGAAGGCCGAGGACTATGGCGCTACCCTCTGGAGATGCCAGCGAATGGGGATCACAGGTTCCACTAATGAATGGATCTAGGAGTGTGAGTGAGGGCCCCCAGTGAGATGCACGGTCTGGTCCTGAAACTGAAAAGACAGAGTTGCTGGGTGCTAAGGTGGGAGGGATGTGGGTTGAGTAAGTTTGGGAAAGCAAAGGGTTCAGACTTAGATGTTTGCATTGGAGGCTCCACCATCAACCGGCAGCAAGGGGCAGGGCAGGTATCGGATGAAACCGGAGGTGCAAATAGCCAGCAAGTGCGCAAGGAGTTCTGGGTGGGACAAAGAGCTGTGTTCAAGGCCTTGTTTGGAACTGGTCAGCCTGGCTGTGTGTTTGTGCAGCCACTTGGCTGCAGTCATGGAGCATGTGAGGAACCAGTTGCTGTCAGAGACAAGGCAAAAAAGAAAGACCAGAGCTGGGCAAGGGACAAAAAGGAGGTGGTCATGTGACGGAGTGTTGTGCTGGGAAGAGGGACAGGAAGCCAGGGTGAGGAACAGGTAGGAGCAGCAGTTTGTAGTTCTAATATGTGAAGAATGAATGAGCCAGGTGCCTCCCTAGTGTTTATTTTATTGTTGTTGCTGGGTTTTTTTGTTTGTCTATTTGTTTGTTTGAGACAGGATCTTGCTTTGTAGCTCAGGTTGGCACTGAGCTCTCTGTGTAGCCCAGGCAAGGCTTGGATTCACAGCAATCCTCCTGCCTTTGCCTCCTGAGTGCTGGAATTACAGGAGTGAAACACCACACATGGCATTGTGGTGTATGGTACTGATTGCTGACGGGCGTGAGTCTCCACCCTGGCACTGTGGCATGTGGTTACCAAGGATCGAACTCAGGACCTTGCACTTGTGAGGCAGGTGCTGGAACCACTGCGCTAAATCCCTGGCCCTCATGTTTACTTTTATTTCAAATATTTATCAAAAGAAACATTGCATCTGTTTCCCTTTGCAACGTACACATCATTTCCACATCCGAGGATGATATAGCTCTCACTACATGTGCAGCCTTTCAGCTAGAGACTAACCAACAAATGCTTACTAACTAAATCAGGGTTTCAGAGAAGACAAAATTCATGGTCACAGAGAGTCCTTAAAGATTGTCTTTCTGTGATAATGTGCACCTGTAATCCCAGCACTCTGGGAGTCTGAGACAGGAGGATTACAAATCGGAACCTGGCTTGGACAACATACTGTCCCCAAATGAAAAGTATAAAAGAGCTGGAGAAACAGCTCAGTGAGAAGACCCTGGGTCAATCCTCTGTGTTGCCAAAAGAATTTTTTCATCTGTTATTTTTTAAAATTTATTTAGCTTTTAAAATATATTTAATATATGCACATAAAAATAATTCAAGAAAGTGCAAAAGTATTTACAGGAAAAAGAGCTATGTTGCCGGGCATGGTGGCTTACACCTGTAATCCCAGCACTCGGGAGGCAGAGGCAGGATTGTTGAAGAGTTCAAGGCCAGCCTGGGCTACATAGTGAGTTCAGGACCAGCCTGAACTTCAAAGCGAGACCTTGTCTCAAAAAAAAAGAGATCTCTCTTCCACTCCAGTTCCTGTCATTCCACACAGTATCCTTTCACTTATTATTATTTTTATTATTATTATTATTATTATTATTATTTGCAGCCCTTTGTGCTTCTGAGGTAGGCACAGTACCACTTGCACTAAATCCCTGACCATTCTCACTTATTATTTGTTGCACAATATCTTGTAAATTTTTCTAGCAGTATCTATGGAGGTGCTTTAAAAATATTTTTAAACTAAGTAGCTTTGAAACCTTCCTAGAATACAACTGTTTCAAAATGGCAAGTAACTTGAGTAGTGGTGAACCTATGACAAAAAAAGTTAGTTTTTAAAAATGAAAACCTCAGTATTCAGGTTTAACTGCACTTTTGGCAATTTGTGATACATAAGTGGGTTTGGGGTTGCAGCCTCTGCACTTGGTCTCTAAAAGGTTGGCCATCACTGGTCTGAGAGTTACTCACCTCAAGGCATCTGGGATTTGTAGTTCTCAACAAGTTGAGTAATAAGTGAAAAACAGGACTTGAGTGGAAGCCTGGTGTTTGAAACTAAAATGCCCTCCAAAAACACTGTAAGATAACAAATTGCACCACACTGTGCAAGTTCCTATTACTTTTTTCTTTCTTTCTTTTTTTTTTTTTTTTCCAGTACCAAGGATTGAACTCGGGCCCTCATGCTTGCAAGGGAGGCATGGTACCACTTGAGCTAAAGCCCCAGCCCTGCAAGTTCCTATTATTATATCCAGAACAAACTATGTATTCATTTAAACAAACAGCAGTGAGGTGTCCAGAGCAGATCAGTCCTTCACTGCACTCATTTTTGCAGAGACAGGATATATGCACATATATACCAGACCTCTTTCTTACAGCATTGCTTTGGTCTTCTGAATATGAAGTCACTCTTACCAACTATGTGACAAATTGCTATTTAGATACCCAAATCCAAGACATAGATGGCTCAGTAATTGCATGTAATCTATGCTCATGCTCCCATGTACTGTATTTTATTTTCTGGTTCTGGGGATAAAACTCAAGACCTTACACTAGACAGGCAGGTATGGCATCACTAAACTAAATCCCCGGCCCTCTCATATACTTTAATAAATCATCTCTCTATCACTTATAATACTAAGTACAATATAAATACCAACTAAATAGTTGTAAAGCCAGTCTTTAAGAAATAACAAGGGAGGGCTGGGGATTTAGCTCAGTGGTTCTGGTGCCTGCCTTGCAAGTGCTAGGGCCTGGGTTTGATCCCTGGTAACTACACACAACAAAATGCCACCAGCAATCAGAACCACATACCATAGTGCCCAGCGTGGTGGCTCACACCTATAATCCCAGCACTTGGGATGCAGAGGCAGGAGGATTGCTGTAAGCTCAAGTCTGAGCTCAGGGCCAGCCTGAATTACAAAAACGAGACCCTGTCTCAAAAAAGAGAGAAAGAAATAACAGAGGAAAATCTGTAACTGTATATGATACAATTTTTTCCAAATATTTTCCTTGTGTGGTTAGTTAAAAACAGAGCCAATGATGTATTTTAGCCCTGTGACAGTTCTTCCCCCTGTCCTCCAGCCCCTGGCTTCTCCAAGGACAAGAACATTCTCCACATGCCCAACTCAACACTGAACTTTGTACACACTGGCATCTCAGTACTTGGTCAGGGCGTCCCAAGAGTCTAACCCATCATCTGGGTATGTGCTTCCAGAAGACAGCTACTCTGTAATATCTACTTGTTGGAAGTGAGGTTAACAGGACTTTTCCACCTCTCCCCACCTTCTTTCCCATCACCCTCACTCAGAGTATATAAATGACAGATTGCCCATGGACTTGTAACCCCTGGAATTTTTTTTTTTTTTTTTTCGAGACAGGGTCTCGCTTTGTAGTTTAGGCTGGCCCTGAGCTCAGCCTCAAACTCACATCACAGTAATCCTCTTGCCTCTGCTTCCCAAATGCTCGAATTACAGGTGTGAGCCACCACACCCCACAATGTGATATGTGGTACTGATTGCTGCTGGGGTGAGTATCCACGCCCAGTATTATTATGTGGTTACCGGGGATCGAACCCAGGTCCTTGCGCTTGCAAGACAGGCGTCGGAACCACTGAGCTATATCCCCGGCCCTCGACCCCCGGAATATTGATAACACCCCTGATAGTGAGCCCTGCCTTGAGTCCGGGGCCTCCAAGAGTCCTGATTGTTATTCATAGATAGGCAGGTGCATAAGTTTTAAAATTGTTATGACTCTCAACATCAGAATACTAGGACTGCTTCCAAGAACATAGAACTTGTTTTTTGGGTTTTTTTTTTTCTGTTCTTTTAAGGGGTGCTAGGGTGGGTACAGTTGAACTCTGAGGACCTGAGGCTGGAGGATCAAAATTGGAGCCCAACTAAGGCAACTTAGAGACTTAGGGAGGCCCTGTCTCAAAAATGTTTTAAAAGGGTCAAGGATGTAGCTCAATGCAAAGGCCCTGGGTTTCATCTCCAGTATCACACGTACACACACAAAGCAGCAGAAGCACAGATATCAGAGTCAAATCTTAGATCCACCCAAATAGGTATGACAGCTTAGATAAGTCCCTAATTTGTTATGTCCCTCAAAATATAACGTAACATTCACCAAAGCACACAGGAAAAGACCCAGAGAAGACCTGAGAAGCCTGAGTAGCGGTCGTTCCAGACCTCAGCAATCAGATCCCATCTCTGCCAATTAGTACTCGCCCCCGTATTCATTAGTTCGTGTATAAAATGGGGACGGCAAAAGTAAAACACGGATGGACATTAAACCTCGTGAGCATTAAACGAGACAGCACTTTAGCCCCGTGAACATTAGTCGTGCTGCTCTTGTTATCAAGGGGTGGCTGCGGAGCACTTTGTCCTGTGCCCGTCGGACCCAGTGTCGGGTGAAGATGATTCTTCCTCAGCTCTCAGTACCTGACCGTGGGGACGGTGGCGGTGGGCAGTTCACGGCTGTCTTAGCACCTCCGGTGCGCCAGAGGGCCCCACTAGCTGTGGAGAGTGAGAGCGGTGGGGGAGCGGGTTGCCGGGGGCAGGACAGGAGGAGGAGGAGGCGGCAAATCCCGGACCCAGCAAACTGGGCCAGACGAGGGCGGGGCAAACGGTGGGGCTGGGGCGCGGCCTGGCGACGGGGGCGGGGTCTGATGGGGGACTGGAGCCGATCGCGTAGTAAGAGAGGAGCGAGGCGGGGCAGTGGGCGTGCCCTGGTGAGGGACAGGCCCGGGCGCAGTCTAGTAGGGGGCGGAGCAGGCCGCTCTGCGGGGCGGGGCCGGGTGAGCGGACGTGGTGGTGCGACTATGCAAGTAGGTGGCGGCCTGCGAGCCCGTTTAGATTTCTGTCCCAGGCCTGGCACTGCAGTCCCTCTGGTTTCGGCTTAACGCGGCGCTGAGTGAGGCATGCCCGACCCTAAGCGGAACCGAAACCCCGCTGCTGGTGACCTGACTTCCCCGGGGCTGGAAGGGGGAAAGGGAGAGGTGAGCGGCTCCCTCAGTTCCGGGACGGGATCGTGCGCAGTGCAGGCGGGTCACAGGCCGCTGGGAAACCCAGAGTTGGGTACAGACGGACATTTCTTATATGGGCGGGGACGTGGGGTGGAGTCTAGGGGGCCGAGCTAAGGCTTGGATTTGGAAGTTGGCTGACCCGGACCCCGTGGGCCCGGAGCTCGTTGTCCTTTGGCGGGAGGACCGACTTTCAGTGCAGAGAGATCGCGGCCGGGACTCCTCTGTCGGTGGGGACAGGGAGGAAGCAGAGCCCTGAGACTTGGGCAGGGCCTTCTTGGGGGGGCGGAGATCGGGGAGTTCTGGAAACCTGGAGACCTAGTGGGATCCTCAGTGCCCTTTTGTCCAGGTGGCCATGAACGGCAGGGCTCGCAAAGAGGCAGTGCTGGCCGCGGCCCGGGAGCTCCTCAAGTTTGTGAACCGGAGCCCCTCTCCTTTCCACGGTAGGTGACTGGGCGAGGAGGGTGGGGACCTGGGTGTTCTCCAGCAGCTTCCATCGCTGTGAGAAGGTCCTTTTCCTAACAGCTGTGGCTGAGTGCCGCAGCCGCCTCCTCCAAGCTGGCTTCCGTGAACTCAAGGAGACCGAGAGCTGGGATATCAAGCCCGAGAACAAGGTACTAAGGATAGGCAGATCCTTGGACGGGACCTCAGAGTCCTGCTACAGCTGACTAAGCAACTCACACCTCTCTCTGTTCTCCCTCCTCAGTATTTCCTGACCAGGAACTCCTCCACCATCATTGCTTTTGCTGTGGGTGGCCAGTATGTACCGGGCAATGGCTTCAGCCTCATTGGGGCCCACACAGACAGCCCCTGCCTCCGGGTAAGAGCCTAGGGCTTGTGGGCTGAGGGGAGCTGTCAGGGGCAGTATGAACCAGAGAGCCAGCGTAAATATAGGGGTCTGTATCCCCTGGACAGGAGAGAAGCTGGGCTCGCTGCCCCCTTCTTCCACAGTTTGACTCTTCATCTGATGCTACTATTTGCTCTGCACAACTTCCTGTAAAATTAATCTTGTCATCCAGCCTGACTTCCTTTCTTCACACTCAGGTGAAACGCCGGTCCCGCCGAAGCCAGGTGGGCTACCATCAGGTCGGGGTAGAGACCTATGGCGGTGGCATCTGGAACACCTGGTTTGATCGTGACCTGACCTTGGCTGGACGTGTCATTATCAAGGTGAGGACTCTGGTGGGGACTAGGAAGCTCTTGGCATCAGCTGCCAGTGTACTGAATGACCCACTCTCTGGTGCCGGTGGAGAGCTCCCCTGGAGAGAAGAGGTGGGGCCAGCCTGGAGAACTGTGTGTTCATTCTGGGTGAAAGAAGTGAGAGCTTTAACCAGCTGGCTGACATGGCCTGTCGACCACAGAGCCCCTCCTCAGGTCGGCTGGAGCAGCGGCTGGTGCATGTGGACCGGCCTATCCTGCGCATCCCGCATCTCGCCATCCATCTGCAGCGAAATATCAATGAGAACTTTGGGCCCAACACGGAGACCCACCTGTGAGACTGGGGCAGGGGTTGTGATGGAAGGGGCGATGGGTTATAGCACTAGATGGCAGAAAGGACCCCAGTGGGACCCAGGAGGCCAGCACTTAATGGCCAGTCAAGTTCCACTCTTGTGACCCAGTTTCTGTCCAGGGGTCTTTAACGCTTGCTGTTGAGGAGCAGGTTAGGAAGTGAAGGGCAAAGGCAGCTTCCCAGGTGGAGACGCCTGAGCACATGGGTGCCCACCCTGCCCTCCCCATGCCCTCCTTTCTCCTGTCTCCCCACAGAGTCCCCATTCTTGCCACAGCAATCCAGGAGGAGCTGGAGAAGGGGGCTTCTCAGCCAGGGCCCCTCAGCACAGCTGTAAGAGGTCCCCTATGCCCAGTGGGGGAAATGGGGGGGTACAGGGAGGTCCCCTGAAAAGAGGTGAGTAGCGGAGGAGCAGACCCTCCTCCAGACATCTTCTGTCCTGCAGGACGAGCGGCACCACTCGGTCCTCATGTCCCTGCTCTGTGCCCAGCTGGGGTTAAGCCCTGAAGACATCTTGGAGATGGAGCTGTGTCTGGCAGACACCCAGCCTGCGGTGAGGGGTGGAATGGGGGCGGGGATGGGCAGTGTCCCAGCCAGCGCATCTCGCCAGTACTTATTCTCCACTGGCCCCTCAGTAACCCGCATCCCTGTTGCATTGCCCCACCTGTGCTTTCCAGAGAGGCAGGGTGTGCATGTATCCATCCACTGACATCCCGTCCCTCTCCTGCACTGTGGGGTGTGGCCTGAGGATCAGCCTTTCTCCAGATTCCCGTCACTTTGTGCTCTAGGTGGTCCCTGGTGACTTTGACCCACACCGGCTCTGGACCACTGAGGGCAGAAGGCCAAGAAGTGGCCACTTATTCTCTGCCTCCCAGTTGCTGGCTATAGCAGACAGCAGTCTTTGGTTCTTGAATGTGTACTAAAGTTCTGTTGAAGCGGAGGATTGATGGGGCACTAGGGTCAGGCTGCTCTGTCTGTGCAGGTCCTGGGTGGAGCCTATGAAGAGTTCATCTTTGCTCCGAGGCTGGACAATCTTCACAGCTGCTTCTGTGCCCTGCAGGTAAGAAACCAAGTACCTCAGGCAGCACACAAAGGAGAGGTGGAGAGTGGGGTTGGGGTGGGATCAAGCCCAGTGAATGGTGAGAGGCGGCCACGGGTGGCACCTTTAGTCTGAGGTCCTGGATGGATGCCAATGGGGGCTCTGTGCTGCGGCATTGTTGGCACAACCTTTGGCCTCTGTCCTGCCACTGGCAGAAAGCCAGGGGCTGAGGTAATGGGAATCTAACAAATGGCTCATCCTCTCCCTCTTTTTACTGCCTTACCTTAAGATAACAATCTCTGCCTGAGGGAAGCCCTGCTTCAGCACCTAGCAGTATCCACCACCTTCTCCCACCTCCCGCTCACCTCAGCCCTGACTTGAGTCCACCAGTCTTCTATGTTCCTTGGGAACTCAGGGGAACAGTCTTCCTTCTGGTCTCCCTTATGCCATCCACCCTCTTTTAACTTCATTTGGGCCCCTTTCCCTTCTGCCCTCACCTCTCCCTCTGCCTTTTCTTCAAACTTTCCTTCCCTTCCCGAGGCTAGAGACAAACTCCAGGCTGTAACTGAGGCCAGACCCAGCCCTGGAGTCTGTCTCTTTCTGCAGTCAGCTGGGTGTATAGCTGCCCCTTGACAGTCTGTTAACTGAGCCTGACTGGTTTACACGAACTCTCTGGCCTTCTGACTGGCCAGGACGCTCAGCTCCTCCTCTCCGTCTTCCGCACATCCCCCTGCATTTTATATGAGAAGGTGTGGGAGCAGCGTTGGAAGGGCCCCTCCACCCCCACTCTGAGGTAGGGCTCTAAGAGAGGAGTCTATGAAAGCGCTGCCCACTTCACCTGGACGGAGCACAGGAGTTGGCCCTGCAGAGCGCTGGGAGGGAAGCTGTAGAATGATGTGCTTGTCCCCTTTCCTGTCCAGGCCTTGATTGATTCCTGCTCAGCCCCTGCCTCTTTGGCCATGGAGCCTCATGTGCGCATGATCACACTATATGACCATGAGGAGGTACGCGGAGCGCTTTGGGGAAGGGCCCCTCTGTGGAGTCTTCTGCAGCCAGCCATGAGCCAGGGCTGCCCCAGAAACCCCAAAATTGGGGTGGGTTGGGGCAGTGCTTCCTTAGCACTTGGTGTCCCCTTCTAGTTCAGCATGTATATGCATCTTGTAGCATGACCCCGCCTCCTGTGTCCTGTGTCCTGCTCTTGGTGAGGAATGTGGGCCAGGGCGGGAAACCCACCAGTAAGCCCCGTTTCTACCACTGAAATGACTGGGAATTAGTCTGACCCCTGCTTTCCGTCAGATGTCTAGGTGTGATGGATGCTCACACCGCCTTTCTTTCCCAGTGACTCATTGAGGAGGGTTCTGGGCCAAAGGAGACATGGAGCCCCTCTTGCTGGGCTGCCAGCTCAGGCCTGCGGCCTCTGCCCTCCCCAGGTGGGGTCTGAAAGTGCCCAAGGAGCTCAGTCTTTGCTGACGGAGCTGGTGCTGCGACGGATCTCAGCCTCAGCCCAGTGCCTGACAGCCTTTGAGGAGGCCATACCCAAGTCCTACATGATCAGCGCAGACATGGCCCACGCCGTGCACCCCAACTACCTGTGAGTCTCCCATGCCCGATGCAGCCCTCACACAGCCAGAGGCCTGAGCATACTCACCAGGCTCTGCCCTGGTCACATGTCTTCCTCCTTCTTCCTCATTCTGCTAAAAGCTCTGGTGGGGACCTTCAGGCCCAACTTCAAGTAATGCCTGACCCAGGCATGCGGGATAGGCTTTATCTATACACTAACTTCCATCTATTGTTAGAGTTGCCTGGGACACTTTGTAGGGCTTGCTGCACTAGGTAGAAAAGAGGATCCATTAGTGCTGCCTGCCTCGGGAGGCGTGGTGGGTGCCCGCTCCCGTGTGCCAGCTTGACCCTTTCACCTCTACAGGGACAAGCACGAGGAGAACCACCGGCCCTTATTCCACAAGGTTAGAGGCTCTCTGCTCCTCAGCGAGGGGAGACTGGCTAGCTGTGGGCCTCGCCTTCCCTCAGGGCCAAAGCCATCTCTGCCTCCCTGGTCTCCCCAGGGCCCTGTGATCAAGGTGAACAGCAAGCAGCGCTATGCCTCCAATGCCGTCTCCGAGGCCCTGATCCGAGAGGTGGCCAGCAATGTCGGGGTGCCACTGCAGGTGAGGGTAGGGTGAGATGGCCGAGGGGGCAGGGTGGTCCCCCAGTGGATGGGGCTTCTGGCTGATGGCCTTCAGGAGAGAAGCTGCCCAGGATATCGGAAGAGCAGGGGCTTTGCCTGTAGACTGAGCAGAGTTGAGGACGGTGGTATAAGCTGTGATGTCACTGCAATCTGCAGCTCAGTCTCCATATGTGCAGCACGAGGCTGATCATGAGGCCTGTTTTGCTGGCTTTTTGTGAGGCCTACCTGTAGTAGGTCAGGCTTGTCTTTTTCCTTCCCAGCATTCCCCCTCCTCTGTGCCTCTCTTACGTACTCCTGATTTCCCCAAAGGGTATTCAGGGCAAAGGAGCCTGGGACCCCAACTGCTCATTTTCTCTTTTGCCTTGAAGAGCATTCATCTAGTCCTTTCTCCTTAGTGTATGCACAGACATATGCATGCCCCTCTGCTTGCCTGCCTGGCTGTCTTGTTTGCTATGTCTGTCCAGTTCAGTAGTCAGGCCCGAGTCTGTATCCTGATCTTCAGTCCAGGACTCTGCGCTGCAGTGTCCCCCACCGTCGCATGTGTGGAGCTGGGTAGTTCCACTCTCAGGAAGGGCTCAGAGGAGGTGGGAGAGTCTGGGGAAGAGCATCCCAGGCAGAGGGGCAGTGGACAGGCCCGAAGGGGCAGGAATGAGCTTGGTCTTGTGCAAGGACAGACACAGGGTGAGAGCAGGAAGTACAGAGGAGGAGAAACCTGCCTAGACTAATGGTGCACAGCGTCCAAGCTACAAAGAGCATGTGAATTTTATTCTGAGGCAGTTGAAGACAGTAAGGGAATTTTCCTTAATAGCTAACACGGAAAGCAGGACATGCATGCTTCAGAGAAAACAAGAATGAAATATGAATCCCACAGGCTAGAGATGTAACTCAGTATTAGACATGCACAGACCTCAGTCCTGCAAAATCCCACAAAAAACTCAATGACTTCCCAGAGATATATTTCTCAATTTTTTTTATGCATATACTGAATGCACTTTAAAAAATGAATCTTACTGGATGTAGTTTTTTTTTTCCTTTTATTCAGTCATCTCTACCTTTTCAGTAAATTTTTGTTCATTCGTTTCTCATTAAATATACAGATCATTTCCAATTTTCTCTCCTTATCTCCCACCCCCAAAAATATGTATATAAAAACTTCTAAGCATACATTTTTTCTTATAAAATAGGATCTTGTCTCATAGTCCAGGCTGACCTTAATTCACTGCATAGCCCAGACTGGCCTCGAACACATTATCCTCATCTCAGCCTCCTGAATGCTGAGGTTACAAGTGTGAGCTACCATGCCCAGATCCCCAAAGTATTCTTTATAGTTGTTTGGCCCACTGTAGTACCCAGTTCAGGACCAGGCCTTATTTCTGGCTGATACTTCCCTTGTATCTTACTCTCCCTAACAACACACTTCTTTTTTTTATTTTTTTTTAATGTTTCTTTTTTTTAATCTTTATTGGTACATTACATATACGCATCATGATTGCACTCCATAATGGGGATTTGTACCAGTATAAGACACAACTTAATTCTCATTTTTTCCCATAGCCCTACCCGCCCTACCGCCCCCCCCATATACATAAAATTTGTTTCCTTACTTTTCTGTTACAATCTCATCATTTCCCCCCATTCTTCGTATTTTACACTGAGCATTTTCTATTTCACAATATATAACATACAATTCTAGGACTCATTTACATCTTTATTTTCTCATACCAGAGAAAAGATGCAATATGTACCTATCTGTGCCCTATTTATTTCACTTATGAGGATATCCTCAAGGTATGTCCATTTAAGTATAAATGATTCAAACTTATCATTTTTTATGGCAGAGTAGTACTCCATTCTGTAGAAGAACCACAGCTTTTTTATCCAGTCTCCAGTTGATGGACACTTGAGTTCTTTCCAAGATGTAGCAATCACAAATTGGGCTGCTATAAACATGGGTGCACATATGTCACTGTGATATGAGTCTTTTAATTCTTGTGTGTATATACCTAGCAGGGCAATGGCCGGGTCAAATGGGACCTCCAATCCTAGCTTTTTGAGGAATCTCCAAAGTGATCTCCACAGGGGTTGTACGAGCCTACAGTCCCACCAACAGTGGAGAAGGGTTCCTTCTTCTCCGCAGCCTCGCCAACATTTGCCGTTGGCTGATTCTGAAATGGCAGCCATTCTATGTGGAGTGAGATGAAATCTCAATGTTGTTTTCATCTGCATCTCTCGAATGACTAATGATGTTGAGCATTTCTTCATATGCTTCTTAGCTGCTCTTACTTCTTCCT
>PVIR01000135.1:168535-255903 GCA_004026965.1 Petromus typicus | reverse complement strand
AAAAAAAAAAAAAAAAAAAAGTAGGTCCCAGGAAGTAACTTATTTCCTGAGGGTTTAAAGGTCTTAGTTTAAGAGACTTTATAAGAACAGAGGTCAGTATCTGATATTTTGTCTCAGTCAAAGCCTTTTATCAGCATTGGCCGTGTTCTTCCCTTCCCTGGATGATCTTAAAGTCTGTGGATATTAAGTTGGACAGGGAGGTCTGCTGCCCATCTTTAAATTCTTTAGTTTGTCCCAGATATCTGAGGCTGCTTGGGAGAGGAAGTAAATCTTAAGAAACAATTAGCCTTCTGCCAAGTGAGGGTCAAATCTTGTAGTAAGCCTTTAAAGAGCTTAGTAAGATGGTCATAAATGAGGCTAGATTTTCATCAGTCTCCTGAAATACTTTTCCGATTTTGTCAAGATTTACTGTTGAGAGAGATGCCTGATATAGAACCATTTAAATGTAGTGGTTGAAATCCGAATGGAAACCACAGTGTACGTGGCATGGATCCCTGACCCAGTGGGGATCTTCCTAGGGTACTGTACTGTTCTAACTCCTGGTCTTTCATCAGAATCTCTAGCTTGGGGCTCATCTACCACTTGGTCGGCTACCCTTCATACCCTCTCTCTCTTCTGTATGTATATGAATGTGTCACCAAGTAAGGTTGAACGATTGGATTATATATTGAAACTCTTATTTAATAGGAAGGGTGGGTAGAGAAAGGTGCAAATTATTTTTTCAGACTAGGAAAAATTAGTGAGAGACAAAGGAACATGGACTTGGGTGGGTCTGTTTGGCCCAGCCAGTTTGTGTAAGGGAAGCATAGGTCTCTGTGTCATAAAAGGGGTCAGAGACCTTCAGGAAGGGGATAGTCTGAACTGGAAACACAAATACATGGAGGAGGGAGGACTACATGGGGTAGAGGGAGGGGTTCCTCTGCCAGGTCAAAGTTTTGAAAGGAATCAAATGTCTTTTCTACAATCAGGGAATCAGACAGGTGTTGAGGGCATTGTAGAGCCTGAAGGTCCTTGGGGTTGGAAAGGACCATCAGGATATGAAAGGTGGGTCAACTGGAACACCAACAAAGTCAAGAATGGAGATAAATCAAACGTGACTATTCGGAACTTCTTCCCACTTTCCAGACTTGTATAAGAAATTATCAGCATGTGTGAGGCTCATAAAGAAACAGGACCCATCTTCTGGCCACATGGCCCTTCATTTAGTTTGTCCCAAGACCAAACAGTAATACAGAAGAAAATCAGATTTTTAGGATTAATGTACCTCTTGTGGTATAGGATAGAGAGGTTGACCAGTAGGCAGCCTGCAAGAGTCTGAGTTTGAGAGCTGATGGAGAAGTGCCCATTGTCTTGTCTACCTCAGAGTGTGCCGCAGAGAAGTTTCACCCATGGAAAGGCATACTGTTTCCCAAAGGAGAGGCCATGAAGCATGAGGGATGGCAAAAGACTGCTTCAGGCAATTTTTTCTATGCTCCAGTCCCAATGGCCAAAGGTCAGGCCTAGCATTGAGAGTTTAGCATCTGACTGGATCGATGGTGCCTAGCACTAGCAAGAGCACTCATCTGCTGTGGTGGACAGGAAGAGGCTGGCTGTGTGCCGGAAGCAAAGTGCTATTGTGAGGGAAAAGAAGGCTAGCAGTGGGGACAGGGTTTTGAGACCAAAATGTTAAGTCAGAGAGACACTTGTGGTGAAATCAACCAGTATAACTAGATGTATTAAAATTCTTTAAAGTAAAAGTCTGTTGTGCCTGGCAGCCCTACTCCTGGGTGTCCAGTCCAGAAATAAAAAGTTGGTATAGACTGAAGCAACAAAGGGTAGGTCAGGGATTGGTACTGGGGGGTTCCGCAGGAGGAAGGCCAGGGTGGGGCACAATGAGCTTTTCCCTTGAGTTAAGTTTTGAATTTTTCAGCATAGTTTCACTCTTCTGGAATAGAGGGTCAGTGGGAGGGGCTCAGTTCTTACTTAAAAATCCTCTGTCTCATCTTTTACAGTATGTAGAAATTTATAGAAAATATTTAGGTTGCCATGCCTATTCCTGGCTTCATCTTACTCTCATACTTTTATCTATTGATTTACTTCATATTTAGTTTGTATTTTCTTCTTAAGCTAGTTAAATTTATTTCCACTTCCTGTATTTAACCTATCTTCAGTGAATTCCTTTTGGAATAAATATAAAGGCTTGGAATATAGGTCCCAATATCATTGATCATGAATTAACTTTTAAATTTTTGGAAGGAAAGTTCTAAATAAATGTAAAATAAATTTATGCTAGTAAATGACTTATACTTAATTAAAAGGATTTGAGACAGGAAGTACAGAAATCCAACATTACCTGAAAAATTTCTCTCCTCCGAAGAACTGGAAACTACACAGTTGTATTCCATTATTTCATAGAGTATTTTGATCAGTAATTCTTAGATTAGAGCCTACTTAGAAAAGAGCACCCAGGGCTCTTGGATTCTCGGTGGAAGTCTGTTGTTCCAGCCATGCATTTTGTGTTTGTTTGGGCATCACAGTCAGGATTTTACTACTGTGATTACATGGGACGGGAGATTCTTTTCACTGGAAATTGGGGTTGGTTGTGGTTGGGAAGCATGATGATTTGCAAAGGTATAATGATAGGTATTATCATTGTGAAATTGGAAATCAGTATCAATGACATTTATCCAAGTAATACTGTACATGATTCTATCGTCTCAAGCCCAGCACTGAGTAAATCATTATTTTGTGACTTAGTTTTTGAATTAGGGGTGCTCATTTTCTGGGCCTGACTATTTAAAATACATTAACGTGTTGTCTTAGTCCCTGCTTTCCTGAGAGGAGTATTTTGTAGGCAGTGCCCTGAGCCGTCGCAGAGCCGGGCCTGGAGAAGCTCAGAGTGCTGTCCCCTCTGGAACATATGTGAGTGTCACCTGTGAAGCGTATGTTGTGTCCTCTTTCAGCAGCATTTGGCCTGTCTCCCAAGAGCAGTAGATAGCTTCATTTGGTGATTTGGTCTTTCTTTTCTGTTCTTTGTCTGTGGGTTGGGTCAGGTCTCAGCCCAGATGACTGGCTTGCAGAGTGATGGCCATGACAGGACCTCTCCTTCGGACTTCAGAGGTCTGATAGACTGTTTTCCAAAGACCTCGTAATCTCTATACTGTGCTGTGGGAAAGCAAGCACAATTTTAGTTCACAACACAGTGTTTCATGTTTTATAAAGTTGAGTATTGTCAGGTGTCTAGAAAGAGCCTTTTCTTTACTAATGCAGCTTTTGGTAACATTTGATAATTAAATTGAATGGTGCCTTGGGGTTATAGAAATTTGTGACAATTTTCTTTGTGAGGGAAGTCAGCTACTTCTTGAGCTTTGAAGAAATAAGACTAGAGTGGAGGGGAAATAAATGGGAATACTACTTTAAAAAATGTTACAGAAAAATTTTTTCAGAGACATGCATATGCACCAAGTCCTAAAAACGAGACAGGCCAGGGCACTTTTCACTTGTGTCACGTTTGGTCCTGTGGCCTGGTCTGCCCCAGTGAGGTCTGATTGTAGCACTTTGCTTGTCCTCTCCTTGAACTTCAAACCCTTGAACTTGATCTGAGGAGTTGGATATAAACAGCACCCCTGGGTCTTACATGTGGCCAAATATTGGGCTATAATTAGTAAGGTTTGCAGCCTGTCATAACCTTTCCTGAATGATGCTTGGGCAGTAAGAATTGCTACTTTTATTAGCTTTAGGCTTTGAATGATTAATAGAATTGAGTCTCATTATATATGTTTTATATATATGGCTGAACATAGGGTAGGGCAAAAATGTCACACTTAATTGGCTTTTGTGAATTTGCTGAATTATGGAATCATATGTATTCTGTAAATTGATTTTAAGACAGATGGACTTTATATCTTATAAATTATGCAAATTTCCTTGGATCTTAGTTTATGCAATTGTGAAATGAAAATGGAGGAAAAACTAAAAGCTTGGTAATAATGGAGAGATGTATAAAGTCATCCAGGAAACTATCAGAGGGAGCGGAAGCTGGATATGCACACCCTGCTGCTTCTAGCATTGTTAAAGGAGTGTGTGGAGGAAACAGCAACACTTTTTGGGTTATACTTCAGGGGTGGATCTGTGGTTTTCCAATAGAATGTATAGATAAAGATGTAATGGTTTTGTCAGAAATCTCTGACCCAGCAAAGATCTGTCTCTGAAATGACCCAACTTGATGATGAATTTCAAATCCAACACCAGGAATCTGAAGTAGATTACTTGTAGAAAAGAGAGGAAAGAACAGAAAATAAGAATGAATGTTGAAAGTACAGTAAAACATTCTATCAAAACCGTGTTCCTTGTATTTTATAGTTTTCTCTGAGAAGAGTATAGGGCCAGGCATGACTCACGCCTGTTATCCCAGCACTTAAGAGATAGAGGCAGGAGGATTGCTGTGAATTTGAAGCTTGCCTGGGTTACGTAGTGAGCTCAGGGACAGCCTGCACTACAAAAGCAAGACCCTGTCTCAAAAAAAAAAGTATAGGGATTTAGATATTAAAATGTAGCTTAAGATATACATATATATACATATGCGCCAGGGGCTGGGGATTTAGCTCAGTGATTCCGGCGCCTGTCTTGCAAGCACAAGGGCCCGAGTTCGATCCCCAGTAACCACATAACAATAATGGGCGCAGAAACTCACACCCCTCAGCAGTCAGTAACACATTCCACAGCGCCAGGTGTGGTGGCTCACAACTGTAATCCCAGCACTCAGGAGGCAGAGGCAGGAGGATTGCTGTGATGTGAGTTTGAGGCTGAGCTCAGGGCCAGCCTGAACTACAAAGCAAGACCGTGTCTAAAAAAAAAAAAAAAAAAAAAGATATATATGACAAATATGTATGTTTTGTGTCAGTCATATATATGATATTTACGTACAGATGCAGATTTATAAAATAGATATCTACTTAGCTAGATCTTTTTAGGATTAGTTAGAAGTAAGTCTTCTGAAAAATATATTGGAATAGTCTTGGAAATTTTAAGAATTACTTTCTCTTTTGTAAAATGTCAGACCATTTTTTCAAAACAGTATAAAAATCAACTCCTGTATTTTAGTATTAACTGAAGAGCTCCGAAGATTCTTTCCTTCATGTTCCCAGGTTTAATTGAAAAAATGTTTGCAGCCAAGAGCAAATTAAATTTTTTATTATGAGAAAATGTCATTCTCTTTTCTGATCTCTTTTGAGCTATTAATGGCTCCCCTAAAAGTGATTGCAATCATTTTTAGATAACATATTTCAGAAATTATAATCAAAAGGTGTTCTGTCTACATATTCTTCTCCTAACTCCTGTGATCTTCCTTGCTTTTCTTTTGCCCAATAAAAGAAGGCATTTGAAAAGAATCTGTAATTTGATAATTCTCTGTCTGAAAAAGACAACTGGTGTGCATGTGGAAACTTTATGGCCTTCTTTAATCTGGTACCACTTATCCTGGCCCCATCATAGTAGTAAAAATGCTTCTTCCCCTGTGAGAGTTTTTGACTGTTCACCCCCAAAGTCTTGATGACTCGGGACTCATTCATAAACCTTGGCAATTCCCATCTGCCCTGATCTTGCTGTTCTCTTTGCCCGTACTTACTAAACCTTCAAAATAACACCTGTTCTTCCCATTGTTCTATGTGTACAGATGGTGACATGTAGCACAGTACAATTATAGAACATTAATAGATATGTGTACTTCATACTCTATTCATTTTTGTGAACGTATTTTTCTCTTAGAACTGATGGCCCATATTGCCACTTCCTAAGGACTTCACAATGACTGATTTATCTGTAAATGTGGTCATCAGAAAGGACGGTCTCTGAAATATTAAGCTAAACAAGACATCCCATAGATGTTTTAGCTTCAGGATTTATATTTAATAATGCCTAGCAATTTAAATTTGTTTTCACAACATAAAAATTAAACATCTAAATACTTTTAGATCAGTTAGAAAACCACCAACATTTAAAGTAGCAATTTCCTTAATGTGAAAGTTAATGGTGAAAGAATAAATATGCATTAGAAGGCCTTTTTTAGTGACTCCTCAGTAAGTTTTTACATTTGGCTTTTGTTTAAAAAATTAGTAGGACCACTGATGTAAGTCATTCATAACTATGACTCCTCTTCATGTTTGTACATAAATATTTGAGAACCCAGAAGACCAATTGAAATCCAGTACCCAGAATTTTTTCTGGGTCAGTGTAGTGTTATATAACCTCTGTTGTTTAGATAGAATACTGAAAACGTTGTTGAGCAGTAAATACCACGTTTAGAAATGTTGTGTTTTATGTGCAGTTCATTTAAAAATCAGAGAATGAGCCCAGTGACTTTGACATTGGGAAGCAGCAAAGCTTTCATCACAGCCCATGGGAATATTTCTCTTATTTCAGAAGCCTCTCAAAATTTAAAAAAATGTTCCTATAATATCTCTCACACTTTCAATTCTTTTAGGAGAAGCCTTTCTAAATTCTTGGGGGAAGGAGTAGGTTTTATTTGTGTTGCGAATCCTTCGTTTCAGGAGGAAAACTAAAACAGATAACATGACATGAAAAAGGAGAGTGAAATAACCAATTTCAGGTGTGCTTTTTATCAGCTATCATGGCTGGATGTTGAGACAGATGCTTTTAAATCCTTAAAGTAGCTGTCTGGTTTAAGCACATCTACCAAATGGGTGAAGAAATGAAGCAACAAGGAGCAGCATATCACTCACCTTGCTTACAAAATTAATAATGGTGGTGTTAATCTGGCGGTTTGCCAGATAGTGAACCTACTAGACTGCTTGTGCTAGATGAGCATCCATTGTGCCACTGAGCTAACACCCCTGACCAGTAATCTTTTGATTTAAGTCTCTGGTTCTGCAAACACCACTCCCTTCCCAATACGTCTGACTTCTTAGTGCTGTAATTAGATATATTTTGAATTTTTTTATTATGTACATGAGTGTTTAGGATTGTTAGGTCCTCTTGATTGCTTTCTTTCTGTAATGGTCTTCTTTGTACTAATAATCTATTCTCTCTCCTGTCTTTTGTTTATTTAGCTACTTCAGTTTAATTTTGGTTAGCATGTTAATGTGAGCATGTTAATAGTACTTTATGCCTTTTCTTACAGGTAGTACATAGTTGGGTCTTGGTTTTTTAAATCCATTGTAATGATCCCTACATTTTAATTGTACTGCTTAAACCCATTTGCATTTGATACAGTCACTGATATAGTTAAATTTTAATATCATCTTGCTGTTTGTATTCTGTGTGTTCCATTTTTGTGGTTTCTTTCTATTTTTCTGTCTTCTTTAAAAGTGCTGCTTTGTTTTCATGATTGTACCCTATGTTTCCTGGTAGCTTGCTGATTATAACTGTTTTTGTTATTTAATGGTCACTTTATGATTTTAGCATGTATATTTAACATCTCAGTCTACTGTCAAGAGATTTAGAGTATATATCATAGCAACCTTTGAATGGTGTACATACTATTTCTCAACCACCACTTTCCTGCTTTTATTTCACTTTTTATTTATACATTTGTATTCTAGTTATGAACTAGTTGTAAGATCTTCAGAGTTGTTTGTAAACCTGAATATCCATGGTGCAACTGAAAAATAAAGCAGTCATAATGGCCTACACCTGTGATCCCAGCACTCAGGGAGGCTGAGGCAGTAGAATTACAACTTTGAGCCTAGCTTAAGCCATTTAGCCACTTAGTTGGACCCTGTCTTTTATGAATGAATGGTTGCATGAATGAATTGGTTAGGGGTATAGCACTGTACAAAGGCCTTGGATTCAATCCTTGATGCTACTTAAAAATACAAAAAAAAAAGGAAAATCACATAGCCTACTCAATGTTCCCTGATTATACCTTGCGATGCCCCACAATTAATCAGCTTGATATCTGAGGCTATTCAGTCATGGTGGATAAACTAAAGTGAAGCCACATTTTTCTCCAACATATGCATCTCCTGGTGCTTCTAGTTGGTTCATAACAAGTTCTCCTCTTTTGATTATTGTTTTCCTCAATAAACTGGGTTTTGTTATAGTGACTGATCTCCTTCCTTACTAAATATTCACGATTCTGCTATGCCTCAGTCTCTCCATTGATGGCTTCATGGTTGCCTTTTTCATAGAGATGTGAATCATGCCTTTAACATTTTGGGTCATGTGACGGTTAGCTGCACTATAACATCATTTTATGTTATCAGAGCATCTTTGTGTACTACTTAAAACAAGTAAGCTCTTCTTTTTAAGGCCACATCCTTTCTGGGCGAGGGTTGACTTGTGGGAGTTTCCTGAGTGTAGAAGTACTGAATAGTATGATTTATAATTGAAGTTGGTAAATTTTCTAGAAAAAATAAAATTACTGATTATATTCTTCTTAAATATAAGAAATATTTGATGGCGTAGTTTTAGTCACTCCATGTGAAATCTGTCTTTATTCCATTGTTAGCTTTAAATGTTCACCCTTAGGTAAGTAAAGTACATTACGATCCAATGATACTGGTCATGCAAACAGTAAGTAGATGGACATTGAAGATTTAATTTTGTGTAGATTGTGCATGGTTGACTAAATACCATTTCCCCCTGATGTATTTGCTCTACTTTCAGTCATGTGGTATAAGGAATATCCTCCCAGCATGTAACAGTCTTCCAGTTTTTCCTTATATGGTTATACATTTTATTTCCCTTTATTATCTTCGATATGAGCTTTAGCCAGTGTGATGTGGTAACTTCTTGACCTTATTCTATGCAGTACTCAGGGTCCTTTTTCATACTTTTGACATGATCTTCCTGTCCCAGATTAAATAAGATATGTGGTTGGAGAATCACATCTTCATATCCTAGCTGCTGATGTCTCTGGACCATTACTAGTAATGACCTAGTAAGTTAAGGAGGATTTACTAGAAGGATGGGTAAAAATCATCAGAGAGTGTCACTCTGTATTACTTTGTACTGGACTATTATTTTCATTGCCCCAAAAGACTGGAGAATCTTTACATTGACAGCTGTGCATGCATGCAACTATAGATTAGTGCTCTTAATTCATTGGGGAATGACCATAATCAGCTGTCCTTAGGCTGGGTGGTGCGAAAAAGGCCACCTGGGGGCATGATCCAGTGTCTTCTCATTACCTTAGAATCCTAGACTTCTAGGGCTGGGGTGGTCATGGAGCTGATGGAGGTCTGATTCTTTATTTTACTTATGAGCAAACACATAGATAGGACATGTCTTTGCAAAACTGAAAGCTAGTAGCAGAACAATAACTAAAAAGTCTTTTTAGTACTGTGTTCCCCTTCTTAGAACAAGAGCAGAATGCTAGAATACTAACAGTATTGTGTTTACAATCTTATGGTGTGGATTTTATGCCCAGATTTATTGTTCTATAATAGTTGCAGGATTTGGAATACTTAACTCTCATCTTCTAAATTTGTTTTTGGCCACTTATTATACATTTAGTTCTGGATCATTCCCCATAAATCTCATGTATTTAGAGGTGAAGCTCTTAAAAGCTTTACTTAGCAGTACACTGAATCCGTTGAGAAATTCATAGCTAAATGTGTTGTTAGGAAGTGAGGCCTGATTAGAATAGGTGTTGTTCTCAAAGTCTGCCTTTGAGAATCTACCTTCTTCCCTGGCTCCTCCTTCTCTCTGCTTTCTGGCTGCCATGAAGTGAGCAGCTTCACTCCGCTCTGCCCTTCCACCATGATGTTTCTACTTTAGGACCAGCATCGAATTAAATCTCTACCCCTTTAAGTTGTAGGAGTCGAGTGTTTTGTCGCAGCAATGGATAAAGTGACTAATATAGCATGGAATGATGAACTGTCACAGGCCTGGCCTTCATCTGAAATGTGTCATATCTTTATAAACATGGAAGTACAGCATATTTAGTACTTAAAATCTGCTAAAGGTTATGATTTAAGAAAAAATACTAGCTGAAATGAAAATATCCTGTGACCTCATTTTCTTCCCTCCCCCATAGCCTTGAGGTCAGAGAAAATACAATTTTTAACTTCTTTAATTGTATATTTTTATTCACTGTGACAGCTACACCTCAGGGTCTCACGTCTCCTGAGAAGAATGATAATAATTGGGCAGTCTGTGACCTTCTTGTGACAGTACATGGGTACTTGAGCCTCTGGAAAGATTTTTATCAGCCGTGTCCATCAGTGTCTCCATGATAAACCCAAGTAAAATAATTCAGAAGGTGTCTCAACTAATAATTTAAACTTGAAACTGCATCTCAGCCTAATATGTTATTATTGACCTACCAAGATTATATTTGATCATTGTTAAATTGCAAAAAGAAAAGAAAAATAGCAACTACTTATAAATACACCACTTGGGAATAACTACTGTAGACATTGCATGTACTTTGTCTTTTAAAATGCATACTAATAAACTTATATGTGCAATTGTACATATGTAATGCATATATAATTACATACATGTTTTAAGGAAATAATACTTCATGTATTTGGAGAGTCTATTCTTTTCATTTAATGGTATTTCTTGGTCAATTTTTCATATGGACAAGTTTTCTACTTACTGCAACATTTTTCTTAATGTTGCCTAGCATTTTCCCTGTGTAGAACTCAAAGATTTATTTAATTAAAAACTTATCACTAGACATTTTAAAACAAGGATAGTTTTTCTACTGTATACTACCCCCAGTTTATATCACTTAAATAAACAGAATTCTAATTGTTTCAAGGAAAGATTTGTTAGCTGGAAATTCAGTCTCTCTCCACTTGTGAAGCTGGTTAGGGAATTTTTATCTAATCACTTTTTGATTCTTAAAATTGTTTTTATTTAATTTTCTTGGTAAAAGAAATATGACCTCACTTAAAATTGACTGAATGTACATTTGTAGTTAGATTTTATATTCCCATGTAGTGAGCTATATGCAAGAAAAATCAAAAGTCTGTGCTCTAGATCACTCTCCTTTTATTAATAAAACCAGAAATATAGTAAGATAATTATAACAGAATATACAAGATGCTTGATAGGGATGAGAGTTCAGATGCTAACTAGAGCCAAGTAGGAATAGAGACATTTAGGCATAAATAAAATGATAGAGTTTATTTTCTTTTTAATCTTTCCTTCGTGAGTTGAAGATCAGTTTTAGGAACTTGACGTGCTGGTCAGTTGTAGCACTGAGCTAGTCCCCAGACCTGGAGACAAGATTCTTCACCTGAAGGAATCATCTCTTACATATTTAACTCAGTCTAAATTATTCACATGGGAAATAAGAAATAGGAAAATAGGAACTATATTTTCTGATTTTATTTTTTTAGGAAAGCTGAGTATCATATTTATTGATTAAAACAACTCTATTCTTAAGTGTTGGCACCAACTATAATTGTTTTAAAATACGTAGTGAGCAAAGAAGTGTCTGTGAATCTCATCCTACCCCTAGGCCGAAAGGGAGATAGCTCTGGCACACATGGTCAGCAGCATGAGTCAGAAAATCCTTTAGAAACAGAAGGATTTCTACATCTGTCTTTCTAGTATTACCTTAAGGATAGGTATAATTTATTAAAAAAAGACACCAGATTTCGAGTAGGCAATTATTCAAATAGGAAATAAAGAGAAAGAATGATAGTTTTTAAAACTAGATTTATATATTTCTAAGGCCCCAAATGAAATTAGATGCTGTGCATCTAATTGCACCCAAGCTCAAGGGCCTGGGTTCGATTCCCGGTAACCACATACAACAATGCAGGACATGGAGACTCATGCCTACTAGCAATCAGTACTACATACCACAGTGCCTGGTATGGTGGCTCACTTCTGTAATTCTAGCACTCTGGAGACAGAGGTAAGAGGATTGCTGAGTTCAAGGCTGAGTTTAGGACCAGCCTAAATTATAAAGCTAGACTGTCTCACAAGAAAAAGAAAGCTAAAACAAAAAATACAAATTCAAATCACTCCCAGACATTACCTGCCGAAAATAAACTGTTATTATTTAGGGAATAACATTGTCTTCATTTATACCTATAGGACTGATGAATGGACAGAAGTGTATGAATAATTGTTCAAGGGGACCATTGTGTCCATGGTATAGATGGTATATTTATAGCATTACATTTAGTAAAAGGAATTTGAAGGGACATTTAAATTTCTTATAAAGTTTCATCATAAAACCATGAATTCCTAAAATAATATCTCAGATGTAAGGAAAAGAAGTATTAGGAGGTTTGAACCATTGTGGGATTTCTACTACACCCACATTAGAATGTCTGAAATTAAAAATACTAAAAATACACAGTTTATTTGCTGATGTGGAACCACTGGAGCTCTGTTTCTACACTCTTGTTGGGCATGTGTAATTATATGAATCCAGTGGGAAAATGTATCTTAAATCACTCTTATCTCAGGAGCGTCTTGTTCGGTTGGTGTTTACCCAAAAGAAATGAAAAGCCATTGCCACAGAAAAGTTTGAATAAGAATGCAAACACTTAGGAACAGTTCAATTCACACCTTAGTCACTTTCCTTTCTGATGGGTCAGATACTTGATACCCATGCCTGAAAGGAGGAGAGATTTATTTCCTCCTGCTTTAGACATTTTAGTTATATGGGCGACAGCATGATGGTGAGCCTCATGACGGGAGAGCTGCTCACCTCATGGTGAACAGGAAGTAAAAATGAAAGAAGGAACCGAGAAGGGAATGATGTCCTTGTAGGACCTACACCCAGTAACTCACTTCTTCTGGCTGGACCCTGTTTCCCAATTTAGGCCAACTGTAGCAGCTCCGTGGTCTCATCACCTTCCATAACTCCCTTCCTGTGAGCACAGAGGCTTTGGGAAATATGCAAATACAAACCATAACACTTAAAGTGTTACATTCGCACAATAGAAGAGTATCTACCAAGAAAGAGGAATATATATTATACATACCAGTGTGGAAGACCTTTGCATTATTAGATTGAATAAAATAAAAAGGCATTAAAGAGCTGGTCTAGGCCAGAGGTTTTGTTCAAGTGGTACCATGCCTATCTTGCAAGCACAAGAGCCTGAGTTTTGATCCCCAGTACCGCAAACAAAACAAAACAAAACAAAACAAAACAAAACAAAACAAAACAAAATGAGCTGCTCTGTGTACCTGTAGACTCAACCAACAGTAAATAGGAAATACTAAAAATAAGGGAAAAATGCATCTGTCGTGAATATGTTCAGATTTTTTTTTCCTTACCCATTGTCCCTTAAACATATAGCATAGTACTTTAGTTGTACATTACAATAACATTACAAGTTATGTAGAGAGATTTAAAGTATATGGAAAGATATGAATATGTTATATGCCAGCACAACTGCATTTTGTATAATGACCTTGATTGCCCTCAGATTTTGGATCCTGAAATGAATCCATCACAGAGAGTGAAGGATGACTATGTTGTATGTGGCCATTTGTTAGATGTTTAAGGACAAAAAGTGATAGAAGTTAGAGTAACGAGGTGAGTCTGAGGAAAATCGAATGGAAAGGAATAAAAGGGAGCTTTCTGGGATGATGGCAGTATGTTCTAAATTCTAAATGACATACTGTTTAAAAGAGTTTACATGTATTTTTTGAAAACCCTTAAACTGTAGATACTTTAAATCTATGCATTTTAGTACATGTATTTCTACATAAATTTTTAAAACAAGCTGAATGTAAACTTATCATAATAGCTCCCTGTCATGAAGCAAGAGGAGATTAATACACTCTTGCTTTCTTCCGCATTCCCTTCTGTTGCTTTTATTATGTGTTCTATTTTTTTTTTCGGGTTTCACAACATTTATTTTCTGGCCTACAACTGTAATTCCCAGTTGTTTAGTCTTAGTTCTATATTTAAGTGCATTCTGTGCTCACCATGGATCCTTTTGCAACAGTTTTTCCATGTCTGAGTTGTTTATTTTGATTCAGTTCTTATTTATTCTGATTTTATTGTCAAGTACTTCTTTTAGTTTGTTTATTCTGAGGGGAAACTTATGGATTGTCTGTTTCCTGAGTTCTTAAGTGTTTGCAAATGTTTGCCTTCAGTTTTCATACTTCAGCAGTTACTTAGCTGGATTTAATATATTTAGGCCACACTTGTTTCCTTTTTTAAGGACATGACCACATTACCTTCTGGCAGTGAGTGTTACTGTAAAGATTTCTGTTTAGTCACCCTAGTTTTTGGGTGTGTCTTTCTCCCGCTAGTTGATGACTTGCTTTTTAAGCTTAATGCTTGAAGACTTTTTTATTCTTTGCCTAATAACTTAACCTATAGCTTTATTTCTTTTTACTTGCATATACTTTTTTAAAAAAGTTTACTTTTTTTCTCACTCCCTATGATTCCCCAGATATCTCTCTGTCTCTCTGTTTCTTTGTCTCTGTCTATCTGTCTGTCTTTCTGTTTTGGTTCAAGAACAAGCATTTTAATATTTTATTATCTTCATTTTCTCATATATATACTTTAACTTGTCTTTTCCTACTGCACTGAGTTTGATTATCTCTAGTTTTTACTTTGTGATATTCGATTTTTATCTCCTCCACCCTCCACTCTTTATACTATATACTATATTCTTTTCTTTTCTTTGTATTTCCTCCTTTTTGTAATCCACTTTTAATTTTGGCCTTTTGTTTTATCATTCAGTTTTGGAGTCTTTGTTTTACAGAATTCATAGTCTTAAGAAGTTTGATAGAACATGACACTCAGTAAAAACCATCTTCCACTTCTAGGGTAATGTTCTTTCCACTTGTAGCTACATACTTATCTTCTGCATACTAGATTTTAGTATATTTTTGTAACAGGAACCTAGAAGCCAGGCTTGCAGGTACTCAGTGGCAACTAAAAGCATGATTACCCTTGGAATCTCTGCTTTCATTTAATATCTTCCTCCTTTATTCCTTTAAAACTTTGGGATAGATCTTCGCTCAGCCCCATATATGGGCATGGTAGTGATGTAAGGAGTGTCTCTAATAATAAGGTCAGTTAGATCTAAATTTACCTAGCCTCTCTCATTCCCCCTTCAAGACTCTGTACTCCACATGTAACTAATCTGTAGGATTTTCATGAGTACTTTGTCAGCTTTTAGCCATGACTAATTCCAGATTCCCTGAAACAATGTCTACAGGTCTCCAGTCATTGTCCAAAACCTGCAGTCCCCTTGCATTCCATGAAAGCAGAACTTTGGTTCCCCAACAGAAGCCATGACTCATGTCAGGACCCAAGGCTGTCCTCTAAGCAGGACCTGTCATGTAATGATAGAAACTGAATTGTCCATTCATGACAATGGCGGCTTTCCCAGAATTTCACAGAACCAGCACACTGCAAACATGTACTAAGAAAAATTATAAATACATTGTTTTGTAAAGGAAAGCAGTCCTGGAATACTAATCAAGCAGGGCATCATTTGACTGGGATCACCTGTGCTGTGCAGTCCCACAAACCTTGCCTTTGTTCTTCTTCTCTGTAAAATCTGAAGGTTCCTTATAGTCCCTCAGAGGAAGAACCTGTCTATCTGTGTTTCCAACCTTGGCCATGCCAATGCAGGCTGCTTCCCTGCCCTTCACAGTTGCTTGATTGACCTTATGAGGTAGGTGTGGCTCAGCCTGGTTTTTGTGACCACTGGAGCCTGGGCTTTTGACCTCAAACTCTGGTAATATTTATTATAGTTGTTCTTATTTTATCTCACTCATGCACAGTGACATTTGCTCTGATCCAGTGGAGGCGAATTACTTTGATTGTGTTTCTGCTTTATTTGTGACTGATTTGTCTCAGACAGTTTGAGGGCTGGCTTTCAGCTTTTGTGCAGCATTCTTAATGCAAGGACATGGAATAAGGAGAATTCAGCGGGGATGTCCCGTTTCCGCGGGGGACTTAGATGGAAGTGACTGATATCCTTGTGTCTGAGACTTGTCCAGATATAGCACTGAAAATGCCACATCCTTTGAAATGGCCTTAGTCCAGGGCTTCCTAGGTGGCTGCTTGCCCCATCTGAATCTGCTTTCTCTTCTTCTAAACCTGTTGAAATAACCCAGGATCCTGCTCATCCTATGCAGCCTTAGGTGGTCAGCTTGTCCCAAATTTGTCTGGCATCTTATATAACATATCCAGGGTCCCTTGGTGAACACACCATGTTAATCTCATGATTTGCTCATTGCCTCCTAACTTCCAGTTCCAATTCAGCTTCTGTCCAATTTAAGAATTTAATTGGCAGTGTTCAGGGTTCAGTCAGGTCACCTTTTTCTTCATTACCATGTGTTGGGCAGAGCTTATGGGCAGGATTCAGAGCCATACCTCAGTGTCATTCTGCTCTTTCCCTTGCCGCTTTTCCATATACTGTAGTTTTTTTCTCCTTCTTTAGTTCTTGTACATTTGTTTTAACCATTTGAGAAAGCAGATTTAATGTCCTGTTTGATTCTGTTGTAGTGATCCAGTTTATTATAAAACTTTGCTTGCCTGGGTTGATCAAGTGATTTATTCTTCTTTATCCATCCTTTCTTTTCCTCCCATTCCTAAAAAGGGGCATCTGTGTCTTTCCCACATGTGTTTGCAAATGACAATATCGGGCCTTTAAATTAAAATGGAAATTTGAGAAAGTGCAGAGAGCTGAAATCCAATAAAAAACACAATAGGTGAGCCCAAGAATTGAAAATGCACGCCTCTGGGTGCATTTGTGAGTTAAGAAGCTGTCATTTGAGGCTGGGATTTTTAGGGATTGCTTCACAGGAGCCCTGTATTTAACACTGAAACATTAATGCTGATGACGTGGTTTTTACATTGAACTTTCCAGATCTCTTAAGATGTAGTCCTTTTTTAAAGAATAAAGGTGATAATCCCTCATGTAGAAAGTAGTGGCTCAGATTTCCAAGGACTGTCATAGTGGGGGCAGCAAGTAAGAATGTGGGCAAACTGGGGTTGCTTCTCTCCCTTCTTGTCCTCAGCAGATCTGTTTTGGTAATTTAGGAGTCTTGAAAACTGATTAAGCAGTCACCACTTAATTTATGAAGAAAGTAAACCCACCCTTGGGGATAGGGTCAACAAACCAGTTGATACAGCATAAAAAAAGAGAAGGTTTGAGATTTGAATAGCGAGAAACTGTTGCAAATCAACAAATCAACAATGCAAAGCATATGTTCAGAAGTATTGTTGAATTCATTAGCAGAATATAGCCGCATGTGCAAACAGAATAAAAGGGATTTACTGCTCCCCCTCTCTGAAGAGGTTTTTATTCTGTTTTATTTTGTTTTCCAGGGTGAGAATATTAAAATCCATTTATAAATCAGAAGTTTTATATATTATTATCTTTTTCTTCTTCAAGGCCCCAAGAAATGGATAACAAAACCAATGATCATTTTTATATTTATCTTTGTTAGCCTATTTTTCTAGTCTAGAATTATAGAAAGATTTGCCATGTTTTTGAATTAGGTTTTATCTCTCTGGCTGCATATTGTATTTTATTTGAAATTATTTGCTTTCCTTTGAGCTTTCTAGTCCTATATACAAGGTAAAAATTGCTTAAAAAGTAAGTGAATGTCTCATTGGATTGTTTTGCTTGCTTAGATTTGTGACTCATAAAATATATATTCCAATTGCAATATATATTGCAACTGATGCCTGAAGTCAGTGCTTACAGTAAGTTTTGTTTTATTTATATGTGAGCTGTTTTATTTATATTTGTTTTATTTATATTTATAGTTGTTTGATTTATATTTGTTATATTTGTGAGGGAAGGACTTTCATATCCATACGTCCTTCCTCCTTTTGTGAATATTTAGGAAAATTATTTAATTGATAACTAAAATGTTATTTTGAAGTTGTGAATAAAAAGGCAGTGAATCAATTTTCCCTTCCCCTTCGTCTTCCCCTTTTCAGGCCAGGGTGGTAGGTTGGGGAAATTGATATAATAAAGTAAGAAATGAAGTGTCACAGGGATACGGCTAGAAACAGAATCTTGTCTACCTTTCAGCAGCTTCTTTACTTGCTGCTTTATATGGTGTTCACATAATCCATCAAAATCTAATTACAGTCAAACACAGTAAAGAAAGGAATTCAGAATAGGTGCCTTTCTTTGGTGCCTTAAAATGAATACCAAAATACCAAAACTGCCATTTTGATAAATAAAGCAAATGGCCGTAGAAATGGAAGCCAAAAGTAGAAATCATGTGAAACATCTCTGTAGTATATGTGAAAGAATTTGAAGAATTTAATCAACTCATTTACCTAAATTTCTTAATTGCTTTTAGAGTTTGCAGCTATTTTCTTACAATGAGTAACTTAAAAGTCAGCCTTACCTTGAGCCTAATTAGTTATCATGTTTCAGGTGAGGATGGTACAGAACTTTTTAGTTTCTGTGACTGAGCAGGTATTTCTGTACATTCTCTTTCCAAGTGTTTCATAATGCTAATGCAGCCTAGGTTTGGTCAGAGTAACAAAATACTGACTTTTCCTCCAAAGTGATGTACACATTGTCACCAGTCACACTTTTCTTGCTGTCAAATTTTTCTGAGCTTGCTGTGACCTACTTAAGGGTCTTAAGACAAGATTAAAAATTTTGGTGAATTTTCTGTCACTGACTGCAGTGGATTCAGCATTTGTACTTGTGTCTGCAGCCTGGTTCCTATGGAGATAATGGCCAGCCTTGTCATGCAAGCGGACTGGCTGCTTTTTTGGGTAGACATGCTTTTTAATTTGACTCAGGGAGCAATATCTTTTGATTTGGCTGATTTGACTTTGTAATGTACCTTGTGTGTATCTTTGGGTATTTTGTCAGGAGACGTTTTAGTGACATGTTCACCTCACTTAAATTCTGGCTTGTCAGCATTTCTCTTATAAGTTTGTATTTTTCGGGGGTCAATGTAATAACTATAACAATGTTCTGAAGTGGAGCAAGCAATCTCCTGTAGCAATGAGATTAATTTGAAGAGAATTGAAGTGATGCCGTACACATAGCAAATTCTCTTTGAAAAGAAGTCAGTTCATAAATTAGAGCTCGAGAAAAAAGAGGAGGAGTATGAGAGGGAGTGAGGGAAGACGCCCCAACTCAATTAAAGTTTCAGAAGCCGTGTATACAATGGAAGGCCATGCACAGCTGGGCTGTGCCTTCTTCTAATTTTGTAGGAAGATGTGATCAGCTTTAATAACATAAAGCTTTTATGAGGAAGAACACAAAGGAGGTAAGGATGGAAGGGAGGGAGTGTAGAAGGCAAAACAGGCAGGCAGGCATGTTATAGAAAGAACTGAATTAAATTTCCCAAAGAAATAAGGCAAATGGTGTTAAATCTGAGATAAGGGAGAGGGTGAGTCTCAGCAAGACAAGGAAGGGGTCGGTCACACATAAAGATTGTGCATTTGGACCAGATTGAATGGGATGAAGGGCACCTTTATTTACTGGCAGTCTGAACCTCCCCTCTTTCAACACCCTTGGGTCCAGTGTCACCCCTCTTTTTTTGTGTCTGCTAGTGTCTCTGATTTTTTTCACTGAGTTGTTGGCAAGTAATGACCATGGTTTTGTGTCACTCCTATTGTCTATAAAGTGTTCCTGCTGTGTTCTCTGCTAATTCCGTGGCAGTAAGTGAAGAGGATAGGTAGGCTACTACTGTGTGTGCAAGTCCCTGGGGAGGAGGACTGAGTGACTTGTGTCTGTGAAGTCTTCATTGCCTGTCCTCCACTGTGTCCTTTCCTGAATATTTGCCACAGAACATGGCTAAGTACGTTACGTTAAAAGTGGTAGCTTCACAGAATTCAAACAGTCTGAAAAGAAATTCGTTAGGTGGGACCTCCCAGGACTTGAGTCCTGGCATAGCAGCGCAGGACCCAGGGATTTACTGTACTGTCTTCATCTTTAACTACCTCAGTCCTGGTGGCTTTCACCTTTTACATGTTTGAGAGCTCCAAATCCCATGAGATTGAAGAGCTTTTTTTTTTTTTAAGAAACACTTGGATAACATCAGTCCATTATTTAGCTGCATTAGTTGAGGCAGCAATAAAAGCCAGTGGTTCCTTCCTTGGTGGTTGTCTTAGGGCATTCTTTGCACAGTTGATGTGGGTCTCAGATTGAGTCTTGGTCATTCAAATCCAGCTTGGACTCCTATCCCAACTATCTTCTCATGTTTGATATGTGATATCCTTAGAATATATTTTCCCATAAGGCTTGCTCTTGAATGCCCAAATGGTAGCTTAGGTTTAAAACTTTTGCTTTCAACAAAATTGCCATTTTGATTCTCTAGATTGGTCAGTATGAGTCTAAAGCCAACATTTGAATCAGTTCCTGACATTAGTAAGATTTTACTTGCCTACTTACCACTTTACTTCTATTAGGAAAATGAATTCTTCAAGTCCTTCTGAATCAGAAGGTTACATTTGCCATTTTTTAGATATTCAGATCTTTTCTAGGACAGCTATCTGATTGTCCTGAATACTGTTTGATTTGAACCATCTTCTTACAGAAGATTTCTTTCTATGATGCAGCGTAGTTTACTCTTATACTATCAGGGATTAGGAGGGATCAGGTTGGTTCATATTAGTGTCTCCTGTCAACACCAGCAAACCACCCAGTGAGTGCAGTTCCCATCTCCATTAGCACAGCTGCCTGTTGGAACTAATGAATTTTCTTGTAAGTTCAAGAGTGACTGCCGGCTGACATTTCAGATTATCTAACTGAAGTGACAAGTTCTGTCATTTAAATTAGGGTGGAAGGCCCCTGCTTAATGACTATTCTCATCCAATAGCAGTTTGACTTTGCACAAGATTTTATAAACATGAACTGTTGTTTCTGAGCTGAAAATATGGGAATAATCTCTATAGTCTGAGGCACTCAGGATGCCTCTCCTGCTGTGACCAGGTAAATCAGATGGGCTGGGGGAGGAGAGGTGAGTGTTCTGCACATAGAAATAATTGTGGGAGTAGCTGTTGTACATTTCTGTGTTGGCTTTCTTGGTGATTGACTTACCAGGTAGTCTTTGCACCCAATGACCCTGGTGGTGGGGCGGAGAACCAACATAGGATCGGGCATACTTTGGAGCTGTCTGCTGCCAGATCAGAGGCAGGTTCTTTAAAGGCAGCTGGAAGGAGTCCAGGGCTGAGAGACAGACAGGGAAACACAGAACACGCTTCTGACATAGTATTGTAGAGCCAGGCCTACTCCTTATCTGATTTCCATTTCAGGTAGTCAGTAGGGAAATACTGTTATGTTTAAACAGAGAAAGGTCTTAAAATAAATCACAACCATGTGAAAAGGATTGAGCTGCCTTTGGATTCAGGGTAAAATGCATCTAGCTCTGCTGGAGAAATGGATGGAGGGAGCCCAGTGATTCTTAATCGTTCCGTAGCTCCTCTGAGGCTCCAGCACCCTGTACATGGGTGTCATTGCAGCTCGCTGTGCCAGAGAACAGAGTGTGACCATCCAGTGGTGTAGATCATGCCAGGAGGTCTTATTTATTCTTCTCTAGTTTTCATTTCACAGGATCCAGGTTCTTTTGGAATGCCTTCCTTCCTGTTTGAAATTTCTCCACTTCATTTCAGCCCTGTAATGACTCTTAAAGAGAGGAGATTAGCTAGGTCTGTTTAAGGAATTATCAGGCAGTTACAATTCAGCCAGTCACTTATGATAGCTGTCAGGGCTGAGCTCATGCCAAGGAGACATGTACTTATGTTGGGAATAGTAGAGTAGTAGTTTTCAAAGAAATATTGGTTGATCCTTTGGAAGCACACACTTTGGTCTGAACTCTGCTGACAAAATGCTTTCACTCTTGGCAAAGGGCACACATTGTTGTGAAGTTTTAGGCAAATACTGGAATCCATTTCTCATTGTAACCTGTACCTGTTAGCTTCCTGGCCTCCAGGTTGCTTGGGCATTGTACTTACTCCAGTGTTGCTGACGCTCAAGTTATATCTTCTGAAAAAGTTAGTTCACCACCTGAATTGCCTTCTCATTATTCTGGGATCTGGGCTTCATATTCTAGGGATGCTTAGCTACTTGTTGCTGCTAGATGGTTTGCTATTTCTTTCTTTTCTCTTTTATGTCATTTATCCCCCTTCTATATTACTCTGTAGTGACCTTGAGTCTTGTCTTTCTCACCCTGAATTGTAACTGTTAGGTTTCACATCTTTCTGTATCACTAGACTGAGTTCAGCAAAAGTATGACTTACTCATCTTGTCTCGGCATCTCTGCCTGGTACTCAGATTCATGGTTAAGAAATGAATGCTGAAGAAAAGTGGAACAAATTTCTTTCCTCTGTCTCCTTTCCTAGGTCCTCTGTGTTTATGGCCCCTTTATAATCAAAGCTTCTTGGTCCAGCTCAAGTGCTTAGTGTATGAATGTTCCACTTACTGAAGCACATTGAGTCTTTTTTGACCAAAATAAAAGGACTTACGTGAGCTATCTCATTGGGCTATAAATTTGATGCAACTATTTTTTTATTTGTCTAATTTAGATGAGACTGTAACAAAAGGACAAGAAAGAACTATAAAATTCCCTTTTCTGTGTTCTGAGGTTTGGAACTATTGAATTCTATACCATCAAACTTCTCCAGTAGGTTTGAGAGGTAGAGTCATCTTGTGATTTGCCATTTTTAAGTTCCAGTGAGTAGTGAATGAACTCATCTGAGCTGATGATGTCCTCCACTGGCCTGGTTGTGCCTCTTTTAGGGTTCAGCTTTATCCTGAGCAACATACCTGTTTCTAGCTCAAGACTGGCTTATTCACAGTCAGTCCAGTCATTATTGGCTCCTTTAGTTTGGACTTTTGTTCCATTTCCCATAAGAGTGCAAAGCGCTCCTGAGTTGAGATGGGCAGGAGAGTGGCAGGCAACTGAAGTTGTAGAGCAGAATGAGAAACTTTTGTGTAAATGTCTGGGTAGTAAACATCTTAGGCTTGGGGGTCATGTGGTTTTTGTTCAGATTACTCAGCTCAGCCATTGCAGTACAAAAGCAAGTACTGCAATACAAAATGAGCATATTTATCTTTTGGTATAACTTTGTTTATAGATGCTAAAACTTGAATTTTATATAATTTCCACATGTCACAAAATAGTACTTTTGATTAATGCCTAAGTACTTATAGAGAAAAATTGGGTGCTCATTAATTTTTACAGAAAGTTGTAGGAGGTTAGACATAGCTGGCCAGCGGTAGTTTGCTGACCCCATTATGAGGAGCAGACATAGAGGCAGAAATGCAACTCTTACTACATGGGCCCTCAGCACCTCTTACATCTTAGATTTCTTACAGTGTGTTGGACAGAGTTCTCAGAACTTAAAATTTAGGGGCTCTCTGATGTTTTTTCAGATACAGAGGTGAGTGCAATAAGAGGGGTTTGCATTGAGTACTGTGGGAGTACAAAAATAGAATACTTCATCTAGCCTGTAGTTGGAGGACCCGCTGTGTACCTGTGTAAGAGCAGGCAAGAAAGGCTTCCTGGAAGAGGTGACACCTTCTCTTTCATGTGGAGTGAAACAGGTAGAGGAAGAGACTGAAGGCTGTTCCAGCAGCGGGATCCCTGTGAGCAACTACGAGTTGACAAACATCATGAGAGAGGAGCTATCGGTGGTGAGAAAAGAGGCCTTCAAAGTAAAGCGGTCAGTGGCCAGGCTCCAGAGACTCCATCTTAGTAGAAACTGGACATGTCAGTTCGAGACACCTGGGTGACTTGCTTTGGGGTGGACTGTGCTGGGACCTGAAGGAAGGAGGAGTCAGGAGGACTGAGGAGGAGCCATGGTTAGAGGAGTCATAAAATGAGTTCATTGTGCTGGTGGAGCAGCCTGTTCTCTCCTTGCTCAATCTGATATCTCACACTTTGAACTAAGACTGAAAACTGAAGAAATCTTGCTGAAGTAGCTCAGGTGACAATATTGAGCTGCTGTCCACAAGCAGATGAGAAGCCAGGCCTGTTTTATTCCCTGTCCTTGTCCAAAGTGTCTCTTGGCCTGCAGTGACCCTACATGTATGAAGATTAATTAGAAGCTCTGTGAAATCTTAGGGATCTCAGCAATGATGAGACAGAAATGGCAGCTTTAAGAAGTCTGTCATCTGTCTTGGGACTCTTGCACCAAGCATGGTGCCCACACTTGGTAGGTGCTGAGTGAATGTTGAAGATTTGCCTTATGTCAGCATTTGGAAGACATCTGTACTGTCATCAACATCACTAAATATTTTAGGTTGATCTTCAACATCACTGTTGATTACTGCCTTCTCAGTGACCAGCTGTGTTGTGCAAACCAAGTTTCTCAACTTGGAAATTTGGTTTCTGTGAGTGTGTTCAGTAGCATAGTAAGGAGTTGTCATTTCCTGAGAAGTTTTATAGCTTCCAATAAAAAGGTAAGGTGTCTAGAAAGGTTTTATATCACTATAGTAATAATAGAAGACTAAGTGTTTGGTAGCAGCATTATTCCCGAATATGAGAACAGCCCATGTTTCTCAAAGTACAATGGAATACAAAAGTGGGCTGTTTTGAGCTAAATATGACATCTATCTTGAGTTTTAGAATTACTCTTGATGCCACAGAGGGAACTGAAAGTCAACATTTCTGAAATAGGAAGAGCTTTAAACAGATAGAATAATCTACAGGAGCAACGGTGGTGGTTTTCCAGGTTGGCACTAATGGAGAAGTAAAAAAAGGAATTGGACTACATAGATATACTTTGTAAGTAGAGGGCAGGGATCGCCAGTGGTTGGGTCAAATGATGACAAAGAAGGGAGGCAAGGATGAGTCCTAGGTTTGTGGGCTGAGCAGGTGAAAAGGTATAATAACCACTTTCCAAGATGAATGGTAGTTGTGGAACACATTTTGGTTCAGATTAGAGTAGAAAAGAAGGTTTTGGGTTTCCCTTTTAATGTCACTTTTAATTAGAAATCTAAAGGTACTAAGTACTGAACTAATATAAAATATGAGGAAAACATGTCAGTGTGATTATTGATTTGTACTCTCTGCCTTTACTTTTCAAGGCAGGAGGCTGAGAAAAATCATTTGTGAATTATATAGTAATTAACTTTTTAGGTGAATTTTATTATTTTTATGGAATCATTTATTAAAAACTTGGAAGTATTGTATCTTGGATCGCAGATTTTAGAAAATGGAAATATAAATACCTTGTTTTGAAAAATAAGTCAGGAATGAAAACAGGACTCATGGGTGCGTCATTATTTTTCCTCTGAAAGCCGTTAACACACAGCAGTGTAGAAAGGACACCTACCGACCAGCATTTCTGGTTGATAAGTCATGAGGAAGAGACATTTTTTTTGTCCTAGCATTATTAGTCTCTTCACTGCCAGTTCACAACCTTAATTATCAAAATCATTATTTTTAATGACATGAATAGAGTATAGATCACTAAATAAGTCTGTCTTAGAGAATTATCTTTGTTACTCTTCTAAGCTCTACCGTGAATTGCTAAATTGATGATTTTCTTTGGAAAGCTTGAAGTTGCAGAAATAATGGTTCACAAGTGACACTGTCAGCACTCAGGAGATGGATCAGGAAGTGCTGACTCTCTTTCATTAGTATGTTGTGGTTGGATTCCAAAGACAGAGTTCAAGCAGATACCCACTCGAGGCTACTGATCTAAAGATGAGGAGAAGCCATGAAGATGTCCTGACCCCCTGGTCTCTGATCCAGGGCAAATGCCATCTAGCCTGTGCTCTCTGTGAGAAATAGGTCATGTTCCTGAGGAAGAGCTCAGCTTTGCCTTCACTCATCCTGGTTTTCTTGGGCACCTTCTGCAACCAGAGTAGGAGTGAAAGTCAGATTTCACTGGGGAAGCAGGCCGACTGCATCGGCTCCAGGTCTCATTAGTCCACAGCCTCAGTGTTGTGGCTTTGCTGAGCTTCCCTCAGCAGTGTGGATCTGCTCTACAAATCTTGTCAGGAGGCTACCGAGAAAAGGAATCTCATTGATAAAAACTATTTGCATTTCTGGGACAATTTGCATGCCTCTGGCTTTGGAAATTAATCATAAAATCTCAGAGGATAGAAAGGGAGGAAATAAGCATGTCATCAGGAAATCATTACTTTTAGACATTTTAATGGACACATAGTAACTGTACATAGTTATGGATTGTAAAGGTCAAGTAAGGGTAATCAGCGCTTCTTTATATGGGAACCTTCAGATCCTTCGGTTCTAGTTGCTTTGATACTGTGATCACAGCTCACATGTCTTTGATGACCAGGTGGGCCAGGTGCGTGTCCTCCCTGGAATTCATCCTGTTCCCACAGAAACCCCTGAGGCGGATCCATCTGTAACCCCAGCTGTGCAGTTAGAGAAGACGGAGGTGTGGCCAGGTCAGCACTGCTGTGTGTTATCACACATTTGGACAGTAGCAGTAAAGGGATTTGAACCCACTGGGCCATAGCTCTGTGCCATGTTGGTCACACTGCTTCTAGCAGTCATGACAGCCAGGACAGCCATCATCTATGGGCCAGTTTCGAATTCTGTGACCCCAGCCACCACTTTCTTCTTGTATAAAATCTGGTAATACCTACCACAGAGAGTCACGGGGACACCTGGAATGCATCTGTAGATAACTCCTGGCTCAGCCCACAGTACTTCTGAGGTAGAAGTCTGAGGTAGAGGTTCATAGACACTTATTGAATGAGTGATTATAATGTGCTATGCTCATTCCATGGCTTCTCCTGGGCAGACCCTGGATGGACACAGAAAAGATGGGTATGAGGAAAGGGATGGAGGCTTCTCTTACATGAGAAACCTAAAGTATAATAATTTTAAAAAACAGAATATAAGTAGGCAATAGGAAATAGAGCTGTATCTTTTGCAAATGGGAAGGGAATCTAGAGAAAGAAGAAGATGGGATGGAAGACAGAAGCATGGGAATAAAAAGAATTAAGATCTGTTAAGAAATTAGTCCCTAAAATGTCGTATACATTGTGTATTGCAAACATATACTAATAAAAAAAATTTAAAAGACCTCTTGTATCCCCTTAAAATGGCAGGGGCTTTCTCTAGCTTGTACCTGCGCTGCCCTGTCACTGCAGGCAGTAGGGATCTGGGGGTTTATTTAAACTGGGGAAGTAGAAAGAGGCCTCCAGATGACACCCACTGATAGAGCTTCGATCTTTTTAGTGCATAATTATATTTGACAAATGAAAATGGCATGACAGTCTTCTGAGGAGACAGAGCATTAGAACTCTCTGCGTAGTGAGTAAATAAAAAGATGTAGACTGTCAAGAAGCTGTTGGAGACCGGAAAAATGAGCTGACAAAGTAGACGTGGGAGAACTGGGAAATCATGGGCCAATTTGTGGATATTGTGAAATGCTTAAGTTTACACTCAGACTCAAGGGGTGGATTAGCCTCTTTTTGGAGGAGATGTTGGACTTCTTTGTGGCCTCGTCTACCCAGAGGATAAGCATGTGTTGACCTTTACTTATTTTTATTTATGTTTGCCCTTTCTCCTCACCTAAGAACTGGCCCTATGAGGACAATTAACTACTATCAGACATAGACCCAGACACACAGCATCATATCTGTGGATTCACTTTGCCTATGTAGAACTTGAATGAGAACTGAGCACTACATATCTGAACAAACAAAATAGATTTGCTGAAGTCTGTGTTCAAGCTTGTGGTTGGTACTCATTGGTAACAATTTATTAAGTTTCTTTTATGCCTAACTCTAAAGGAGTTGATTTCTGGACCATCATAATATCAAAAAGGATTATGTAATGGGCTTGGACATTGGCATTTGCTGTCTGTGCATCCTCTGCTGGCTGGTCCGTAGCATGGAGTGAGAAATGGTAACAGGCCTCGCTCCCATCCTTAACTGGTCTTCTGCTTGGCTCTGGGTCAGGTTTGGTCCTCTTCAACTCAGTGCAGCCTCCATCCAGCCTATGCTCTGGGCTCTGGACTCCAGCACATCTTCAGAGCTGGCAGACATGTGAATCCATATTCTTAGCTACTTTCTACCCTTTCAAGAACAAGAGATTGTCATTGGGCAGGGAGGGAGGTTGCTAATAGACCCAACTCGTTGACTATATCAGGTACTCTTTCCGTCTTTGTTCAGTTGCTGTTACCCTTTCAGGCTCCCTTATAGCTCAGCAGAGCTTTGGAGTTCCAAACCCAACAGAAAATAAACCAGTCTGCCCAATCTCAGTGCCTCTTCCTGGGTCTTCACCACATAGAATACCAAGCAGGCCCTATGAGTGTGCACAGCTTGCTGGCTCCCTGTTTCTTACTCTCCTCTTCTTCTCCTTTCTTCTCTCATCTTCTCTCCCTTCCTAGAGTGAAAGAGCCTTTCTCCTTCCTTTGTGGAAACCATTCTGTGTTTTTCCCTCTGCGTAGCATGCAGCAAAACTGTTCTCCAGCTTCTGATTCTTGCTATTTCAGGGACAGTTGAGGAATGGAGAATATCCTCTGCACCTCTACGCAGCCATGCTCTTGCTAAAGGGATGTGCCCTTGGCACATGGGCATCTTCACTCTCACAACTACTCCCAGGAAAATGAGCAAACCTTTTTGGGAGGTAAAAGACTGAGTACCCTCTTTTCCTGCTGTCCCCTGAAACAGTGTTACTGCCGCAGTGAAAAGCATGAGAAACTACTGTGAATGAAAAATGCAAATGATAATATGTAAATATTGTTCACCCAGAGTCAAATGTGGGTGGAAAAATCTAAGCCCCCCCCAAGTTCCTGATGTTGATCTTTACTGATGGCAGCATTTTGTTGAATTGTGGATGTGGGATGGAGAGGAAAATAAGACTCTAGAGAGTGGGGTGTTCTTTTGTATTATATGAGCCAATTCTACTTTTTAAAAACTAAACTTTTTCTTAAAGTCTTACAGACCTACCTATTCTCTGAGGAGATAGTATTGTTCCTAAACTTTTCTATTTCTCTGAGGAGAAATTAGTAGAAATGAAGTCAAAATGCTTGGTTAGTTACAAGTGAAATATAAGGAGTTATTTTGAGAAATCCCAAGTGACGTTTAGGATTAGATCATGTTTTATACCAGGGTTCACATGCTGACAAGATGCAGAAAGCTCCTCTGAAGCCAGGCCATTGTGATTAGCATTGACCACACCTTCTCATTATGTTCCAGCCCTCCGACTGCATGGTTTAGCTTTTGCTCACTTATTAAACCTTTCCTTAAAAAATCTTCATGTGGGGTACAGGTGACTCTTTGGCAGGAGAGCAAATCAAAGTCATTGGCAGCCTGTTTTCTGGGCTATGTGATCCTCTAACACTCTGGTTCAGGAGACGAAAAGGTACATTCATTTACAACAAAGATTAGTCTTAGATGTGATTAATGTTTACCCATTTTCTAAAAACAAATGTAAATCAAGAAATTTATTTTTCACAAGGCCAATTGGTATAAGGTGCACACTAAATGAAGCATGCCAGGGGCTCAGACAGAGATGGTTGTGTTGTTTTGTTGTAACAGACAAATAGACCTGCCATAGCAGGAGGAATAGAGTGATTGTGTTCACCTCGGGGCTCAAGATTGATACATGTTGGATGTCTTGACATATGTTACTTCTAGCAGGACCAAACCCGTATTTGGGAAGCTGACAGAGTGATGTATTATTTCTACACATACATCAAGAACTAAAGAAAGGTTTGATATTATAGCAATGAAGGAAAACACTAGCTTTAGGTGGAATCCTGGTTAGTCTTTCCTGTTAGCTTGTTGTGTTTATCAGAACTAAGGTTGGTTTGGGGCAAGAGATCATTGGGAATCCTCAATACTTTCATATATCTATCGTATCCCACCAGACATGATGTAGGAAAGGTATTTCTTATCATGTCTGGTATTTTTGTCTATGCAGCTCCACCTCTAAATTTTAATTTCTTGCATAATGTGACATAGTTCTGCACTTATCTCAGTTAAATATACAAACAAACTAACATTCCTTTAGGAGAAACTCACAGAGAAAAGCCAAAATTAAAAACTGTATTCTCACATCATCAGCAAATAATGACACATTAACTTCTTCCTTACAAATCTTTGTTCCTTTTATTTCTTTCTTGTGTCTAATTGCTGTGGCTAATGTTTCCAAAACTGTATTGAACAGGAGTGGTAATACTCAACATCCTTGTCTTCTTGACTTTAGTGTGAAAGGTTTCAGTTTTTAACCATTTAGTATGATGCTGGCTGTTGGTTTCTCATAAATAACTTTTGTCAGTTTGAGATAAAGAACATCTATTCTAATTTTCCATACTGTTTTTATCATCAGTGGGTGTTGGGTTTTTGTCAGCACTTTTTCTGCATCTATGAGGTGAATTTTTTGTCCTTGAGTCTGTTAATATACTATATTACATTTATTGCCTTACATATGTTAAACCATCTTTGCATTCTTGAGATGAATCCAGCTTGGTCAGGGTGCTTGATCCTCTGTATTCTGTTTGCCGGTATCTTTTTCAGGATTTTTGCATCAATGTTCACTATGGAGATTGGCCTGGAGTTCTCTTCTTTTTCGGGCCTTTTTCTGCTTTTGGAATTGATATCATGATTACTTCCAGGAATGAATTTAGGAGTGTTGCTTCCTTTTTGATTTCATTAAAGAGTTTGAGGAGTAGTGACACTAGTTCTTCTCTGAAAGTCTTGGAGAACTCAGCAGTAAAACCACCAGGACCCAGACTTGTCTTTGTTTGTAGGTTTTAAAGTACATTTTCAGTTTCATTCATTGATGTTGAGGTGTTTAGCATCTTTGTATCTTCTTTATTCAGCTTTAGTAGTTCATCTATGTCTAGGAAACTGATCACTTCTACATTTTCCATGTTATTGGAGTACAGGTTCTCAAATCAGGTGTTTATTATCTTCTGGATTTCTGCCATATCTGTGTTATTTTCCCCTTTTCACTCTCCATTGCATGAATTTGAGCCTTTTTCTTCCTTTTTTGATAAGGTGAGCTAAGAGTTTGTCAATTTTATTTATTCTTTCAAAAAGCCAACTCTGATTCATTGATATTTTTGTATCATACTCTTAGTTTACAGTGCATTCATTTCTGCTCTAATCCTTATAGTTTCCTTCATAGTACAAAGTTTCAGTTATTTTTGCTTCTCTTTTTCTAGTAGTTTGAGGTTGGACATTAGGTTGTTTATTTTCACTGCTATGAATTTCCCTCATAGAACTGTTTTTTAATGTGCTCTATAAATTCCTATATGTTGTATTGGCATTATAATTTAACTGTAAAAAGTGTGTAACTTCTTTAATTTATTCTGTGGCGTATTGGTTATTCAAAAGAGTGTTATTCAATTTCCATGTGTTTGTGAGGTTCTTGGAATTTCATTTGCCATGATCTCCTATTCCAAGACAATCTGACTGACAGTATACAAGGGATAACTTCAGTTGCTTTACATTTATTTAAACATGCTCTTTGAACTTGTCTGTGGTCTGTTTTGGAGAATCACCTATGAGCAGTTGAGAAGAGTGTATATTCTGACTTTGTGGGGTAAAAAATGCTCTGTAGATGTCTACTGTCAATTTGTTCAAAACTTTGGTTCGGTTCAAGTATTTTACCATGGAATCCAGCAGAAATAATCAACAACTGGGATCTGATTGTATTAAAAAGCTTCTGCACAGCACGAGAAACCAGTAACAGAGTGAAAAGACAACCTAGAAGTTAGTAAAAAAGATTTTACTAACTGATCTTCAGACTACTGGACTTCAGACAAAGGACTACTATTGTGAATATATAAAGAACTTTAAAAAGTCAGTCCCTCCAAATTCAAAGACCCAATTCAAAAATGGGAATCTGAAATGCACAGATATTTTTCAGATGAATACGTAATGGTAGTGAAGAAACTTAAGAAAAATGTTCATCATTCCTAATTATTCGAGAGATGCAGATGAAAGCAGCACTGAGATTTCATCTCACACCATGAAGAATGGCTGCTATCATAAACTCAACCCACACCAAATGCTGGCAGGGCTATCAGAAAGAAGCCCTTCACTGTTGATGGGAATGTAGACTGTTGCAACCACTGTAGAAATGAGTGTGGACACTCCTCAGTAAGCCAGATGTCCCATTGGACCCTGCTATTTCCCTGCTAGGAATATATACAAAAGAATTAAAAGAATCATATCACAGTGACATATGTGCACCTATGTTTTTAGCAGCTCAATTTGTAATAACTAAATCTTGGAAACAGCCTAAATGTCCATCAACTGGGGATTACATAAAAAAAACTTGTTTTTTGTTTTAATAACATGGAATATTACCTAGCCATAAAGTGATAAATTTGAGTCATTTTTACTCAAATGGATGTACCTTGAAGGCGTAATCTGAAGTAAATAGTGCATAGATGTTTAAATACCATATTTTTTCTCTCGTCTGAAAAACTGCAGGTGAAAATGAATGGCAAAATTTATGATAGGTATTTTTAAATAGGAATAAAGTGTTCCAAAGGAAAAAAGAAAGTATGGGTGGGCATAAGCAAAGAAGAGCAAGGAAAAAATTGGACAGTAAAATAAAGGGAAGCAAAGCTTGTATATATGGATGGGCAGGGGTTGTAAGGGGGGTAGGGGAATTGGAAAAAATGAGAATCAACATGTCATGTACAGGTACAAATTCTCAGTGTTGAATGTGATCATAAGGTATATCTAAAATATACCAGTAAAATCAGTTTTTAAAAAACTGCATTCTCTGGGTAGGTAGATTGGCTATTCTAGTTTCATTAAAAATTTTTACAAATGAACAGATACTTTGTATAGTAAAAGAACATTTTGAAACTTAGTGATTAAAAAAATGTTCTGGAAGTACCTTATCTTTTACTAACATAAAAAGATAGTAAAGACACAGTAGTATTTGTATATCTATATTTTATAACATGATGATAAATTCAGGTTTTAAGTATATTATTTTTAGGTTCGGTTCATTTGCTTGTTTAGAAATAGCTGAAATACTCATTTGTATAAATTACTTTTAATTTTAAGAATTCTACATTAATCTATATTTATTGTTAATGGTAAAGCTTTAAGTAAGTTGTCAATGCTTTAGAAGGCAAGACTAATGTATGGCTATTTTCTAGTGCTATAGACAAGATACTTTAATTATAATCACTAGGAAAAGGAAAAGTCATATCTTCTGTGTGTGTTTTTCATCTAAATATATCCTCTTTGAGCCTGGCTTAGGAATTGGAGTGCCTGGCTTCTGTTACTGAGAATTAGCTGTCATTCCCTACGTATCAGGACAAGACCACATGCTACTCTTAATTTTGTTTCTTTACTTTGTAAATATTGTTGGGATTTTGACATTCATCTTCCAAAGGTAAAAATTTTTCTACATTTACATTTTTAAAAAAATCTCAGTACTTGTGAACACTTTTTATTTCTGTCTGCCTAGGCTAGAATACTAAAGGTACTAACTTTGTAATTAGGAACAAGGGCATAGACATTGCCAGATTGAATTCACTGGACGGATGGGAGTCACCTCAACTAATGGTCAGAAAAATAAAAACAAATGCAAATCAGCATCTGAGCCAAAGAACTGCTGTCCTACTATAGATGGATTGTTTCTAATTAACGTGTTGGGAAACAAATGACTGTTTTTGGCCCTGACACCAGACCCTTTGTCTGTTTTTGAAGATATTTTGGAAAACTTACCTAATTTGTTTGGTGAATTTCATAATAGAGGGACAAAGATAAATATTTATAAAGATTTTTAATCCTAGCTAAGCACAGGAATTTTAACTTTCATGAAAATGGCTATGTGTATGTGAGTCTTTAAATAATGCAGCTCTTTGCAAACAAAGACAGTCCAGATTTCAAAGACTGTAGACGACATCTGGGATCAATAGTTAACTGAAATTTACAGTGAGAGGAAAGGCAGGCAGCCCAACTGCTTCATTAGTTTATAAAATTAGAAGAGGAGAAAAACAGAGGGCATGATGCCCAGGGGAACTTGATGTCCTCTAAAAATCCCGAGGAAGAATTTAGAAGTTCATTTACAGTTGATAGATGCTGAGTTGGTTGTGTTCATTTTTATCTTGTGTTCCTAATTTGGCTATTAGAGTTTCATGAGTTTTGCCTTCACTTGTCATTAAAATCTCTAAGCCAAACTAGCTGCATTTGTTTTCCTCAATGTTTTCATTTTAAAATAGCAATTAAGGGAAAGCAAAAAGGTTTCACAGGGAATTTATAAAGTACAAATAGCAGAGATCTATTAGTTTTCCAGATAATCTGAGCACATAAATACCAGATGTACAAGTGCCATATGTACAGTGATGTGATCAGCCCCATCAGGCCTTTCTAGCCCCAGCAATACAAGTTTAAAGAATAGCCAGAGTTTGCCTCAAATCCCCAACGACTTGGGTGTTGAGTCCTTTGGTTCCCATTGTTTGGGAGGCTACTGAGTGTACCCTAGAGCTCCAGCAGCAGTGGAGTTGAGATTGCCATTCCTAGTGCACTGTATTCCCTCAGAGAAAAGGAAAATGATGAACAAATGATTATATATAATTATATGGCCTCTTTTGTGGGTCCTGAGCTCTATGGGTAGATCCCTATGTTGTGGTAAAGTGAGAGTTTGGTGACCTTTTCTGGGATCAGATCAGCATGAGGAGTGTGTTGTTGGGGTGGAGTTAACTGATGCCCATTTCTTGTGTACGTTTGCCAGAACCTATGCCCTGCCATGGCTCCCTCCCTGGATATTAAAACCATCATTCCTCTAATTTTCATTCTATGTGCATTTACTCTTTTAGCAGCCTGATTATTAAGCAGATTATTAAGAGATAGCTTAAGTATCCAGGCATTGATTCTTGGTAATCAACTTTATAAAATTTTGCAAAATGTAAATCTGTTGTAAGATACTGTAGTTTATGATCAGTGTTTTACTTTAAGATTTTAATAATCAAATATAATTGTGTAACAGAAATAATAACTCTTGGTAGTGGCTGTGAATATCAGTAAGTCCCCAGTACCCTAGTTTAAATAAGTGTTATCGTGAAAGAATATTAGCAAATTTTGATTCATGTCATGACATAAATATATATTCACTAAGACTCTCTTATAAATTACCAACTGCAATGAAGACAAAGGGTTTAATTCAAGCCTACATATGGTTGTAATTAATGAGAAGACCTAACCAGTTTTCCTTGAAAGTGTTGACTGAGATAGTTAAAAAAACTCTTTTACTGAACATACATGTTCAGGTCATTTAAAAAAATCTAAAGAATTCCTGCAGTGCACTAAAAATTAATGTGTAAATCTTTTTTTTTTTTTAAATTATCTTTATTGGTACATTAAATATACACATCATGATTGCACTCCATAATGGGGATTTGTACCAGTATAAGACACAACTTAATTCTCATTTTTTCCCATAGCCCCACCCACTGTAAATCTTATTATTAATGTGTAAATCTTCTCAAATAAGTGAAAAGTTTTTTCCATTTTCTGAAATATGAAATTTTACATTATGTTGAATGGAGCATTTCAAGGATACTTACAATAGTTCTCTAGATGAGTTTAAATAATCTTTTGAATAAATATCAGTGAGAAATGGCTATGGTTGTGTGTAAGAATCGTTGCTGGATGCTAGAAAGTACGATGAGAAGAGTGTATTTGCATAGTTTCAAAGTACCTTCCTTTCCCATAACTGTTAGAAAGGAAGAACTAGTGACTGAACAGTAGAGAGTTTTGGCAAATATCAGCAGAACCAAATGAATATAATGAAATCTAGTGATGAAATCCACCCAGGGATGCAGTCTAGAAATAGCTCTATCCCGTGCTGGGATCATTGCTTGGAAATACTCTTTGGTAGGCAAAAATATTAGCACACAGTGTTTGTGTGGCTGAGCCCCTCTCTTCCAGTTCTCTTCAGCAATTTGCAGTCTCTCATTTCTAAGTGTGATGCTGTCTGTATTACGAGTGCCTGCTTGGGAGCTTGTTGTCTTGTTGTCTTGTAACAGGGTTTCTACAAACAGTAAAAATGGTAAAATTGATGAAAATTAATAAAATGGATGAAATCCACACAAGAAGAGCTACATTAAGTGATTAACAAAGTCCAAACAAAAGTGTAGCCTGTCAGCATCTTCTGAAATGTGTTCTTCAGAACCCAGAAGATAGAAACATTTTTAAAAAAGCAAAACAAAACAAAAATAAACCTTAGGCTTTCTCATGATTTATGAACTCCACAAACAGGGTACAAAGTATTCCTTCACAGTTGCATTTCTAGTGCCCAACAGTATCCTACTATGCAAAAGGTGACCTGTATGTGTTGTCGAATATGCAAGTAAACTGCCTACATGGTGTTTTATTCCCTTAAGTCTTCAGCTGACATTTGTTGAGTAGCCATTAGGTAACGTTCATTGTGCCAGGTGTTAGGGTCATAAAGGACCATAAAACTCAGAGGTGGTAAATGCAGTGAGACATGTAGTGTAGTACGGAGGTCAGCCTTCCTCTAAGAAGACACTGGCGTTTTTTTGTTTTGCCTTACTATGGATCAAACTCAATGGCACACTTACCACTGAGCTATGTCCCCAACTGTTATTTTTAGGTTTTTTGAGACAGGGTCTCGCTTTGTGGTTCAGGCTGGCCCTGAGCTCAGCCTCAAACTCACATCACAATCCTCCTGCCTCTGCCTCCCGAGTGCTGGGATTACAGGCGTGAGCCACTACACCCGGCACTGTGGTATGTGGTACTGGTTGCTGCTGGGTGTGGGTGTGGGTCTCCACACCCAGTATTGTTATGTGGTTACCGGGGAATCGAACCTGGGTCCTTGGGTTTGCAAGACAGGCACCGGAACCACTGAGCTAACTCCCTGGCCCCCCAACTGTTATTTTTTATTTTGAAACAGGGTTTCACTAACTTGCCCAGGCAGGTCTCAAACTTGTGATTCTCCTGACTCAGCCTCCTTCAGTTCTGGGATTCCAGGCATTCCCCACCAAGCATGGCTTTGAATTATTTTGAAGAGCAGCGGGCAGCCTGACTCCCATGCCGAGGTAGCGCTTAGAGGGGGACAGAGAAGAGGACGGAGGAGGCTGTGGGTTTGTGCAGGATGCAACTGGAGGAGTGCACAGAAGGTGGGTTTGCAAAGAGCTGAGGATGGTGTTCTCTTGTTTCTCCACTGAACTGTTTGTTCCCTGGCTTCTCATCGCCTTGAGAAATTGTTTTCCACTGGTTGTCAGTGGCCACTTTCAATCAAAATCAGGTTCGTGTTTGTTCCACATTGCAACTTGGCTTAGGCATCAGAACCTCAGGGAGTAGTACTAGGTGTTTAAGAGTGCGATGCCCTAAGAGGGGATGTTTTGTCATCTGTAGGTAATAAGGAGCAGGGCTCTTGAGAAGTCTATGTTGGGGGCGTGATCAGGAAAGTGAGCACTAACCCGAGTGTGGAAGGAGAAAGATGAGAAAAGAGACAGAACTGACGGAGATGTGCGAATGGTTTCCTCCAGTGGCCCACGTCAGCTCTTACCATGCTCTACATGTTGTGATTTTGAATATTTAGTATATAGAGAGGGAATTTAGGATAAAGACTATAGAAGGGTAGAACAGGTTATTTTTTTCCTTCTATAGGAAACAAAACAACTGAAACAAAAAGTTAGCTGATTTAATCCTATATTTCAGATGATTCTCTTATATATCACTATTTGAATATTAATTATCTCATAATAGGAATAGACAGTTTTTGTTTTTGCACGTTTGCTTTTACCAAACACTTGGTGGCAGAGTAAATACAGTTGATCAGAAAATTGTATTTTATTTATTAATGAACAATTTTCACTTGGGTTATGGTGAAAGCAGTTGTTTTCTGCACCTTCCTTCTGTTTGTGACATGAGGACTGGATTGTGACTTTTTCCCTCCCGGTGGTCTTTATTGTCCATTGTATGAATGACAGCACCATCTAGCAGAGTGAATGTGAACAGCTGTACGCCTTCCCTTCTACCTTAGCATTTTAGGGAAATTCTCTTAGCTCATTATTTTTCTTATCAGACTTATTATCCAATTTTACTTTTGCTGTTTTATCAGAAAAACAGCAATATCACCCCCTCCCAATGGCTTAACCCTTAAGCTAAATTTAACTTATTAATTATTTTGAGGACATTATAACACAAAAAGGGTTTGGACTATTTTGTATAATGGAAACCTTATTTTAGCTTTTAAATGCATGCTGGATTCATACCCAACCAAAATTTCCAGTTAGCTATGATAAAAAAAATACTATATTTTTTATAGACACACAAATCAAGTGCTTGTGACATTTGCTCGATTCTCATGATGCTGCGGTGTGTTAGGCTGGGTGGGTGGTGGCATCCAGGAGTAGCAGTGGCAGAGCCCAAGTGGTGGGGCGGAGCCCCAGCTCCATCTCTGTCTTTCACACTGTGCCCCTTTCCTGTGTGGGAGTTTTTGAGATGACTGTTTAAACTCTGTCTTCCAAGATGCTCCTCTAGACTGGCAATTGGCCCAAAACATAACCTTTTCTGTCCTTTTAAGTTGCGATTAGAGGTCCTGGTAGGTAGATACAGTAGTTAAAGTTTTATTTTTTGACCTTCAGTTCTTACAGCCACTTAGGAAAGTGCCTTTGTGTTTGAATTGTGAGAACCAAGGTAAAGGCTATGCTTATCACTCTGGGCTTTAACACTGGTCCATTTACCACCACAGCAACATTGTCACCAAGTCAATCTGAATGTGGAAGAACCTCTCATGGTATTGTTAGTTGGTTTCCCTATTTCTCTCTCTTGTTTTTCTGTCTCTAAAAGTGGGATCAAATGCATAATCACAGAAGCTTAGCACAACATATAAAGAACTTAGTAAAATGTTAACAGACAATAGTAAGGCAACAATCCCTCTAGACCAAGGACTTGAGAATAAATTGAGCAAGAAGCAAATTCTGATTGGATGAAGTTGTAAAGCTTTTAGCAGATTGGAATGCCGAGGAAGCACACTCTAGGCTGGAGATTAGCCTGTGAAGAATTTCCCAGGTCGTGTTCTTGGGGTTCACTTCATGGAAGGAAGAAGAAAGAAACAATAGGCAGAGGGAGAAGTTGGTCCTCAGTGCAGGCCCAGCAACAGCCTCGGTCACCAGGACTGGCATGGCCCCTGAGAGTCACCCCAGGGGTGGTGGGTAGGTCTCGATGGGATGCTTGTCATCTGGAAGAGCACTGCAGATGGGCACGGTCTGTGCCAGCACTCCAGCAGCAGGGAAGGCAGGTCATGCACTTCTGCAGAGAAAGCTGGGTGATGCCCCACTATGCCCAATACCTTTCTTTCCTTTTGCTTTGAGTCCACATGGCTATGGCTCCAGCAGGTGAAGTCCCCTACTCTCTGGCAGACCTACCCTCTGGCAGTGAAGAACAGGTCTGTACCTTCAGGTGATACTTGTAAAACCCAGAGCCCAGTTTATTGGGAGTGCTTCTGATTTTTCAGTCACTTAGGTCCAAAGAGGGTCATGTGACCTGTCTCGAAGGATGGCCATGCTACCTGTGGTAGAGAATGCAATCCTTTCAGCGTCTGTGCCTCTCAGGTGTGCCTGCAGGCTGTGTGCCCTCAGTGGCACCATGCACTGCCAGAACGAAGGCAGGTCCATGCGTCTGGCAGGTCTGAGGCACGGAAGATGGGCCACAACAATTTTCTGTGTTTCCTGAGTTCATTGTCCGGCTGATACGACCCCATCTCTGCCTCACATTTCCTTGGACTACTTGTTTTCAAGACCACCTGTCCCCATTTTCATGCTATGACACTGACAGCCAGCTGGGAGTCCCTTGAAGATAAAATGAACAACTTGCTTCTAACTTTATCCCACGAAGAGGGGAAAAACAAAACCAAAAAACAGGAAAAAGTAAGACTGGCAGACAGTACTACTCTCACATGCAAATTGGTGGCACTGGTGAAAGTCTCCACGTGTCTCCATCCTGTCTTTCTCAGGCCCTGGCACAGCTATGAAAAGGGTGCCTTGGATGAAACTCTCAGCTCGGCTCCCACCAGGTTTCATTTTCCCAGGCAGGGGCTTTTGTGTATGTGCAGAACTGACCCCTTTTTCTCCTCATCATAGTTTGCTATTTCATGAAATAAAATACCTGTAAAGAATTTAGGGTCTTTAATTTCCTTTCTCTTTTCTCCATATCCTCCAGGTCTGATTGGAGTTCCTTGGGACTTCTCTTTCTCCCCTTTCCCTTGTGAGCCCCTCTTCTTAGTAACCCCATAAGCCCTTTTACAGTAAACCTGAAGGTAGATAGATGTATTAGTAACATGCCAAAGGAAATGAACATGGCCATAGGAAAGATTCACTCTTAGGGTCCTGTGAATTCCTTAGATGTCCTGGAGAATATCCACATGTCAGTGCCAACTTCCGCACTGCCTTCTGGTTGGCTCCGTTGCACCTCAGACACCAGCATTAAAGATCTTATCATTGTATACAATTTTATATTTAACTTCTGGTGTGATCACAGCTTGTTTTTGTTTTGTTCTGGTGTTAGATTGCACTTGGCAGGTGACCACAGTAGCATCATGCTCCGTGTCATTAGAAGTCAGTTCTTAAGTGACCTTTTAGACTACAACTTGTTCATGAATTGGAGATCGTCTTACCAGAAAGATGAAGGCAAAATTCTTTCTAAGGGAGATGAGTTTCCTTCTTTTGTGTCACCAGGGACGAAGCATTTTCATCATTTTTTTCTGCTCTGCATTCATTTTTCTTAGATTATCAGCCTATGAAGGGTAAGGGCAGCATTTACTGGGCTCGAATAAATTGTGGCACAAGGAATCATTGTGAATATTATTTTGACATTATGGTAAAGAAGGTTATTGTTTGCATTTGGAGCTACATGCTTGACATAAAAGACTTTAATAACTTGTTTTGATTTTTAACTTTTAAAAGTTCTGAGTTTCTTTGTAAGAAGCTTTAAAACACATTTGTTCTTTATATAAATAAATAGCATGTGGAAACTAAAATGAATCTCTGTTTCGGGGTACCATTTTACTTTCTTTTTAGAAAATATTTAATAGCTCTATTTGAGAATGTTTCTCACAGCTATTTAAATTTTAATCAATTGTGAGCAGGTACTGAACTCATATAATTATATGGAAGAATGAAGTTATAAGTGCTAATAGAAAGCTGATTAGGACATTCTCCTCAGGATGGTTATATTGTAAATTTAACTTTTCACTTTGCATATACTTTTTAATGACTTGAATATAAAATTTGTATGTATATTGATTAATCCCAATAAATTGTAGAAAATGGGAGAGATGAATGTAGTACCATATAACAGTTTTATGTATAGTTTAAAATTATGCTTTCAAAGGGGCCCGGGATGAGACTCTGTGGCACCCACCGCTGACTGCCTCTTCAGAGCAAGGTTGTGAGTTTAATCCCTGGTACCACACACACAAAAAATCCAGTGATCCTTGTGCTCTCAAGACCTGTGACTAAAGCAATGGTATTGGGCCATTATATTTCCACCTCTACTAAAGTTCATTCTCTGATATTTTTCTTGTAGCTACTAATGTTCAATAAGATGCTGTTTAGTATATGACAAAACAAAAAAGATAAATTACGGTGCTAGTTGATGGTCATGTTCAATTAGTAAAGGCCAATTTTTTTGGGGGGGAAAATTATCCCCAGGAGCTGCTAAAGAAGTAGACTTTTTTGAGGGGGTGGGTACTAGACATCGAATTCAGGACCTTAGACAGCAGGATCTGTTTGACTGAGCTAAGTCCTCAGCCCTGTGTAGAAGAACACAGCTACTTCACAGCATCTAGAGACAAAAGTGAGTTTCAGTTGTGCATGTGTCTCATGCAAAAACACTTGGCAACACATAAGGAGGTTTAGTGGGAAAATTGTTTCTAAAATGGAATCTAATAATGACATACACGTCAAGTACATTTGATGGAAATACAAATTGAGGCTTCATTAATGCATATGTTGGATTTAGGTCTGTGGCTTGATAAACTAGTTAGTTATCTTTAGTTTATTACATATTCCATGCTACCAGTAACAAACATGTCAGTCATAGTGTTTTATTCTTTTACCTATGACTCCTTTTTTCTTGTTTCATTTTGTAATCTGAAGCGTAGGTATCTTTCCTAAATCTAGCCTTCACTAGTACACAGTAGTGAGAATTATTGGTCTAAATCAAAGATTGAGAGCAACTTGCCATTTCAGAGGGTAAAGATCAGAGCTATCTCTTGAAATATATTCTGAAAGTTTTTTTTACCAATAGAGTTTACAGTTTAATATTGTACTGTAGAATATAACTCCTTAGATATTATGATAGATGTTCCTAAAATTGTCTGAATCTGTTAAAAACCTGGTACTGTTTCTCTGTGGCTCCATCCATCCATCTGTCCTTCTGTCCGTCCATCCATCCATCCATCCATCCATCTGTCCATCCATCCACCCATCCATCTGTCCATCCATCCACCCATCTGTCCATCCATCCCATGTATTTGTTCATACACCATTCATACACTAATTAATGTTGGGTCTCTTTTTGAGGTCTAGCCAATGTACTGTAGGAGTACAGTTGAAGGAGTGATTAAATAATTAGCCAAGAAAGGTAATAGCATCAGGAAATCTGAGAAGACTTAACTTTGGAGCTAAGCTATAAATTAAGGCTACTTTGCAGTAGTTCTGAGTGTAGAAGGATAGGAGGAGACCAGGCATCAGTGTTAAGTGCAATAGCTTGAGGAGAGTTGGGGGTTGGGGGAATGAAGGACAGTGTGTGGAGAAGTGAGCACGGAGTGAGCCAGAGAAGGTGCCAAGAAAACAGTTGTTAGAGGCGTATATGAGCCAGTGAGAGTGGGTGACTGTCCCTGAAGTTCTAGCCAAGCACTGGTGCAGGTACAAAGAGGTGTCTTTTGACAAACCAGGTTGGTTTGGGAAATCTTTTGCCATATCAGTGCTGAACTGAAAACCTCTCCCAGATTCAGAATTTCAAGTGAGCAAAGGCCTTTTAGTTTTGAGTGAGCAAAGGCCTGCTCCTTTGTTTTAGGAAGGGAACACCTGAAAGACCTGAGGTAGGAAGTCATCATTAGCTCCTTGTAATAGTTATTAAATAGGACACACCGAAGAGTAACACTTGAATTCACTCCTGTAGAATTAGTGGATAAAGCATGAAAGAATACATAATCATAACCCAGAAAGACTATTACTGTGGCTTTAAATACCTCCTGCGAGAGAATGAATTTTCACAGGTGGTACAATTTCATTCTTAGGATTTTGAGTACTCTCATAAGTAGTGTTTACAGTAATAAAGGAACCTGTGTTTCCAATTAGAACACTTAACAGAAAAAGGCCTGCCCTTATTCACTCATTGATTACTCAGACTGAGCTCAGAGTGCGGACCGTACTTTGCTGAATCGAGTGGAAAATTAGGAGCTAAAACCAACAGAGTGCTTATATCTGGAGCTTAGTCTATATAGGAGCCAGAATTTAAAAATTTCCCAAAATAAAAGTGCAATTGAATGTTATAAGGTGCTGTGAGTACATGTGAATGAAGGGGACAGGATGTGTGTCGAGGACAGGACCACGGAGTTGGGTTAACTTGGTAAGGAGGGGGGAAGGAGGAGTATTCCTTGCGTGAGCCCAGTTGTGCATGAAATTCCTTGAGAAGGGATTAGAATGAGCAGGGTATTGACAGAAGGTCCCAGTAATTGGAGTAGAGATGTGCAGGGAGAAGGCTGAGGCATGAATTTCACTGTTATTTCCAGGGCTCTGATATATTTAGGACAAGTGACCTCAGCTGATGTGCACTTTAGAGCCTCCCAGGTGTTGCGTGCGAAATGGGTTGTTGGGGAACTTGTGCATGGACACCTAAGGGGTCTCTTGCTGAAGAGCTTGGCAAGAAGAGAGCATGAGATTTGGGTCATGGGGTGAGTAGAGATGTTGATGAAGGGTAGTTTGGCGCATGTTTAAGAAATGAGGTCATTTTGATGTCATGGATTGACTGACTATATGTGTCCTAGGGTGTGTGAGTGACCCTGGGTTCAGAGGACAGTGGCAGTGAGTCAGGTTTGGAGACACCTAGGGATTATATGAGCTATGTAGCAACATGAAATGTGAGGAAAATGATTAACCTTGCTAAGCTGTGATCCAGCTGTATTATATATTTTCTTACCTTTTTCTTTTTTAGAAGCTTCCTGATGGCACATGCAAAAGAAAAACATAAGCACAAGTGGCAAAATCAAAAGTGACTGGTGGCATTCTGGCAGTTGTGTTTAGGAAAAACAGTTGGAGCCAGGAAGACTGGGAGGTTGTGTAGTAGCCCCATTGAGAGAAAAATCCACCTAAGAGGAACAGTGGAAGACTCAGGTTTCAGAGCGGGTGGCTGCAAGAAGAATGGCTCAGGTTTGAAGAGAGAATGACAGCAGACATGCTGTTCAGTTGGCCATGAGCAAGGTCTGAGTTTGACATGTTAGACACCTGAATAGAGAGAGATAAACAAGATGGAAGCTTGGGTCAGGAGCTCAGGGCGTGGACCAGGACTGAGGAGAGAGTTGACGAGTTGTATCAAGGGAGATTTCACAAGTCTCTGCACTCTGTCCATGTGGGGAGAAGGTGGATGTATAGAAGAGAAAAGGTATTAATAGCTGAGGTGTTTATTACATGACTGGAATGTCAAAGATAATCCAGTAAATTATATCAAATGTCTGATTTTATCCCCCCTCCATCATGTATAATACCTTTATTGCCTCCACTTGCCCCGTGAGGCTGTAGAGACCCTGAGAAGCTGGTATCCAGGGTTACACAACTAGGTCAAGGCCCAGACTCACATCTCACAGTGCCACACTTCCACCATTTTCCTGGACCCAGACTCCCCACATGAGCGCCTTAAGCTAGCATTCTGGCTGGTGATGGCTCAGCGATAGAGCTTTTTGTCCAGCATATGCAAAACCCCAGCTTCAATCCCCAACTCCACGGAAATGGCCAGGGGCGGTGTAAGAAAGAAGGTCTAGAGAGGAAACTGGAGGATTGGAAAGAAATGGTGGGAGCTTCTGGAAAGGACAGAATCCTGGAAGATGAGGTGACTGACTACTGGGAGGGTACGGAGACCTTCACAGAGCAACTTCAGAACATCTTGAAGGCTGGACTGGACAGGCTGAGGTGTGAGGGGCAGGGCGCAAAATGAAATTCATGAGAGGCACTGCTGGGTTCAGGGGCTGAGGGAGGAAGGATGGGGACAGCCAGCAGGAGGAGGGGCTCGTGGCAGCCTTGGGTGGATCAGGGGCCCTGTGCAGGTGAGAGCTGTGTGTGTAACAGTGGGGGACGGCCTGTGTGCTCGCGCCTGGGAGCAGCACCTTCGATCCCACAGTTGACTAGCTGAGGGCCAGAAGCTGAAGTAGCCTTGTGAGTGTTGGAAAGGCAGCTCGGGATGCAAGCTCGTTTGAACTGCGGCCTGTCTACCATTTGTTCAGTTGCTAACATCTTGTAAGAAGAGGTCCTGAAAATTACGTGAAGTAATCTGTCAAGGGATATGGACTGTTGATTATTTTTAAAGCAAACATCTCTTTGGACATCAATATGAGGCCATATGGCATTTATGGTTATGACACTATAAATTAGGACTTGTCTAAAATGTTTTAAATTGGTTCTTATGTAGTTATTTTCATCCGTCTTATGGTAGTTTGGGTTGTTTTTTTCTGTCCTGTGTTTTGATCTCTCTTATTTAATTTTGTTTTGAGATCATTAAAGGGCTCAAGACATCTGTAAAAGCCCATTACTTATTGATGTGTTTTGATTTTGACACACTCATGTGTTCCTTCAGACTTTTAAAGTAGTAGCAGAAACTTACATTGAGAATTGAGGGTGTATTTAAAATTTTTGCCTTCGCCTAGCAATGTGGGAACTTAAGGCAAGAGGATCACAAGGGAGAACCTAGCCTTGGCAACTTAGTGACTTAGTGAGGCCCTGTCTCAAAATTTTCAAGTTTTAAAAAGACCAAAGGGCAGTGTGGGATATGGCTTAGTGTGAAGGTCCTAGTGTTCATTCGTAGAGGAGGGGACAGTCCTTACCAAATAAAACATCACCACTGATAATACCCCAAGAAGACTGCTTTTATGTCACAGACTTGGCAAAGTCTTGGAGACATAATAGTGGACCAAAAACTGCAGCCAATTCACTTGAAAAGCTCACAATAGAGAAAAAGAAATCTACTTACTTCTACTATGGCAGGAAGATAAACCAAGCTTCTTAATTTTCTTATTGCTGAGACATCATACTTGACAATCAAAGCTCAAAGAGGAAAGTTTTACTTTAGCTCACAGTTTGTAGAGGTTTCTGTCCATAGAGGTCTGACCTCGAGGTCGAGTGGCATGGTAGAGGGGCATCACAGAAGAAAAACAGTTCATAGTGTGGCAGGCAGAAGGCAGCAAGCAGCAGCTTGTTTTCCTTTTTTTTCCATCTAGGATACCTGCCTTTGTACGGTACCACCCAGAGTGATGCTAATTCTAGTCAGTGGACTAATGTACTACCACACCCCCTTAATCCCAGTATTACACACCCTGGATCCACCAGCTCCAAAAGCCCTATCTACAAGCATGTGAGGCTTTGGGGGAGACACTTAGATACAAGCCATAGCGCCAAGCTTAATAATGTATCCTTACGGAACACACATGGATTAACTACCTCAGACCAGACACACGGATGGTGGGGTACATGTAGCAGTGCTTGATGGACCTGGTCTTTTTTGGTCTTTTTTGGATCTCTTCAAGAAATAATCTTTGTTTATATATGTAATTGCCCAGTATTATTTTAACAGCCCTATTCTTGCTATTTTCTATATTGCTTGTACTAAATTTCACATTTTTGAAATGCGTATGTGTAATGTTTATTTCACCAAGAAGTTTAAGTTGACAATGCATATGAATTTAATGATTTAATAAAAAATTCAAAATGTGTTATGTACGTGTAACAACCCCACACAAGGAATGTAAACATTATGGATTGTAAACATGTATAAAAAAATAAAAGGAAGGGGATCAGGATATGGATGGAGTACTGAGGGAAGGGAAAGGGGATGAGGAAAAAGTATTAAATGTTGTGTACATGAACAAACTCCCCACAGGGAATGCAAACATCATATAATAAAAAATTTAAATATGTATTTATGTATATGCATATAAACAAACATATACCTGAAAAGCAACAGCAGGTTCTAGCTATAAAAGCACACTTCCTATTCACATTCCTTTTTTGTAGTCAATAGCATTTAATTGTAAGCAGTATAACTGGCTGTAACTGACATGATTGCCTTCACATTCTGTTTTGTTTCTTACAGTTATTGCCAGTTTTCGAGGAACCGTCCCCTACGGGCTATCACTGGAGATTGGAGATACAGTTCAGATCCTGGAGAAATGTGATGGTGAGCGGCCTCGTGCCAATGTCTTGTGGTTGTGTGAATGGCCTCCTTGATACAGGACTCTTCAGAAAGTTTACACATTCCCTCCTTACCCTGTTACGTTCTAGACCTTTTCCAGGGATCACAGAAAACCATACTTTACAAAACTTGTTCCTTGGGTGTTCACGTTTGGCGCATGGAAGAGCAATAAATATTATGTTCTTATAATCATCACGTGGCACGATAGAAAGCTGTGAACTCGCTCTATTTGTAGTAGCTTATTACTCAGTAGCATACTTTGAGGCTTTTCTCAGAATCCCGGGGATCTACGAGATCCCACAGATGGGGCCTGCAGAGGTGGTGGATTTGAGGCTGGATGACCTGAAGTTTCCTGGAGGGCGCCTATCCTGCCATAATCTGTTCTGGCCTTGGAGACTTTCATCTTCCCCAATTTGGGATAAAACTATTCATTGCATCAAAATGTTAGAATATAATATATTACTTTGAAGATCATTGTTAATATATGTAGCAGGTAATTCAGTAAAGGTACTGAATATATCCGCAAATACTTCTATTCTTTTTTTTTTTTTTTTTTTTTTGAGACAGGATCTTGCTTTTGTAGTTCAGGCTGGCCCTGAGCTCAGCCTCAAACTCACATCACAGCAATCCTCCTGCCTCTGCCTCCCGAGTGCTGGGATTGCAGGTTTGAGCCACCCCGCCCGGCACTGTGGTATGTGGTACTGATTGCTGCTGGGCATGAGTCTCCACACCCAGTATTGTATATGGTTATCTGGGAATCAAACCCGGGCCCTTGCACTTGCAAGACAGGCCCTGGAATCACTGAGCTAACTCCCCAGCCCAAACACTTCTATTCTTTAAACATCCTTCAGTTCTACTTCTTAAAAAAAGATCCCAGATGTATAGACTACTTTTTAAAAATTATTTTTAACAGAATGACTATATTTTAGAGTGCATTCATATGTCTAAAAATATCAGTTATCCTGCTGGAAGGCTTTTCTTACTAGAAATTTATAATACAACATTCTATCTTACTAAGTTTCATCATAGATTAAATTCGGTTCCCCAAACAGAATTACTACATTTAGCCAGATCCTGGCACTAAATGATGGTAATACGTGGATATACGTGTTTATTCTGCCCGCTACAATTGAGACTTCTAAAAATACAGTAAGGCTTCCTGTGACATTACCAGATGCATTTTGTTTATTTCTACTATGCATATAGAGAAATATACAATTGATTTTGAAGTGGTGCATGAAAATGTGCCCCGTATCTTGTGGGAAGTGATGTGTACTCTAAAAAATTTTCTGTATGGTGTAATCGGATAGGACCTCTCTATGATATTTCTGTACTTCTCAAAAAGTTTTAGTTTCTACTAGAACAATGATTTACAAGTGAATATATTTCTTGGATCTGTTCTTGTCAAGCTGTAAAAAACCCTAACATACAAAGATTCTGATTTTCCCACTCATTCTGCTTTCCTCACACTTAATTTAAAACTCTGGGAGGTGATATTTTAAATTTTTTTTTTTTAAAGGGTCTCACTTTGTAGTTGAGGCTGGCCCTGAGCACAGCCTCAAACTCACATCATACCAATCCTCCTGCCTCTGCCTCCCAGTGCTGGGATTACAGGCATGAGCCACCACGCCCGGCACTGTGGTATGTGGTACTGATTGCTGCTGGGCGTGAGTCTCCACCCTCAGTATTGTATGGTTACAGGGGATCGAATCTGGATCCTTGCGCTTGCAAGACAGGCACTGGAACCAGTGAGCTAAATCCCCAGCCCTGGGAGGTGATATTTTAAAGTAAAGTATTGTATATCCTTTTAGGAAAATGTTTTTAAGAAACAAACTGTTTTTAAATGTGAAGCTCAAGTAATGGTTTACAAAAGTTTAATTTGGCAAAACTTCAATTAGATAGATCATTTATTACATTATAAAATAATTTCTTGCCAATAAGCAAAATGTTTCTAAACTTAAAAGGAAATACAACCTGAGAATATTATAATTAAATTGGCCTATATGACATTGTACAGAATACAAATTATGGGGTACTCAGTTGCTGAGGCATTGTGCTCATGAGGCTAGGAAAGGTGCAGGGCACCTGGTTTCTTAGACTTACGACACCGATCCTCACCCACGACAGTGGGGATCATGATGTACAGATTCACCGCATGATGGCTGGTCCAGCATTATTATTTGGAAGGAGATTCTGTGCCTTTTAGTGAACAAGCAGAATTTGTAAATATATTCAACCTTAGGCAAATTATTGAATTTCTCTTGGAAGTAATGCGACCTTTATAAAATAATAAGAAATGACCCAGAGAGGTCATATAGCTTGCCCAAGATTAAATACCAGAGCCAAAATTTAAGTCCAGTGGTCAGATTCTAAAATGTTTATTTCTGTTGTGTCTACTTCTATGTAAATTTCTGATAAACTTTTACAAACAGGATAATAGCAAAATACTTACACTGGTAGTTACTTGAGCTGTCTAATCTTAGTGTACTATGTGTGTATAATATAGGATATTTACATGTATGATAAGATTGCATCCTCAAACAACAGATTACTTTGTTATCTTTAAAATATAGTTTATAAAAATGTAACAGTGATTATTTCTCCACAGGCTGGTACAGAGGATTTGCCTTAAAAAACCCAAATATCAAGGTAAAAACTATTATTTTACAAATAAAAGTTTAAATGATTTTATTATGCACTTGAAATTAAAGTTGGTACTCTTAATTGAAATGCAAAGTGGTAATACAGATTTTCATAATTTTAGAAATGCCTTTGAACTTGGATTACAGTTAAAATATGCTATACAAATGATAATCGTGTATAGTTCTTAAAAATGGTACTGAGCAGACCTTAATAAGCTCATTATATACAAACAGAATCTTTTTGAAGTATTAGTTTTCTGAGAGCTAAATTAAAATTCAGGCAGGGGAAATATATATATATATTCCAAAAGAAATATTGAATAGAGATATTTAATATGTAACTTTTCTGTAGTATCATTTATAAAATGCTGGTGTGGAGAAACAAATTTATTTTAAAATCGTATTAAGAATCCTTTTACATTTGGGCAGCCGAAACTGGAAAATCCATACTAGAAAATACCTACCTTTCTTACAATCTAGACAAATATTATGATTCATTATCCTTTATATATTTTTACAAATCCTCTGGATTTATGGTAGGAAGTAATATGATTTTTTTTTTAATCTTTGGCTTGAATAGTTTGCAGTTTTGACACTAATCCTTACTAATATCTTTTTCTCTCTTAGTCTAATCATCTCAGTTTCTATCCACACTTCCCACGTGCTCTAATATTTTCTTATATATTATATTCATTTTGTGCTTACTTCTAGCTTTATTAAAATTGTAGATAGGGAGCTGACATTCATCGTTTTTAAGATACTTTGTAAGATAGTGCCTTTTTAACTTGTTTTTTTACTTAAGTATAGTTTTGCCAGAACATTCAGTGATGTTTAATTGCCTCATTATTTTAGATCAGCCTAAAGGAGAGTGTAAGGGACAGAAATATATATAAATTTTAAAGTTGGCCCTCATTGAGACTCTTTTTGGGGGACACTGCTGAGCATACAGATTTAGCATTTAAGTATTTACCAAGAGCATGTTTGAGAAAAAATGTATTATAATTTCTCTGTTACTACACTCACATTTAAAAAGAATCATGTTCTTTATAGCTATGTGTTATTTTTAACACATTGAGAAAAACTTAAAATTTTACAAAAAATGATTTTATATCCATGTTTGCTACTATTGAATACATAGAAGTTTACTTAGTAAATTTTGCTTTTGATTTGGATACACAATAGCAATAGCATGTTCAAATGACATTTGTTTTTATAAATATTTAATTGAGTGTCATTTGATTATACATCAGAAATTCATCAGAGGATATTGTCACTTAATAGACAATAAAATTGATGCTTATTTTGTTGGCGTTGTTTCTTTCAATGTCCCATTTAGAACAAAGGAGTAATTTTCTTGCCCTGTTATTTTCCTGCAGTACAAAGCTTCAAGCTAGCATGGCTTCTTTTGTTTAATTTTTGTTCCATCAGAATGGCAGCGTAGTGATTAATTGCTGCTGTGTTGTCATCAGAGATCTTCTGTGACGCATCCAGTACAGATTATTGTCTCCAAATTTACAGGTTGTTTTTTTTTAAAAATGCATATATTTTTAAAGAGAATCATGAGTATTTGGAGAAGAAGAAAAAGAATAATTTAAACAAAAGCCAAAAAAAAAAGTCTGTCTTTTAAAACTGTGTAATACTTAAAAATTCTCATTTACATGCTTTTTATGTAGAATTTCTTAATTTTTAAATTTTATTTTCCAAAAAAAATATTTGTGGAGTGAGGTCGAATTTGTTCATGGGCATTTGTCTTTGAGAATCTCAATTTGCAAAGGTGCTGGTAGTGGAAAATAAAAGGAGATGGTGTAAAGCAGAGTAGCTTTAGCTTTGCTCTGTGGTGGGGACCGTGTCAGTGCCACTCCTCACACTGTGCTGCTTGTGTGACGTGCTTTGTAAATAGGCCTGCGGAAACCACCTCGCTGTCAAAATCTGCTCCATAACCTTCATCTTTTCTCTTCCAGGGTATATTTCCTTCCAGCTATGTTCACTTGAAAAATGCCTGTGTGAAGAATAAAGGGTACGAAATGGGTTTTTTACTATGGGGGAATTTTCACAGAACCATTACCTACTTTGGAATTTGAGAGACTCCGTAGCTGTCTTGAAAGATTAACTGTAAAGGCCATCCCATTGTCTGCATTGTTTGCTGGAAATGTACTGACCAAAACAGTTGGGTAAGAACTAACCCATCAGCATGTGCTGGACGACGTCAGTCCCCAGGGCACGGAGGTGTCTCACTGCCCACAGATCACGCAGGGAACTGAATGTCAGCAGGAAGAGTTGGTTCCTTTTGGTTTCCTGCTGTTTAAAGAAGCCTGGCAGAGAGGCCCATAAAGTGCTGGGTCAAATTTGCCTCAAAACCCAGGAATTTCCTCAATTTCCCGTTGATTGTTAGAAGCCACCCCAAATATTTTCCAAATGACCCATTGTAACGCCATACTCTTGGGGCAGTTCTTCATAAAACCATTATTCTGCGTTAGAGAATCTCCTCATTTGTGTGAGCTCGTTGATCACTTACTATTACTTATTTGCTTAAATTTTTTTTCTCACTTATATCTAAAATGATTGGCAGCACCTCTCAGGATAACCTCATTCAAATAAGATGTTTCTGGCTGAAAGAGGAGAGCTTACCTATTTAAGTAGTTGACGTGAACAGATTGGTCACTGTAAGAGAGACACAAACACTCAATGCCAGTGTGACAAGGATTTTTTTCTGGCTTCTTGCACAATAATCTTTCCCTGGCAGTCAAAGATAAAGGAGAAAAGGCTCATTTAGCTTTTCGCTTGTGTGCGCTGTATTTAGCTTTTTGCTGTGTGCACTCAATCAGGATGATTCAAGGCAGAGTGGCACGTGGTGCAGGGGTCTCAGGGGAGAAACAGTACATGGTGCTCCCAGGGTGGCAAAACCAAAGGGCCTGAACAGCATCTTTCTTTTCCTCGTATCCCATACAGACTACTAGGATTAGGGCAATGCCAAACCAGTGACTCACATGTCGTGGTTTAGTAATCACACACCTTTAATCCTGGCCTCACACAGTCCAGATCCAGCCACCTCTGAACACGAAAATCCCACTTCATCTGCACGAGGCTTTGGGGGACAACTAAACACAAGCCATAGAACAAGGTGATGCACTGGAAAGGCAGGGATATAAAAATATTAGTGTGTCCTCACCCGCCTTCTTCCTGGCTTTTCTGTTGTCACTCTACCCCAAGGTCAAAGGCACCATGAAAGGTAAGCACCTGAATGAATTCATTACATCAGGGCAGCCAAGACAGTGCAAGTAAAAGATACACAGAAGAGGACTCTCTAACTGCTTTAGAACGTGGCAAGAGAAACCCAACTGGTGTACTTTGAGAATTAATGGCAATGTATCCTTTTCTGTGATTTTTTCAAAAATTTAAACAACTGGAGTTGTTCTGGTTCATTCTGATTCTTTCCAGCCACCCTCAAGTAAACTAGAGAGCAACTTTGAGATCAGTTTCGCCTGTGCTGATTCTTCTCTCTGATCCTTTTGCCCTGGGCTCAGCAATATGAATAGTGCAGGTGTTTCTTTGTCCCTTAAAGTGGGAGCAAGCCCTTGCAGCCCCATCTGCTTTTGTTGCTTTTACCCATGACCATCCTCAACCCCTCTCACATCTATGGAGTCGTAGTGCACCCAGCCCTCATCATAAATTCTGAGTAAGGAAGAGACAGAGAGATTGCAAAAGTGATGTTCAACTCCACCCTTCAAACTGAGTTGAAATGGGCTGTAGTTTAAAATAAGTACCTTCTTTTTCCCTTTGTCATTTTTTTCTTTTCTTTTTCTAGACTGGTGCATAGATCTGGTTTCTTTCCATGAACTCCAGTGAAGTTTAATTGTAATAAAGGTGTCTCCAAATCTGGTCATGTAAATTCAAGACTTGTTTATGGGGTCTTTGCCTGACACCAGGTTTGACAAGCATGTTACAAAGGAAGAGCTCTAGGTCAGACTTTTATTTTCTAAAAAACAATTTCTGAAAGTGGTCCAGGTCTAAGTTTCTGGCACTGTTGTTAGAAGAAAACTTGGACTTGCAAACATTTAGACCATGTAATGCCAGGAACTTGTTTTCCCAGTTAGGAACATCGTTGGATTTTGATATTACCTATTTTATTTTAAGTGGACTTATAACACAGTGACTGTCCACTTTAAAGATGCTACAAAATATGCCCTGGTGTGATAGAACAGAGCAGCTACTTACTTATGACAGACTTTTGGGGCAGTGGTTCTGTTTTTATGTTGTTAATAAAAATAGCTGCCTTGGTTAAAAATGACAATTTTGGTTTAAAAATTTGCATTTTGTTTGGAGAGTGCCCAAATCAACTTCCCACAGATCAAATTATTTGTATATTTTTGCCTGGATCTTCAGAGCAGCATAGGACTGATGTGGGTCCTTAAATTAAATTTCATTTTGTGAACAGTGGAGGCTGCTGTTGTATTGCTCGGTTCTTGCTGAGATAATGGCACTTTGAAAATATTGAGTAGCATGTCAGGTTTTCCTGGAAATTCACCGTTCCCTCCTTGAGGTGGCATGGATCATCTCATAATCTCCATCTCCAAGCATTCATCATTTAAAGTGCAAGAGTGCTTCCAAAGCAAAGTAAATGTGCTGTCACTGGGAAATGTCATAGGTAGACTCAATGAAAGGTTCTGTATCTGTTACAGTTCATATATTACTATTTACTTTTACTTCTAGTTCTAAATCCTCATTTTTATATTTTTAGCTGTATTTAATCTCTAGAAAGAAGAGAAATATCCTTGGGGCAGGTATCTTAGCAGAAATATAAATGAGATGGAGCTGTTTTGGTGACAGAACCAAGATTTTACTTCTCATACTTCTGTAAGAAGGTTTTACAAAAGACAATTATACTTAGTCTGGGTATAACATCAAAAAAGAACTAGGGAACCATTATTATCCTCATGTTAAGAAGTAATTTTACCCTTTTTATTGAGACAGTCTGGCACAGTGTCTAGTGGGCTGGTACCTTTTACATATTAGATGTTGTCCTTGACAAGAAATTACTAAAATAAAGAGACAGTTTGTATAAATTTAGCTGGTAGCATTCTTTTGAGATGGAATGGTAGTGATAACCACTTAACTACCTTAACCTACACAAATCCAAAAAGAATTAAAAGAAACTAATGATGAAGAAGTGATCATTATATGTCAAAAGTAGGATATAAAAGGCAAATAAAATCTTCCTCTTTTTTACCTTGTCTCCATATGTTTCTTCTCAACTTTAGGGTAAGCATACATACCCCACTGAACAATAGTATGAATAATTTCCAGGTATAATTTCTTACTTTCAGAGTTGAAACTGTATGACTATATTACCTCAATCACAGGAATATTTTGGAATGAATATTCAAATATCTGTGATGTCTTAAGCCTTTAAATACCCTATGGGCTGCATGATATCATTACTAATAATACTAATAAAGTTTCCTGGCCTTTTTTACAAATAAGTAAAGGGTTCATGAACCCAAGTGGATGTTTAGTGTCTCAGTGTCTAGTTAGTTTGAATGTTCACAGCCATTGCATCCTGATGACTGAGCAGCTTTTCTTTTACTTCCTTTGAGTCCTGTGGTCATAGCCCTTGAAAGCAAAAGTTACCTTGGCGTTCATGTCATCTGGCAACTTCATTTTACAGATGAAGGCCATTTGGCTTGGAATGGTTAAAAGAGTTGCTGTTTGGTGGTCAGACTGTCACTAGAGTGGAACTCTTGTGTTGTTCTGTCTTCACAGCACAGTGCGCATTCGATCAGGATGAAGTAACCAGTCCTCCTGACACTGAACCTTCATCACACACATAGCATACCCTCTCCAAGCTCCAAATCAAATCCTGGTTATTGTTTGCAGCGCCCCAAAGAGCTAGACAGCTCTCCTTCCTGGTTTACGTTTTAGAGTGTTAAAAATCATACACACACAAATAGTTTTTCATTGTATTTGTAAAAAAAATGCTTTTTCATTTTTAATTTCCTAGACAATTTGAAATGGTCATACCTACCGAAGACTCTGTTATCACAGAAATGACATCCACGTTAAGGGACTGGGGAACCATGTGGAAGCAGCTGTATGTGGTAGGTGACTTCGAATGGTATAATTTTCTGTGTAGACAATTAGCTTTTTTTCTTAGTACCAAGAATTGAACTCATGGTGCCACTGAGCTAAATCCCTGGTGAGAATTATGTTAAGAAATATCTGACCATGAATTGATGAGAATTTGAGCACCTGCTATAATTTACTAGTGCTCCTTGGGAAATAAGAGATATAAATCTTAGTGAGATGCAGTCTTATTATATTCTTAGTGTCCACTGAGCATAGCTTTTGTATATATGTATTTAACACCACATGAATGAATATAAAAGGTAATTTGCCTGACATTTAGCCAAATAGGATTGCTGATATAGGCCTAGTTTTGAACTTTATGAAAATTTTTCATTTTTTAGTACATAAACATTTAATACAACCTACTCATAATTTTATCATATCTTAACTGTATAATTCAAATATACTCTGACAACTGTTTAATGAGAATAGTCTAAATTTATTGAAGAAATTAATGTTTCTTGAAAGATATCTGTTTTATGGGTATATATGTATATTTATTTACTTATGACTAATTACATTATTGAACACTTTATTGGCCAATGTTCCTGTTGCTAGGGTACCTCAGATTTAAAGGATGAGTGGTTTAATTTAGCTCAGTTTCAGTGAATGTGGTCCATTGTTAGGTGGTTCTAGGACAGAAATAATCAGGACAGAAGGGTGTGTTAGAGCAAACTTCTCAGTTCATGGCACCTGAGAAGCAGAGCAGAGAGGAAGAACACCAGCAAGAAATGGATTCTCCCAAAGCCATGTCCCCAGTGAGCACCTCTGTCAGGACCACATCTCCTCATAATACCCTCAGCTATAAGCATAGGAAGTTTAGTTCACTGATGAGTAGAGTAGCCCCAGTCAAGGTAACAGTTAAGATTAAATGGCACCTGTATCTAGGAATTTATTCATTTCTTCTACATTTTCCATTTTATTGGGATACAAATTTTCAAAGTATGTGTTTATTATTCTCTATATTTCCACTGGGTCAGTGGTGATTTCCCCCTTTTCATTTCTAATAGCGTAGATTTGAGCCTTTTCTTTGTTTGAGAAGGTTGGCTAAGGGTCTCTCAATTTTATTTATCCTTTCAAAAAACCAACTGTTTGATTTGTTGATTTTCTGTATCATTTTCTTAGTCTCCATTGCATTAATTTCTGCTCTGATCTTTATGACTTCCTCCCTAGTATGAGCTCGGTTTGCCTTGCTCCTCTTTTTCTAGTAGCTAGGGTTCAGCATTAGATTATTAATTTGAGCTTGCTCTGTTTTCCTGATGTAGGCATTCACTACTATGAATTTCCTTCATAAAACTGCTTTCATTGCATCCCATAAGTTCCTGTATGTTGTACTGGGGTTATCATTCACTTTTAGAAACTGTTTAATTTCATCTTTAATTTCTTCTGTGACCCACTGGTTAGTCAGTAGAGTATTGTTCAATTTCCATGTCTTTGTGAAAGTCTGGGAATTTTTTTTGCCCTTCATCTCTAGTTTCAAGGCACTATGATCTGAGAGTATACAGGGGACATGTACTTATTATTGGGTAATTCCCATAAGAAGTAGACTATACACAGAATTTCACTTAATCCTTACAACCACTCAAGGTAATACTAACTGTGATCAACTCCAGGTCACAGATGAGAAAAGCAAGAAAATAAAGTTCTTGAAATAGCCCAGCTACAGTGGTCCCAGCTTACTGCAAGGGCCACATATCCAGACCTCTGTTGAGTCTCAAACTGTGGATGGTCCAAAGTCCTACGTAGATATACCCATGACAAAGTTTAACATAAATTAAGTACATAAAGAGAATAATAATATGATTAAGCACTTGAACTTTATTTTAATAACATGGTGTAATGAAAATTATTTAAATCTTACGTGCTGTTTATTTTTCCAATTCTCTATTCCATATCTTCAAACCTCAGTTGACTAAGGGAAGCTGAGACTTTGGGAAGCAAAACCTCAGAAAAGGGGGCCTCTGTCACTAGAAAGTAGCTGAGCTGCAGTTCTGAGTTCAAATCTGTTACCCTATATTCATCAGAACAATTGTGTATGCACAAGTCTGTGGGTGATGATATTTTGAGGAAGATAGGCATGACTTTTTTTCTTTCATTGTCAAAAAAAATTTGTAAGACAGCTTAATTGCTGGAAAGGATCGTTTCAGAATACAAAGATGTATTTATCCTGACAAACTGATTTGAAACAGCCCAAAAGAAAATTCAAGTTAGTGGGGTTCATTAGCACAGAATGACAGTTTATATTTTTATTTCTAACATGTAATAGGATATTTCATTGGGTGAAGATAATCTTAAAACGCTGGCAGTAAGAACCCTTTGGTATTGGAGTTCCCTAGCCATATCTCCCTGGAGTTGGCGGATTGGGATACATGAGGCAAATCTACAAGACAATCTTAGATCTTAAATGCCTTAGTACAGTCTTTGTAAACACAACATCAAGGTTACTAACCCAAAGACCGTCCCAGGACACTGTTGTGGAAATACAGTCTCCCTTTTAGATTCTTTTAAAAAAAATTATGTTGTAAATTGTATAAAATCTGAGTATTATTTCATTTAATGTAACATAGTGACACTAATATGGAGATAGAAACTGTGTGAAATATTTGAAGCAGTATGTCCAAAATACCCAACATATGAGAGTTATAAAAATAGCGATAGTGTAAATGTTGTCCTTTAGTTGAGCAAAACACCTGAAACTTTCCTTTTATGTAGTGACTAGTTGGAAATAAAGTTGAATTTCTTTTTTACTCTGTCTTACATAGTCATTTTTAGCAGCTTTTGAGGTTGAAAGCATCTATTTTGGGGACAGACTTGTTTGGCTGTGAGCTCTATGTGCTATGAGCACATCTATCTATGTGCTATGAGCTCTAATAAAAGTCAGCTCTTCTCCAGTGTGTGGAGTAAAGGGAAAGACCAAGCATAATCTAAGGGTTTCTTTGCCTACTAGAATGTAGTTATATGAGGAACAAATACAAAATTTAACTAAAAGTTATTAGAGTTTTGATACTAGGAGCAAAGCTAACTTGGCTATGTTGGTCGTTTTGATTTCTCTTTTCCTGCTGTAAATATTTCTGTGCTGAGTGTTGAGTTAAAGTTCAACATGCTTGAGTGAATTTAGGGTATTGTCCATGTTCCTCTCTTCCAATAGCTTTGAAGCACTTACCTTCTTGATTGAAAGATGTATGTGAGCTTATATATACCAAACACTTCATATGAAAGAACAGGGGAAATGATTGAGAAAGGTTAGCTGCTCTTTTTAAGAACTTTGTTAGGGGACTAAATCATGCCCTTTAAGAATCACTTAATAAAATATGAGTAGTATTACTCCAGAAGGTTTAGGAGAAATACAGCTGTCATCTTACCAAGTACTTTGTTGAAGGCTCTGAGCTATTTTACATTTCTGTTCCCTGGGGCACTGCCAGATAATTTTTATGCTAAATCTTATAAAAAATGATTTATCCAGAATCTCCCACTAAGTGGGATAGCCTAAATCTGAATCTAGATCTGCTGCCTAAACCCGTGCTGTTCTCATTTTAAGGTAAATAAAAACTTACTCATTCTCTAAAATATGAAAATACAACTATTTGCTATATTTCTGATATATAAAAGGAATTTTTAGTGTCTTTGTAAGTGTCTTAAAATTGTGTTCTACCTTTTCACACAATGCTAAGTCAAAAAGTTTCTGAATAGCTGTCAATATTTCATAGCTTTCAAACTATCAGTTTTTTAATTCCAGTTTTCATGACCAGATGTCCACTCGGACATGTACTTTTTTCTTACAGTGGTGGCAAGTTTGATACCAGGCAAGTTTGATAGCAGACAAATTTTGCTACAGCCTGGTAGTGACCTTTCACTTCTGGGTTTTCTTCCCTGAAGAGGAAGCCGACCAACTTGCTTATATTTTTCTGAGGATCCTGCTCCCTTCTTGTCCTTCTCTTGAAATCTTAAAGGCTACATGGAAAAGTCAGGTCCACTCTGTGGGCCCACTGTAGAACCCTTCCCTAAGAGGTACATGACCTTTTCAGGTCACAATCCATTCAAGTGAGTGGCAGCTCCTCCTGTGACTTCTCTTTGTGATTTTCATATCTAATAGTTTGACTTAGCGGACTTTTCTTCCTACCACTGATTTTATTTTGTAATCTTTGATTTTCTGTGCTTATACCTTTATATGCCGCAGCAGTGCCTACCTTTTGAGGTTTACAAAAAGTAACACCAGTAAATGAAGGTCTTCACTGGCAGATGCAGCCGCTGTATTTGGGAGGGTGTTGCCAAATGGAAGGCAGAGGCACTGAGTGGTTAATACCTGAGTGCTATGCTACATTGCACTTGTAATGACCTGTAAGAGAGTGCAGGGTATAAAGAAAGAGCAAGAGGTAGTAGACAGGCTCAGTAAAGTACTTAGGTGTTGAGAGGCAGGCAAGAGTATTTATATCTCAGAGGATCAGGGATGGCGTTCTGGAGAATGCTTCTTATTCCTCTGGCAAGTTTGTCGGACCTGGGCCATATATGAAAACTCTGTAAGATGCTAACTATTGATAAAGCAGACCACAAGTCACTGCTTCATAAAATAAGAAACTGTTACAACTAAATTTCTTTGCCCATCACAAAAAAACTGATTTTCCTTGTAGCTTGTAGCTATAGAGGACTTTCGTTGGATCATAGCGTCAGTATTTTCATATCACTGTGCCTGTAAGTCTACTCATAAATTTTGTAAGAAGTAAAAGCATAGCTGCTGGTTAAAAAAGATGAGAGAGAAATAATTATATAAGGTTTATCTTAATATTTTCAGGGTTTATCTTAATATCATCTTTGTTTCAGTAGAGAAAATTCTTTATGGAGATCTTACTATACATTAGGACAAAACTGTGATAGTGCTAGTAACAGCTAATACTCATGTGATATTTGATTGTTAACAGATTTTTTTCATATACTCATTCATTAATTCTCAGAACCCAGTGAATTAGATACTGTGATACTTGTCTTGTAGACTAGAAAATAAGTACAAAGAAGTTAGAGATGGTGCCAAAGGTGTATTTGCCAAAAGTGGCAAATTGGAATTCAGGTCTAAGTCATTTGGGTCTGAGATGTACTCCTTGCTGTGTGTTATGGTGTCATCTTCTCAAATGTTCTCTCCAATCTATAATACAACCGTTTTGGTCAGTCTTTCTGTTACTTTCTGACAGTACCTGACACTCCCAGATTGAAGTAAGAGCCATTTAATTCAGCTCAGTGTTTCAGAGATTTCAGTCTGTTACTGACAGGCTCCAGGGCAGAAATACCAATGCAGAAAGCACCAGAACAAAACTCCTTAGTCCTAGGCACCTGGGAAGCAGAGCAGGGGATAGTGCTGGAAAAGAAGGGGTGAAGGACGCTGGGTAGTGTTCCCTAGGAGGGGGCTTGACTAGGCAGTTCACAAACCAGTTGAGGTGATCGATGACCACAGTCATCTCCAGAACCTTGCAGGAAAACATTCCTGGGCTGGTCTACAGATGACAAAATGCTCACTCAGGCTCTCTGGAACTGCAGTGGAAGTGACAAAGACAGGACTGGTGTTTCCCTAAGCCATGGAACTTCGTGGATTTCATGGGAGATTAATGTGAATCTATATGACCATTTAAAAAGTAAGAAGGAAAGGTCTGAACTGAGCATGTACCAGCAGTGAAAATCCATCTGCCTCTCAGTGTGACCAGCCTCTGCTGGGGAAGTGTGAAGACCAGTATGCAGGAAGTAATGGGACAACAGGGTTTCCCATTTCACTGGCTCCAGTTCCGTGAAATCATGGCTCAGAGAAGTGAGGAAAGGACGAGGGGAAGGTTTCCTGGCTAGATTGCCTGATGGAAGTGAGAGCCAGGCTGAGCCCTGCGACAGATTAGAATGTGGACCAAGTGAAAGAAAGAAGCACATGAGACAGATGAGGTACTGTTCATAAAGTGCAGAGACTGGGGGAGCCCAGCATTGGTGTAGTGAGAAACAAGAGTGCATGTCTGCGTCGAGGAGTGTGAGAAGTGACGTTGACTTCTTGGACAAGTGTGCCCCATTGTGAAAGTTGGATGAAAGCGGGTGGAGCAGCAGCGACACCGATAAATAGGTAGAGCTTACCCGGCCTTGCCCCTCCCCTCCTCTCAGGTTCTCCTACAGCCCACTGCAGGGACTGATGCCAGCTCTCCACATTTGTGTGTTTCTCAGAGAAATGAAGGTGACCTCTTCCATCGGCTGTGGCACATCATGAATGAAATCCTGGACCTGCGGCGGCAGGTGCTGGTCGGCCACCTCACCCATGACCGGATGAAGGATGTCAAGCGCCACATCACTGCTCGCCTGGACTGGGGCAATGAGTGAGTACTGACCCTTGCAGATGTCTCTATGGTGAGCACAACAGAAGGGATGTAGATGTGAGCCAGGGTGTGGTAGTGTTGAAGAAATAACACGAGGTTTCCCAGTGGAGGCTCATGTAGATGGTCTCCAATGGGCCCAAGAGCCACACCCTGTAGGCTTGGGTGTGCGGAGATGCCATTGGCCATATAGTGCCCTAGGTACTGTGCTGATGTGCTCACAGAACCGGAAGTGTTCACAGAGACTTGTTAGCCTCAGCTCCTTGCTCCAATTGGTCTTGCTTTCCAATTGTCTAGCTTTGGCATGTTATCTTCTTGTGATATACACCTCTTCTATGCCTGGGTGTAGGTAACCAGTGTAATCCAAGGAGAGAGAACAATGTTAGCACTTGTGCTAGAAGTCTTAGAACAAGTGCGCCTGTGGGGCCCCCTGTCATTGATGCAATGAATCCTGTGCATATGGATGAGCCACCTTGAAAGGCGGCTGGGAGAACTGCTGTTCTTGACCAAAATTTACTCTTAAATAGAAGTGAGGACTTATTTAAAATAATAGCTAAACACTTAAGTAGTAAATCTCACCTCTGAAAACTCTGACCAAAACTGATATTAAACATAAATATTAAGAGTGAAAAATTAAAATTAGCCAACTTTGTCTGTGATCCTAAGGTTGCTTAATACATAAATTTGATTGCTTAAGAACTTAGGAGGTCATATCCATCCTGCTTTTCACCTTCCCAAGCTACCATTTGCTATTAGGGTCTTCATGGGATCTTAGAGCAACAGAAAAAAAGAAAAACAGACAGAAAAGGAAAATACAGTAGGAAGAGAACCAGGCATAAATTTGCCTCTTACTGAGTCTGGAAAAATCCCTTTGAAAGTAGAATGTTCATTCTCCTGACCTTAGGAGGTCTCTTTATCAGAAGCCAGTTTCATTCCTGCCAAGATGTCAAATGCTACAGGTGTTTTAAGACTTCAGCCACTACTAGTACTTCTGATGTCCTGTGGAATTTGTCTGCTATTCACACTATGACAAACAATGTATTTATGACAAACTGTGTATTTATCTCTGGAAGATTCACCCTGGTAAGAAATACAACAAGGGAAATGGAGAGTAGCTTGAGAGCACTGGACTAGGAGCTCTACATTTTCAAAGACTGGAAACGGTCCTGAACTATTTTTAATGTTAATACATCATCTGGCAAAGGAGTGAGCTGCTCTAGACTGTCCAGAGTTACTTCAGCTCCCGGATGGAGGATTGAAAACACAGGGCCGCCTGGAGAGTGAGGTTTGCCAGCCTGAGGCCAAACTTGCTCTCACTGTGGGCATGGGTAGTGCTGGAAAGGAGGCTCAAAAGGCTATTACAGTTGGCTCTTAAACGTTTGAATTTTCACTGAATTATGATTTGATTTTTGGTCATTATTATGGTCCTCATTTTTAAAAAAACCAAATTTATAAATAGTAGTGAAATTGGGTAAAGTTAGCTTATCAAAAATAATGGAGAATTACAAAGTAGGCAAGAAAATGATGTCCTTCGATTTAAGAAAGGAAGATGATGGCTGAAGAAAAGGAGGAAAATGATTAATTATGACTGAATCATGACTCACTTTTTTACTTAAAATAAGCTCTAGCTGGTAGAACTTTGAGTTTGATGGCTAATTTATGGTAAGTTGGAAAAACATCAGTGCATGAAAATGAAAAGTATAATTTATTAAATCATCAAATCAGTGAATTTTCTTTGAATTTCACTGACTTTTTATCTTAAAATAATTTACAACATAAAATCACACATTTACTGTGTTCTTTAGTTTGTTTTCTTATAGAACAATGCTGAGTAGAAAATGAATCAAGATAATTCCCTTGGCTACTGAGCTAGATCAGGTTGTCCTGCAAAATTATTGTCTACAGACAAATTTCTAGATGAACATAGATTAGGAATGTGTTCAGTCTCGAGGTGTGTATTGCACTGGTGAAGGGAGATCCTCTGGATGGTGGAGTCTTGGTGGAAGAGGGGATGAGTCATCTTGTTCGCTGATAGGATCAGATGATAGTACTCTCATTGATATGATCAGGCATAATTAAAGCAATAGTACATTTCTGACATTTCTGTCTCTCATAGAAGACTATGATGTCCTTTGAGTTCCTGCTGAGATTATATGGGGTGGGGGGAATCCAGTTATCATCTCTTCTTGTTATCACAAACTAGCTTAGTGACTGAGCTGACATAAAATCTGACCGTTTTCCCTTGACCAACTCAAGGGATATATCCCATATTCTGTGTAATCTTCCTTTGTTTTGCCTCTTCATATCTTTCCTCATCTCTCTATTTTCTTTGTGAAGCTATTGCTACAGTTTTATTGTGTGAACCAAGAAACTTCTAACACTGTCTGGGGAATCCTAAAGATTATACCTAGGAATTGACAAAGCCAAATGGAAACAATTGAGAGTCCTTCTGCACAGCTGGGGCTATAGGAATCCAGGAGAAGTTGATACGTCAAGCTTTGGGAGAGAAAGAAACTTGCATAATACTCATTGCCAGGCCTGGAGACCCAGGATGGTCTGGAGCCCATGCTTACCCTAGGCCCCCTGCTGCTGGACTTTTCCCTCATTCTGCATTGATGACCATCAGCTGCTCCTCACACAGCTTATTCGTTGTGCCACATGACTGATACTATTGGAATTTCTAAGATCAAATTCATAAAGGAGGAATCCATTGGCAGCCAGTACCTATTACTCCTGTTTGAAAGGCACATTTTTCTACCAGCCTCTTAAAAATTGCTGGCCACCCCATCGTGACCTACCTGCAAGCCAGTCAGATGAGTGTTAGGAAGAAAGCAGCAAAAAATGCAAACAAGGCTTTCATAATAAGGAGGGAAGAGGGGTCAAAGGGGTGACAGGGGAATGGGAAAAAATAACAATCTGGATATATCATACACAGGTACAAATTCCCTACAATGTATGTGATCACTACATATACCCAAAATGTACCAAGGAAATTAATTTTTAAAAAAGAAGGGAAGATGATCAGATAACTTATGCCCTTCATCAGACCTTTCTAGCATAGAATGTGGGTCAGGCAGATTCGAATAGAAGGAGCTTTGGGAAGAAAAACTCCACGATTCCTTTTAGGTTCTGTGTTCTTTCCCTCGCTAGATAATCCTTCATCAGCAGTGAGAATGAGAGCAGACCTACCAGCACCCCCGGGGGCAGAGCAGGGGAATGTGTGGGTAGTCTGCAAACAAATCATGCTGCCTTTGTGATGAGAGAGTTGCACTAGAGGAGTGGATGCGTGACTTCTTTGACTTTTTCAAATTGTAACATGATTTAGGAAAATGAAGAAAGTGTTTTGGTACCTGAGAGGTACCTCCTACTCTCAAGGAAATGACAGTCTTCTAATTTTAAAAACAAATATTTCTCGGGGCCGGGGAGTTAGCTCAGTGGTTTCGGCGCCTGTCTTGCAAGCGCAAGGGCCCGGGTTCGATTCCCCGGTAACCACATAACAATACTGGGTGTGGGGACCCACACCCAGCAGCAACCAGTACCACATACCACAGTGCCGGGCGTGGTGGCTCACGCCTGTAATCCCAGGACTGGGGAGGCAGAGGCAGGAGAATTGTGATGTGAGTTTGAGGCTGAGCTCAGGGCCAGCCTGAACCACAAAAGCGAGACCCTGTCTCAAAAAACCTAAAAAAAAAATATATATATATATATATATATATATATATATATATATATATATTTCTCAGGATGACTTGACTTGAAATTGGTGCTGAATTAAAACATTTTATTAATGAAGCTTTAATGAGATCTGGAGAAGAGCATAGAATTTTAGGATTTTTAAAAACTGAAGTAAGAACTTCTGGGTCTTTAGTTGGAAGTGAGGTGCCAGAAGGCTTTTGTATTAGGGTGATGACCAGAGGGACGTGGAATGAACTGTCCTCAGGGAATTAAGCATGAGACCCGGGGTGAGGTAATTTGAGGGAAGTCTGATAGACCTAGAGGATTTTGGCCTTGGTCATCAGAGCATTAGGAGGACATCATGAAGCCATTGAGATGACTATGGATAGTTAAGGAAGTGAATAGTTATATGGCACTAGTATCAGCACTGAATAGTGAATGTCTTAGGGAGTTGTATTTCTAGGGTTACCAGAAGGAAACCAGCTAGACCAGGCTAACAGTCACATTTCTTAGTCCTTGGTAAGACATCCTGAAGCAATTAGTGCGCTTGGTCCCTTTGTGGATGGATATGTTCTTGGGATATCAACTTGGCACCCAATAATACTTCACATAAGAGATTAAGCCATTTTTCCATCCCAAGCTTAGAGATGTCCTGCTGTAATTTCTGCTTTCAGCTTCTACTGGGTTTCTCTTAATGTCTAACTCTGGAACTTGCTGTGAATGAGGGTCTCTAGTGTAAGTCACCTGAGACTCACTTTGGACAGGCTGTCCCAGTGCCAAGTCACATCCCAGAGACCACCTTCCCCCTCTCAATGCTGTTTTACAGAACTAATTTATTTCTAGATCTAGTTGCAACCTACTCGTGGTAGGAGTTTCTCTGGGGACAGTGTGTAGATGCTGAAGGCTCCTCCGATGTGGTGCCAAAGCCCCCTTGGCAGGACATTCCTTTCTAGTGAGAGTGTGAATCAGTTCCCTTGATATACATGTCTTTGGCATCTTTTGCTTCTCAAGGATTGCTCAGTGTTCAGCCTAGTGACTTTCCACCCTCACTGGTGTAACAAATCATACAAGGTAGAACTAAGGCTGAGAGAAATATGATGGGTGATATATCTCTTGTTGAGGAAGTATTGCAAAAGTAATTATTTTCAGTGTGTTCCACAGAAGCAACTTTTCTCTAAACTTTTGTGATTTGTTTTCTAGGCAACTGGGCCTGGATCTAGTGCCTAGGAAGGAGTATGCAATGGTGGACCCAGAGGACATCAGCATTACTGAACTTTACCGATTGGTAGGTACAAGAAACCCTGATTCACGGTTTCCATGGCATTCTTCATACCTGCTTGGTTTTGTAAGAACAGGATGTTCTGGGTTAAATTTGAAAAGAATAAAGAGAATTGGGAGCTAAGGTTACCATGCCCCAAGTATAGACCGAGACATTTTCACTGTCTCAGAGTGACATGATGTTCTCCCTGGTCTGCGAAGTGCTGGGCACGAGGAAAGAAATTCAAAGTTTTAAGCTCTTTTGCAAGACTTTGTACTTTTTCCCTCAAATAGTGAAATGCCTACAAGTCACACATACCTGTGTGTGTTTCAGGAGAATGTTCTAACTAATGGTCTCTTACCTTTGCTCACCAACATGGCAGGCCTCCTTGCAGCCCCAGTGCTGTAGAAAGTCCAGCTGCTGAGTCTCCTTCTTAGTCCTCAGCTCCTGCTGTTCCACTCCTCCCTTGGCTCCAGTCTGTTCCTTTGTGCTTATTCCATGAATAACCTGAAGATAATTGAACATATTACACATTATGGCATCACCCATGATTTGAGATTTTGTTTTGTTTTTGTTTTTTGCTTATCTTCTGGATGAGAGTCCAGTATTTACTATGTGGCATCAGGATTCTGGGGTCTGACCTAGCCTGTGTGGAATCCAGCCTTGTATTCTTAGATACTTGTATACAATTTATGTGACTTCTTAATGTTAACTAAGCTCTCTTCACCCTAAATCAGAGAAGAAGATCAGGAAGATGTCTCCCTCAGCATAACGTTACTGCAATCTCCTTACTATTGCATTTTACTGTAATGCTCCTGGGAAGAATGCTAATGGGAAAGACAGACTGCTTTTGAGATGGTCCAGTATTATTTGCGGATAGCAGCACAAGCTGCCAGAATAATGAGAGTAGTGGTACATTCTTAGCCTAAGTATTGTCCATGTCTGAAGAATGTGGGTAAAAATCATCAGTAGGTCTAACAGGACTCTGTTGGCTTTTGAGAAGCCAGACACAGTTAATATTTGCCAAGGTTTTTCTCTTCACCTAGATTGTCTGTACGTGTTGTATGCTGTTAGTGGAGTACATTGTTTTTATGGAGGGTCCCTTTACCGCAGACTGAACTTCCTGAGTGGGTGCTGCCTGCTGTGTGCTAAGTGGACGGAGTCTGCCATGTGGTGAGAAAACAGTTAAGGCTGAATGGCAGGAGGGAAGGAACAAAGTTAGAGCGTGCGAAGTTAAAAGTCATCACTCCTTCTTAGCTTGTATAACAGAAACAGTCTATGTAGTTCTTGTTTCAATCCCATCTTCTAATATAACATCTCTATACTCATTTAACCCGTTGAACTTTGTATTTTCTCACTTTTTAAAAAATTTCATGTTAAGCTTTTTCAGTTTTTCTGTTTTCTTTGGTTTCCAGACCTATCTTTGTTAAACTTCAGTATGTATACTTAGTTCTCTGCTCTCGATTATATGCACAATGCTTTTGGATTTCATAAACACTGTCTTTGCATTTGTTGGTAACATTAGAAGTAGACCATTTTTTGACTCCAAACAGCTGGAGCAGGTTTTACGAGCAGCGTGATCTTGGACTTGTGACTGAATTTCTCAGCTTCAGTTTCTTTATCTACCAAAAGGGGAAATAAGCTTTTTTATGTTTGTTATGACAGCATAAGACATTTATGGAAAGAGTCTCTTGTTGACAGATATTTGTCAACAAAAAAATACCTAACTGTTCCATCAGTTTTCATCCTTTCTCTTTATTTCATCTATGTGATAGAGGCACTATGCTATATGTTATCATATATAATACTATGCTATATATGTTATCATATATAGCATAAGTCTTAGATTTAGGGTTGGATGTTTTTAATGAACTAGATATGATAGAAATTAATTTGTTTTTTGGGGGGGGGAGTTTATTGAGACAGGGTCTCGCTTTGTGGTTCAGGCTGGCCCTCAGCTCAGCCTCCAACTCACATCACACCAATCCTCCTGCCTCTGCCTCCCGAGTGCTGGGATTACAGGTGTGAGCCATCATGCCCGGCACTGTGGTATGTGGTACTGATTGCTGCCAGGCATGAATTTCCATGCCCAGTATTGTTATGTGGTTACTGAGGATCGAACCCGGGTCCTTGTGCTTGCAAGACAGGCGCCGGAACCACTGAGCTGTATCCCCGGCCCTAGAAATTAAATTGTTAAAAAATAAAAATCTAGAATCAGGAAGTTCAGAGTTGATTTGTGGTTTCACGGAGTGCACAAGGACGGAGGCTAACCCTTCTGTTCTGTAGCACACAGCTTCTAATATTGAGTACACCTGAACATACAGCATAGTTACAAGAGTGGTAGCCGTACCACTTGTACTTCCGTCAGTCAGAAGGGCAGTTTCCTGTCTGTTGATGCACCTGCTTCAATGAGACTTCCTGGAAGTTCTGTACACTCATGATTCCAGTGGACCCTGGACTTACGAATTCAGTCGGTTCCCAAGTAAAGGTTGGTTACAAGTCAATACAGCTGAGATCTGGATGTTTACCGGGGTACACACTAGAGCTAACAAGAGGCAGGTGGATCTTCCATTAACCTGATTAGCCCAAGTTGTTCCTGTATCAGGCCTGTTGTAACTGAAGGATCCCCTATGCATCTCAGTGGCAGAACAGTGGTTACACTCCCAGAGTCAGCTGAGGATGTCAAATATTTGATAGGCAACTAATAATGCCTTACACAAATACATTTTATTTTCTCCAGGTTGATTTTCTGTGTCTGCAATTTGGCTTCTGTTCTTTTCAGTTAATATTACACATGGGGCAAATTGATTTCACCTCTTAAAACACTGTAGTTTATTGGTGGCAACTGCTCAGAGCACAAACGGCAGTAAGATCTAGGATCTCATCTAGATTCTGATTTGATGTTTCTGCCTTTGGTGAGAAAGGGAAGAGGAGGGATTTTGATTTTTTGTAGCTCATTCTAGCCCAAAGTCATCATTTTTCAGCTGAGGAAAAAAAACCATGATTTTATATGAAAACCAAATTTGTCCTAATTAACAATTATATTGCAGTGTTTTTAAAGCAAAGACCCAAGGAAAACTAAGTAAGAGCTTATAAGCTTCAGCAGAACATATTTTCTCTCCTGAGGCAGCTTCTCTTTTGAAGTTCCTGTCTGCCCTGGCCTCATGACAGTCAGCTTCTCAGACAGCCGGCTCTTCCCCTCTGTGTCACAGGACAGCAGTTTCTGTATTGACTTCACCAACTGGAGGTGCCATCATCCCCAGCCCTGCGCATTTGGCACATTAGGATCAGGGACTAAATGGCAGAGGGTGTTTTACTTCTTCCTTATCAGAGTCATATTTGAAATACAAGTGTCTGCATCTTACTAAATTCATATTCATAAAGGGGAGAAAATGTCTTTGTTTAGACATCTGCCAGCCCTGTTAGCAGATCTTTCACACCTAATTATGCTCAGCCAAGCAATAAAAGTGCTAAACCCTGTCGTGTTAACATATGTCCACTTAGACAGTCTGGTGTGGGGCCTGTAACAGGTAAAGGACACTAATGAGCTGAATTTGGGCCTGCAGAATATCTTTTCATGAGCCTTTTATGGTTTCATCATATCACATTCTTTTTATTTTGGGGGATAGACTAGTGACTCTCAAATGGAAAAGAGTTTTGGAAAGGCACATTCGCCCTCCTCCAGCTACACTGGACATTGTCCGAAGACATTTTCTGGTTATCACAATGGGGTGAGGTGGGAAGAGGCTGGAGAAAGATCTGAGCGATCCTACAAAGCCCAAGGCAGCCCCACAACACAAATATATTCAGTCCAAATTGTTAGTAGTACTGAGGTTGAGGAACCCTAGTACAAACAGTTATCCCCTACTGAATCCATTATCTGAAGACTGAAATTTTAAATCAGTAAAATAAATCTTTGGGCTGCATTTGTCTCCTGGTGAAAAGTCTGGCTAAACTGTAAGCATATGTAAGTAGCTACTAGGTATATTTGTCACCATAAATTATTTTCAGATTGATTTTTGCCTCTGCTTTGTAACTACCAAATTATAGCTCTTGAAGTGCAAACATACCTTTTTAATTGTTATTGCAGTAATATTTTCACAGACATATTTTTAGCAGTTCCCTAAAGTCATGAATTACCAAGAGATAAACAGTAATCATAACCTACATAACCTAATCCACCCCTGACCTGGATGAGAGGTGAGCCAGTGGAGGGAGAGAGGAGATTTCATTGCCAGAGCATGCCAGGCACCAGGGTACACGTCCCAAGTGCAAAACGAAGACTCAGGCTTATTATTAGCTTTCCTGAGAAGACCATCAGTTCCCAGGCAGTTGCTCAAAAGAGACCACAATCCATTCTTCATTCTGCTGTGATTTGTGGCTCTCTTCATATGATCTTGATTAGGGATTCTCAACCCTCATTGCCCATTAGAGTCATGTGGGGAGATTTTAAACCTACCACTCTGTGTGCCCCCATCCCCTGGATATTCTCCTTTAATTGTTCTGGGATAGGACCTGGGCATAAGGAGTTTTTAAAAGCTCTCGTGGTGACTATAAAGTGCAGCCAAGGTTGGGAACCACTGATCTCAATATATTGGATTCTTTGTGCGAGGAAGGCAGCTAATTTTCTCTGTCGGTTCTTAAGTGAATGTCATGGCTGATGCTGGAAGCCTTGTGCTCTTTGAAGTAGGAAGGGACAGTGCCCGAGGTCAGTTCTTCTCATGAGGTTTTTACATCTGTTTCTCTAGTCCTGGCCTCAGTGGGCATTTATAGCTTCAGTATCTTGTGCTGTGTTAACCTTTTTGATGTACACATGCTGAGCATCATAAGGAATCAGTGTAAGATGCGATGCTGAGGTAAAAAGGATAGCTTTTTTGTGAAGTAAGGACATGCAGTTTTATGAATATGATGCTTTTTTAAACCATAGTAAAAAGAATTTTAAAACACTAAGTAAATCAACTACCACAGAAAATAAGGCAGAATTGTGATTCTTTTCTACAGTTAGAATATTTTTTTCCAGGAACTTTTCTCTAATAATGTGGCAAGAACATACCATCATGTAAGTTCTACCTTTTAAAAATCGTGCTTACTCTTCAGACTTAGAGAGATACCCAGTGTACCTGTTGTGATCACAGAGGCATTTGGGTGATTACATTTTGTTAAACTTTTGCTTTTCAAGTAGTTCAAAATAAAAAATAAAAGCATGGTGACTGAATGCTGTTGTACTTACAACAGTAAATTTTAAGAATGATATTTTGCCTTAAAAAGCTGATCATTTAGTAGTTGTTAAGCTCTACTTAGAAGCTTGAGAAGAGGGCTAATAAAGACATGGGATTGTGCATATTAATCTGTAGCGAAGGCTAGGGCTGTATTATCATGAAGTAAAAACCCCTGGATTATTTTAATTAAAAAGAGATGACTTCATTAGTAGTTTGTGATACAGAAGTGGGGTTCCTGGGCCTTCTGAGCACCTGCTCTGTTGATGTACTTCCCCTGTCTTCTCCAACTTCTGAATCGTTGCTGCTCAGGGCCTGGTCTCGGCTGGCTGGACTGCGAACTGTTGGAAACTGGGCTCAGGCTATGAGTGTCAAATATAACATTTTGACTTTAGCATGGTATTTTTCCTGTATTTTATGAAAGTCTCAAAGTGTGTGTCTCTGAAGGATTAAGGGAGAAACAATCCTGGTCACTGCCAGAGTTTGAGGAAGTCTCAATTCCTGCTCTCTCTCCTTCTTGCTCATGGTAACCCTTTCCAGGAAGCCTCCTCTGAAATCAGAGCCCCTTCTCCAGACTCTCCAGGTGGTATAGGTCTTCTCTCCATGGTGTGTGTGTGTGTGTGTGTGTGTGTGTGTGTGTAGTAGGGGGGAGGGGAATGAATGAGAATTTTGCCAGTTTCTGCTCCTGATAGACACCATGGGTGGTCTCCGTAATTTCTTACCGTCGCACTCCCAGTGCTTGGCACGCAGGAGAGCCTTAACAGATACTGAGTGAACTGAGGGAACAACTTTCTCTATGTTCTGCTAACCCTTGGGTCCAAAGACAATTCTGCGCCTCCTTCACCCTGAGGACTTCTCTTTTCTGGTCTCCCTACCAAGTTTCGCCTCAGCTGGTTGCATTGAAGACAGAGAGGACCAAATCTCTGCCTTTCACTGCCTTCCTAGCTTTCCTGGGGTGCCTTCCTGTACCCCACAAAAATTGTATACATTTTCTTGCTTTAGGAATAGAATATCATTTGTTACAGCCCGTCTTAAGAGACTATGATAATTTTGCAATTTAGTGTAATTTTCGAAAGAACTTTTAATTACGAGAAACAAGATGTCATAACCACATCGTTCAGCTACCATCAATGGAATAATCAGTAAAATACAGTCTTTTAGAAAGAAGACTGATTTATTCTCATTCTAGAAATTGATAGGAGGCAAGAGAATCATTTGAACTTCAGATTTCCTAAATCTATTCCATACGTTGGTAACATTTTAGCATTAATACTTAAAAAAAGTCATAAAGCAATATTTCTTGATGATCTACAATTTTCATAGCTTCTTATTTTAGAAGTTAGAAGAAAAATTGAAATTTGGTTATGGAATGTATAGTGAAAAGATTTTTGAGACCATTATCTTCACACCAGAGCAGCCTTATTTTGTTGGGTGCGATTGTTTTCTTTGATCCTGCCTAATGGTGTTTTTGCTTGGGTTGGGGGTGTCGTGCAGATGGAGCATCGACACAGGAAGAAAGACACCCCAGTGCAGGCCAGCAGTCACCACCTCTTCATCCAGATGAAGAGCCTCATGTGTTCCAACCTGGGAGAGGAGCTGGAGGTCATCTTCTCACTCTTTGACAGTAAGGAGAATCGGCCGATCAGGTAAGCAGCTGCATCTGGAGTGAGGACTCAATTCCTTAATGTGAGAAGGGCGGATATTTGTGATTGGTCCACTTTATGATAAGTGCTTTTTGCACTTTTACTCCTTTAGCCACAGTTTCATCTGTAGAAGTCTTAAGAGTTTCTGAGCTGCCTACCCTCTAGAGGTTTCCATGAAGGTTGGGTGGGCTAATGCATGCAGAGTTCTTTGAAAAGGGCTACAGCCATTAAATGGAAGCACGTCCTCATCAGTAAGTCTGTGCTCCTGTTACTTGTACTGATAAATGGGAAGAAGACACAGATTCTTCACACTTGGAAGTTTGTCTGCCCTGTGAGGCCAGACAATTGTATCTTTCAGTTTTTCAGTAATGACATTATTTGTAACCAGTCAAGATCAACTCCTTGTGAAAACTCTTCCCCTTAAAGTTTCAGAGGTTCTGGCTGGGCATGTGGCTCGCACCTGTAATCCCAGCACTCTGGATGCAGAGGCAGGAGGACCGCCGTGAGCTTCATGCTAGCTTGGGCTGCATACATAGTGAGTTCAGGGCCAGTCTGAATTACAAAGTGAGACGCTGTCTCAAAAAAACTGAAAAAAAAAAAAGTTTCAGAGGTTTGAAATGGTGAAAAGTGATCATATTTTTTTTTTCCCAATTCTGTGAGTTCTACCTGTTATAGTTTTCTTTCGGCATACTTTTATTTTAATTTATTTTTTTTTCTAGATTGGGGATTGAACCCAGGGCCTCTCACATACTAGGAAAGTGCTCCATAATTGAGTTACATTCCTAGTCCATTTCATTTTTAGGAAAAGACTTAACAGTTGATGTTTTTAGTTATCTAATTCACTTCATAGTAAAACTTTAATTTAAAAAATTATATTCATCTCATAGTGGAGCACAAAGTGTGCCCTATTATAAATTACAAATTGTGCATTTAAATTGAGAAAATGGAATCACTGAAGTCATAATGACCCAACTGTACAGTGATTTCTTAAAGATGTATATTTAATAAATATGAACCGGTTTTTAGAATTCTGAACCATGTCTGATATTTTATGAACAAAATAACCTCAGAGTATTGCTTTTCTGGTAACATTAATTTCTTTTCCTAAGAAATATATGAATTTTCTTTTTAGTGAATACATTTATAACCGTTAAATATTTGGTACATTAATTTTTGTGTTAGTCATGTAATAAATGTCATTTTAAATTTTTTAACAGTGGTCTGTATCAATAAAATTTGGGGGTCAGATGTTTTGTATGTGGTAAATACAGAATTGATGAGGTGTGGAAATAACAGTGATAATCCAGCTTCCAGTCTGGGTTATACACGACACCTTTGGAGGAAATGAATCAGTGTAGTAAATTAAAGGCTTGAAAACTGACCCATGGGAGAGCTCAGCACTTACTTCACCAATGTGAAAGAGTATTTAAAGGTAACACCTGCTAATCTGTTGAAATGTTTCCACTTTGTGGGTAGTTTAACCAATGTCTCTAACATTTTATGTATAATATTCAGTCTCTTTAATGTATTTAACCAGCTGCATGGAATACTAAGGGAAGAAATGGTGGTGCTCTTTTGCACATTACAATTCATCTTAGAAAAGTGAATTTCCTTTGACCTTTCCTTTGACTCTATTAACATAAAATTGTATATATTTATGTTTCATCTTAGCTTCTTTCTGAATTTTATCTTGTTATAAACATTTTAAAATTTTCTAAAAAGTCTTTCTAGGTATTGATTTCCAGAGTTCCCCCCTTTTTTTTTTTCCTATTTATGTGGTGAAAGTGGCAAATAATTGAGGTGCAGGGTCCCCAAACTAATGTTTTGTGTTCCCCAAAGTTAACCCAGAGGCTGGTCTTTTTTCGTTCTTTGTAACGTGGCTGGCTGCCGCACCTGCCTTCCTTTCCCTTCCTCTGCACCTCTGAGGCCCACCTGATCCCTACTGACCCCAGGGGAAATCCAGCCTGAATGCCCCTTCTGGCTTCAGCTCACTAATTTGGGGCCTCTGTAGCTCTCACCTGTCACACTTAACAATTACTCGAAAGGTGTCTGGTACAAAAGAATGAAGAAGAGCCACAATTTATGCTCCGTAGTGTTTGGAATAATCCCAGTCATTTTATTGACATTTTTGTAGCCTCAGGCAATGTTGTTCCTTTCAGTGTTCAAAACCTTGGTAAGAGTGGTACTGGTTCCCACTGCAGCCACACGGGGCAGTGCCCGGATGAAGAGGCTTTCGGATGCAGAGAGGGCAGGGTTGTTTTTTTCTTTCGGTCCATATTGGCAGTACATAATGATTATGTTTATTGCAGCGCAGTTTGTACGTGTACATAATGCATTTTAATTTTTCTTTTGTATACTTCGCCTCCCATCCTTCCCTGCTCTCTCTGTTGTTCCCCTTGCCATTTGCAAAAGCTGTATTTGTGTGGTTTTTTTTCTATTTTTATCATCCCTTTTCTCTCCAGTCTGTTTACCTCTTTTTCCTCTTCCCATTTGAAAAAGCTTTCCAGCGGGCCGGGGAGTTAGCTCAGTGGTTCTGGCGACTGTCTTGCAAGCGCAAGGACCCGGGTTCGATCCCCGGTAACCACATACCAATACTGGGTGTGGAGACTCACGCCCAGCAGCAGCCAGTACCACATAACCACAGTGCTGGGTGTGGTGGCTCAGGCCTGTAATGCCAGCACACAGGAGGCAGAGGCAGGAGGATTGCTGTGATGTGAGTTTGAGGCTGAGCTGAGGGCCAGCCTGAACTACAGAGTGAGACCCTATCTCAAAAATCCTAAAAAGAAAAACAAACCAGAAAAGCTCTCCAGGGGCTGGGGTTTAGCTCAGTGGTTCCGGCGCCTGTCTTACAAGCACAAGGGCCCGGGTTTGATCCCCCATAACCACATACAACAATGCCAGGTGTGGTGCCTCATGCCTACCAGCAATCAGAACTACATACCACTATACCAGATGTGGTGGCTCATACCTGTCGTCTCAGCACTCGGGAGGCAGAGGCAGGAGGATTGCTGTGAGTTCATGGCTGAGATCAGGGCTAGTTTAAACAACAAAGAAAGATCCTGTCTCAAAAAAAAAAAAAAAAACAGAAAAGAAAAGAGAAAGTTCTCCAGACTTCCTGTTATCTTTTATTTTTTGCTATTCATTTATATTTTGGTTTTTTTCATGTAAAAGAAACTATGTGATATTTAAACTTATGTGTCTGATTGATTTCACGTGCCATTGTCTCCTCCAGGTAAGGGGCAGGGTTCCTAAGACTGGTGTTAATTTTTATCATGTAGTGGATCTGGCACAGTACCCTGCGCTCTGTACTTGACTCTGTCTTTCCCTTCATTGTGGAGCTCCTGACAGGTCTTACTTTGTTCATTCCACCTGGCACAACTAAAGCATACAAAGTTTGTCTCATCTCAGAAAAAAATATTATAACTATAATATGATTTTAGTGCATTGCTATATTTTTTTCTTACGTGGAAGTTTTTAAATCTTCATATATTTCTTTTTTTTTATCTTTTTATTTTAGAAAATCGTAGACATTGACCTAGTAGACCAATGTAAGCAGCCCTCATATATCCACCACTAATTTCCACAATTACCAACTTGAATTAACTATGTCCTTTTCCAGTCCAGTTCTCTTCTTTTCCTATAGATTGTGGCAAATCTCAGACTTCTTAGCAGTCTGTTGGTCTGTCTGTCCTCCTCCTTGTCTCTTCTCTCTCCCTCTCTTTCTTTCACTCTCTCTGCCTTTGGTTTTTTGAGACTGGATCTGGCTGTGTAGTTGAGGATGGCCTTGACCTCACTTTGGTCTTCTTGGCTCATCCTCCCCAGTGCCTTCACCACCACTTCCAGCTCAAAGTCTAGTACTAAGCAATAAAAGTTAGTGAACAACAGATGATATAGTCAAGAGAAGGCTTCTGTTGTTATAACTTGATTTATGTGAGACCAAATATAATGTAAATACAATCTTTATGGCAATGTCCTAACCATTAACAACAGGAAATGAACTTGTCCAAGTGTAAGTGGAAGGACCACCATAGAGGGCCTGTGGAGGAATGGAAAGGAAAAAGGGAAGGAAGATGTTTATCCTTCTCACCAGACAGAAAACTAATTATCAAGAAAGAAAACCCCAAAAAAGCAGACAATTGGAAGGTTTTCTCCTCTCAGAAGCAGCCAGTCCGCACTTGTGGGGCACTAACCTTCTGAATTCCAAAACCTTTAAATGCTTAATAGGCAAGAAGCCAAGGCTCACCCGAGTCAGGTCATGTGTGTGCCCAATCCTACAAAAGCACCAAAGGCAAGAGGGAGCTGCAAGCCCCACCTTCTGGCCTCAGAGCCTGTTCCCTTAACCCAGACCATGTGGGCCCCGTCACAGTTACTTTAATTGCTTCGATATTTGTCTGAACGTTTCCATACCAGAACACAATTTTATTGGCCAGAAAAGAGAACTTTCAAGGCTACTAACCGTAATGAGAAATGATCATGAATTCCTCATAATGACAATACTGAAACTAGTAAAAGACCTCAAAATACTGTAATCAGTGTCATAGAAGTTGGTGTTTGAAGTTAAGTCCTTCCTAAAATTATCAGCAGAGTTGCATCAAGTCTAACTATATGCCAGTGATTGGAAGTCTTAGATTTAGTACTTGCAGTTGTCAACTGCAAATGAAGAAATGGAGACATTATGTGAAAATACTCAAATCCCAGCTCACTCAGGAACACCGGGAAGCACATATCAGCTCCTTAGTATCAGAAGGAGACACTTTCCAGAAAAAGAATGGTACAATAAAGAAACCAAAACTTAAATCACTGAAGCTCAGCCATATTAGAAGATCTGTTCATTTTACCTAAAAACAATGACTGAATCTGCCTAAATGTTAGACACTTGTTGCATGTTATATACCTGAGGAGGAAGTGTCTGAAAAGATCGAGGCGCATTCCAACAGTGTTCTGCTCACTGCCTTACACCTGGCCCTTGCCCCTGCCCTAGTTGACCTTCAGTTGTCTGTGTACAAGCACCAGCCTAAAGGGCCCTGACGATGGAACCACATTGGACTCAAGGACCATCGGAAATAACACTTTTTATTTATTTGACATCTCTACAATCTTGATTCAGTTTATCACTATAAAAAACTACTCAGTTTAAAAATGAAATTACCAAATTTGGTTTCATGAGAGCAGAATCTATTTGGCTCAAAATTAAATTGGTGCAGTCCAATTGGGTAAGGCAGAGAGAGAATCAGTTCTCAGTATCATCTATAATTTTATTCATTTCACAAACACTTGTATAATGGTTGCCATATGCCAAGCTCTGTTTTAAACTGTTATAAAAGTATTAACTTATTTAGCTCTTATAATGGTCCTATAAAGCAGATATTAAAAATATTCACATTTTTATAGATGGGGAAATCAAGGCACACAATTGTATACCTAGCCTCGAATAGTACTGCTGACTATGGTAGAAAGTTGGTATTTCAGTGAGCTAGTCTATTGAGGAATTAGTATTCTCCATCACTATCCTACACTCATTCTTATTATATATCACGTTGTATACGCTATATTCTTGCTCAATCAATTTTTGCTCATCAGTATATGGTAAGGAATTGTCTAGGATTTCTTCAAAGAAGCTTGGTTAGGAGATAATTGAACTCATTAAGGATCATAGGAAAGATCCAGTATTGAGGGGGAGGTCCCACCCAGTGAGAAGGAAATCTGTGATGGCTGAAAGTACCTTAGGAGACAAAGGTCAGGAAACAGACTTAAGCTTGTAGAAGGGGAGATTAGCGTGTAGACAAGAAGAAAGGAAAGGGTGTAGATGTGCACTAGCTGAGAAAGAGGCTTGAGAATGAGTCTCCCAATTATATTGAGGATCAAGATATATAATATGCTATACTTCTCCTGTTAGCTTGCTCTACACGGTCACAGAAATAGTCATGATGTTTATGCTTTCCATGGGCTTCATGGTTCTCGATGTGTGACCCTCCTTGATAGGTGTCAGTTAATATTCAGCAGACTGTACATGATATAGGCCAGTGAAAATGGCTCAGGGGTTGGCTTCCTCCATTAGAAGTTTCATTACATTGTTTATTGTTTTATTCTAAGACTTCATTAACTAAAGTTGTAAATTTGCCTTGGAACTAATTCATTACTTTATTATATTCTCATCAGGAGCATATTTAACAGGACCTGAGTGCCACCATTTGGTACTCAGCTTACCATAAATAAGGCTGTTCAAGTGTGTAGGTTGTGGGCTGGGGCATGTATTTAAAAATTAACAGCAGGACAGCACTTTGGAAAATGCCTTCTGGTAATTACACCCAGATAAAGTTTACTTTCTGCTGGTAGCTATTCATATACTTTTCTGAACTTAGTTTTTTTTGTTTGCTTTTTTGGTTCTGACATGCAGTTAAACCTTCATTTTCCATGAAATGCTTCATTTCCTTAAAAACTTAACAGTGTCTACAAGTACTTTTCATGCAGTAAATCATTCCAATTCTGTTTAAGGAAACAATAAGTAGTAGATATATTTTGTGAGGCATAGACTTTAAAACTGTGGACTCATATAGAACTATATATGTGAATTTCTCTACAAGAAACAAGTATCTTTCTGTAGTTTTGCACATTTTATAATGTCTTACATGGCCAGACTCTGAAGTTAGATGGACCTGCATTGAAATCCTCGCCATACCATTTAGTAGCACTATGAGCTTGGCAAGATAATTCATATCTCTAAGGCTGTTCCCTCATCTGCTAAGAGGGCAATAATAGTGCTTTCCCTCTGGAATTACTTGAGTATTAGCTTCTTAGGGTAATGCTTGATATCAGGTAATTGGTCAGTAAATCTTAGCTATAATGATGAAGATTTTAAAAGACCCGAAGAGGAAATATACTTTGACGGAACTGGGGATATGCGGTGTTCCTCTTGATTGCTTATGAAGTCAAATATTTCAAGGAACTGTGGATTTTTTTTAGGTATGTTGACATTATAGTTATATACAATTTACAAAGACCTACTCGCTCACAGGTGAAATGGAGATACAGATATGACTTGCTGTAAATTACTTCATATAATGATTATTGATTCCCTTTATCAAGTTCTTTATTCTTGATTTTAACTTCTAACATGTAGTGGGCAGAGTTAGCAAACAACTTGCTTAACTTGAATTAGTATTTTCTACATGTAGGCAAAAAAACAAAGAAGTCAGGCATTTTTTTTCCCAGTTTCTTTAAAGCATATTATATTATTGGTTTGGGCTACCCCTAGCCCTAGAGATAGCCTAGATTCCTTCTGCGAAGATCAACATACCTAAATTCACATAATCTTTGATAATATATTTGAAATCATGTAGAAAGAGTGTTTTCTTGATGACTGTGAATATCCAGGACTGTACAGTAAAATACAGACTCAATATGCCTTTAAAGCATGAGGTTTGGCTTACACATGGGACTAGCCACATGATAGGAGTCCCAGAGACTCCATCTGTTGTTCTGTGCATAGTGAATAAGTGAGGTGGCAGTACTAGGAATCTCAGAGTGAAAAAGTAATGGAATCTGTTAAAATAAAATCCAAAGAAACTTCTAGGAGATGAAGAACTCCAATGAAAGTTTGAAAAATAGGATGAATGCATGTGAAGACCGAATAACAGACCTAGAAGATAGAATTGCAGGCAGTGAACAGGAAAGGGATAATTTTTGGAAAATAGAGAGGAACCACTACAAATCAGTCCAAAAGTTGCTAGATGATGCAAAGAAGAATAAGACTGATGAGAATCAGTGAAAAAAATAGGAGACAGTACAGAAGATATTAAAAAAAACTTCACAGATGGAATGGCAGAAAATTTCACAGGAAAAGGAAAAGAATTGGACACACAGATCAGTGAAGCATATAGGACTCCAAATGACCATAATATTAAAAAATCTAAACCTAGACACATAAAAATCAAGATCTCAGAAACCCAATAAAAGAACAAAATATTGAAAGCAGTCAGAGAAAAGAAACAAATCACATAGACGAAAACCCATCAGAATCACAGCATACTTCTCAGTACAAACACTCAAGTCAAAGAGAGCTTGGAGTGAAGTATTTCAAACCCTAAAAGAAAACAACCTCCTACCTAAATTGATGTATCGTGCAAAACTATCCTTCAGAATCAAGTGGGAAGTAAGATAATTCCATGACAACACCTGAGAAACTTCATGAATAGAAAACCTGCACTGCAAAAAATCCTAAATAATATCCTAAAAAGACAATAGGTGTCACAATCCCATAAGACCCAGCAGAGAGAACTCATTGGCCAAGACAAGAAACTGAATGGAAAGGGAGAAAAGCAAAGAATAAAAGAGCCAAGAACAGGATAACATAACAGGGCTAAATCAGTACATACTAGTTATGACCATTAATGTTAATGGCCTCAAAGTGCCAATTAAAAGACACAGACTGGCAGAATGGATTAAGAAGCAGGATCCAACATTATGCTGTCTACAAAAAACATACCTAATTCAGAAAGAAATCCATAGACTGAAAATAAAAGGATGGAAAATAATTTGTGACAGGAAACCACAAAAAGGCAGGAATGGGTATCTTATTTGCAAACAAAAGAGATTTCAAACCAAATTAATTAAGAGAGACAAAGAAGGACGCTACATCTTCATTCTGGGAACAATCCAACAGGGATAGAAAACATTCATAAATATTTATGTACCAAATTTTACTGCATACAGCTATATAAAATAAATATTAATGGACACAAAAAGCCAAATAAAGACTAATACAATAGTAGAGGGGGACCTCAATACCCCACTGTCACAAATGGATCAACTGGACAAAAAAATCAATAATGATACTTGAACTGAATCTGAGTTTTGAACAAATGGACTTAATAGATGTCTACAGAGTATTTTACTCCACAAAGTCAGAATATACATTGTTCTCAGCTGCTCAAGGGTCATTCTCCAAAATAGGCCCCATGCAAGTTCATAGAGCATGTTTAAGTAAATGCAAAGCAATTTAAGTTAGCCCCTGTACACTGTCAGACGACAGTGCCTTGAAATTGGAAATTGGTGTAAATGAACACCAAAATGAATAATAGGTAATGTATAATAGGAAGAAAATGCACAATAGGAAAAGGGAAAGGGTAGGTATGGGATAGAAAAAATTTGGTAAAAAAAAAGGAAACAAAGCTTATATATATAGGGTGGGTTGTGAATAGGTCAAGGGAAAGGGAAAAAATGAGATTCAAGATATGCCATGTCCGTGTACAGATTCTCAATGTTGAATGTGATCATAATGTATGTATAAAATGTACCAATAAACTCAATTTAAAAATTGCCTTATGCTCTTAAGCAACATACTTTGTCTCTGGAAGAATTCTCCAAGGAATTCTAAACCTTCATCCTTCCTAAATGAGGAAACTGCAGTTGTAAAAATGTTGTTTGCTCCAACCATGTACTTATTCCTTCATTCATTACCCTGACACGTAAGAGCAACTGCAATGTCCCAGCAGTAGATGACCCAGCAAGAGATCCAAATTGACCCCTGAGTGCATAGCAAAGGAATCAAGACACAAGTGAATGCGTCTCCTTTGAAAAGTGGAAGGGCATTTATTTTGTTAATGGAGGATTAATTGGAAGTGAGATGAGTATAGAATATTGAAGTGGAACAGAAGAAATTTGGGTTTAGAGCCTGGCTGTTTCATAAGTTTAGTGTAAAACAAGATGAGCATTTGGTGGACAGCAAAAGAGAGAATGAAAGGGAGTTTGGGTCTGCACATGAATTGCAGGAAGAAGGTGAGCAAACTGAGCAAGAGTGTGGTGAAGACCAGCGATCCCTCTACTGCTTGAGTACACAAAGAAAATGAAACCAGTCTGATAAGGAGCCATCCACACTCCCATGTCCATTGCAGACCAATTCCCAAAAGCTAAGAAATGGAAACAGCCTCAGGGTGGACATCATCAAGGAGACGAGCCAAATGCAGAAAGACAGACATCACATGATCTCCACTTATATGTGCAATGTAAGAATTTTGAATGCAAAAAAAAGTAGAGAATGGAATGATAGTTACCATAGTAGTTGGGAGGGAGATGGAGGGGGATGTTGGTTAAAGAACATAAGACTTACTAGATATAAGTAAGACCAAGAGGTCTATTATACAACAAGAATGTATATTATTCTTGAAAATTGTAAAGAGAATATTTTAAGTACTTTTTCTACACACACACACACACACACACACACACACACACAGAATGTGACTTGAGTTAGCCATTCTACAATGTACTATATGTGTGTATAAATATATACATATATATGTACATAATGTGTATCTTATAGCATCATAATGTATAAGTATATGTAGAACATCTGATTTTTCAATTCAGAATAAATAGTTAAAGGTAATGCTTTTTACAAAGCATGATACAAGGCAAGGTACTGATGAAAAGTGAGGTCCCTATTCATGTTGAGGAGACATTAAGAACTCATATTCTTAGCTTCCAGTAGTTTTCTTTGGAGGCTGATAGGATCAGAGAGCTTTTTCATTTCTAAAGAAAATGAAAGAAGTTGAACTTCTTTTGGAAAGGCTCTATTTGGGGGAAAAATTTTCAAGAATTTATGGAAGAGGGTTGTCAGAATAATTATTTGGCCCAGACTAAAATTAATGCTAATATTTTACTGTGTATATATCATAGTACATAACACAGATAAGAGAGTAGAGATGGTCTTTAATTCTCTGCATTGTGCTAGCATTCTCATTTAATACATCATTGACAGTTTACCACTGCATAGTTGCAGTTCAGTATCTATGTTTTTACATCAAATTAGGAGCAGTTATTGTTAGGGATATGGAAAGATTGTGGGCATAGATTTCATTTTCTAGTCATGTTATACAACTAAAAATTGTAGAGTCAACAGATCAAAGTTAGCAGCAGTGTTAGAAAAAGTTCTTCTAACCAGACATGCCAGAAGCACAACCCTGAGAACAGAAATAGACACGGAGGCCTTCAGAGACCCTTGTGGAACTGTGGCAATATGGGCCACCACACACAGCCCAGAGCGCTTCCTGCTGTGTCTAGACACGCTGGCACAGAGTGCACTGTGAGTGTCTGCCTGTCCGTGCCCCGGCGACCTTCTCTTGGGCCTTCTGTTGAAAGGCAGTAATGCCTCCCAGCCTCCCTCCTCTCCATCATTTGATTGTCCCAGCAGGTGTGTGAAAATGGCCATCATTGTCACTTTGGAGTAAATCCCATGTGTGGTTTACTCCCTCTTTGGTCACGCTTCCGTGCCACATTAAGAAAAAAGCAGCACATAATTGCTTTACAGATACTGTGATGTCTTTATTGGGGGAGATGTTATAGAAACCAGCCAGGAGGAAGATAAGAGTGTTAAACCAAATAGGCAGAGAAGTACTTTAATCATATTGAGAGTACCCAAGATAGCAAATATCCACTGTTTTTCTCTGAAACATTTGAAAAGCCACACAATTCCAAATATTTTTGAAATTATAAATTATGCTGTTATAATTACAAGTGGTTAGAAATTAAAAGTTGCAGAATACCAACAGCTCACAGAGTAAGAAGCCTTAGCCTTGGTGCTGTAGTCCTTATTGGCTCAAGAGGCTTATTAGGGTGACTGATTACTCTGTAGTTGGAGTATTTTGGGAAAGCAAAAAGCCCTTTCACCCCTATGCCTATGTTTAAAAGATAACCAGATTGGTGATTTTTATTCTTTCTTTTTTTTCCTGCTAGGATTCTGGTCAGCTCTACCTTTCCTTCTTTCTGTCCTGCAATTGCTGCCTGTAGGGAATTCAGAATAATTTCGTTTTGTAAGTTCCCTGCAGGAAAAGCTATCATCACACATAGCAACCACTGCACAAGGACGTCTTTGGTATTCGGTGCCTTTTGTGTTGTAGGATGATTCAACATTGACAAAGGAATTATTAATAGTGTAGCTGGACTCTCTCATCATCTTTATGTTCTCAGCCCCTTGCGTAGACTGGGGGATACTGCAGTTAAAAGAAGCTTTCAGGCTGTGGAGGGGAAGCATTAAGAGTCGCACCATTAGTGCCTTAATCTTTGCTATCATCCTTCCACTCCAGGAGGCATGTACTGCTTAATAAGGGAGGGAACTCAAGGTGTTGAGTGTGTCAGAAGCACTTAAAGAGATATTTCATGTTCCGTTCTGCACATCAGAACTGTGCTCTCACACCTGTCTCTTGGGAACCATCATTTGCAAACTCTGTTATGCTAAGAAAACAAAGTACATTAAACTTGGCAGGTGAATGTATACGTTGTCCACTAAGTATTTCCATTTGGAGGGTGTGGACTATAAGTTAAACAGAAGGTACCTCCTTTTCATTCCAGTTAAGCATCCTGAATTTCCAAGCATTCCTGTGGAGTTACTGTGGTTGCTTCAGTTGTTCTTTCAGTGGCCATTGTTGCCCTCATCCTCCTGCAGCCACACACACCTGTGGTGGAGAGGTCACTGAATAAAAGAGGAAAAATTCATTCCTAACCTCTTAGTATATTCTGCTTATATTTAAAATATAGGGGAACATTATAAAGTGAAAGTCTATGCACCATCCCTTTGTCTGATATTCAGTCTATAGTTCTTACTTTGCAAAAGTATTTTGTGTATAAGATAAGGATTCCTAAGCTTTCCTGGGCCCAATTTCAGTATAAGGTTTTCAGCTCACCTAAACTGTAGACCTCAACAGAAAATAGTGTACTGTTCTCCTCTGTGTGAGCCTTTGCCTATCTGTAGGGAATTTTGTAGTTCCATGTTAGAAAAGCAGTCGGCCTTCAAAATATAAAGCTACTGAGTCATGTAATTAATAAATGTTGTTTAATGACAATTTAGATTTTGGTTTTTTAAAAAATTTTAATGAATATAGAGAGTCAGCAAGCTATTGTGTCTGAGCAAGCTGTTCAAAAGGAAATTTCGTTTTGATTTTTTCATTAAAAATAGAACATCTTTTTGATGATAAATGCATGTAAGATTTATTACATCCATTGTTTTTGCAGGTTATGTGGATTTTTATAATGTATTCTGTTTTTTGTTTAAGATTTCTTTACCTTTTTAGGGCCGGGGAGTTAGCTCAGTGGTTCCGGCGCCTGTCTTGCAAGCGCAAGGGCCCGGGTTCGATTCCCCGGTAACCACATAACAATACTGGATGTGGAGACCCACACCCAGCAGCAACCAGTACCACATACCACAGTGCCGGGCGTGGTGGCTCACGCCTGTAATCCCAGCACTCGGGAGGCAGAGGCAGGAGGATT
>PVIR01000135.1:124692-168435 GCA_004026965.1 Petromus typicus | reverse complement strand
CTGAACCACAAAAAACGAGACCCTGTCTCAAAAACCTAAAAAAAAAAAAAAAAGATTTCTTTACCTTTTTAAAAATGCATACTTTCATTCAGAGTACTTGTAAAGGCCTTGGGTTTACTTTTCAACATTTCTTACTAAACATGCCTTCTTAACAAAGAGGCATTGTTAGAAAAGTCACAATAATTACCATATATAGATCAGACTGACTCCTTTCTTGTTAAATGTCAGCGATACGGTGTTTAAGATGATCAAATCATGTAAATTTATGGGCCTCAAGAACAAAACAGACACCTGGCCTATATGCCGGCTTCTTATTTCATGATTCCTGTTCCTGTTCACCTAGATCCTATCAATGCCTGCTTCTCAAAACTTCCCTGCCAAACTTTTTTCCCCAGTTAAATTCTTAACTACTTTTTCTCTGGAGAGGAACGCCAGCAAATAATTTTGCTAAGTCATTCAGTGACACAGTATTCTTCTTTCTAAGGATTTTACTGTAAGTGACCTATGAGGTTTCTTGAATCCCAAGGTTCTGAATTTAGAGTCATTGCAGTCTTTCTTAAAGCAACAATCAAAATAATTTATTTAATTCATGAGTTATTTGGTTTGGTGATACCTCTGGCAACAAGAAATAGCAACCGATGTACATATCATTTAATTACAATTTTTTTTACCTTCTTAAAAAGTATTTTGTTTCAGGTACCTTTATTCTCTGCAAAATAAATAATAGTAATAGTACAAAATGGTTTAAAATCATCCTGAGTAGGAAGAACAGTTGACTTGATATTCAAATTGGCAGCAGACGTGGGTACAGCTGAAAAGTTTTTCTCTTTTTGTGTCACAATCTTGTACTGTCCTCACGGGAGCCCTTGCGATATTGTGACTTAGTTCTGAAGCTGATCTGGGCTTGGAAGTTAATACTTAGAAAAGAAAATACGGTCTGTTTCCTCTGTAGGAAAACTACTGAGGAAACACTGGTGTCCAGGATCTTCCTCTTTCCATTTCCCTTTAATCAAAAGAGATTATGACCCTAATGTGGCTTTAGTTTTAAAATTAGAAAGCACATTAATAGCTATCTCTAGGAAGAATTGCCTGAAGAGCCCTCTGCATGTACTGCCAGGAAAAACGTCATTTGTGTTGATAATGTGATTTGAAAAGAAAGGGAAACACGTTGACCTTAAGATACTAAGCATTTGCTATGTGTTCTCTACTACATGTGATAGGCACAGGGCCTCGGCTTTGAGATTAAGCAGGGTTCCTTAATATACGTGGGCCTTGAAACATAGAGAATTCTTTTCAGTTGTTCTGACCTAGTCAGTCAGGATCTCATCATGAGAAGTAGACTCTCTACAGTGCCTCAGGAGAAGGTAAGCACCCCAGAGGAAAGACAGGGTCCCTCCTGGGAGGTGTTCCCTTTGCACTTGGGAACCTCAGTGAGCTCCAAAGCCCGTGGTGGGGCAGCCTCTCCAGATAGTTCTAGCCCTCTCTCTTCTCAGTGTTAGAGGAAAAATTAGTTTTCCTTCCACCCCGCTAGGTTTTCAGTTGGAACAGTCTTGAATAACAAAAGACAGGTTAATGAAAAAAGAGTAAGTTTCCTAACATATATTTTATGTACACGCAGAAGATTCTTGGGGAATGAGCAATTCTCAGACCTGGCTTTGAATTCCAGCTTACACAGCATCTTCAGTAAACAATGGCACAGTTTGAGAGAAGTGGCAACAGGGAGGGAAGGGATGGTGAGTCTCTAGGGGCAGTAGTGCGGGCTGGGGGAGGCAAGAAAACAGCAAAAGGTAACTGGAACAGGTGTCTCCAGGGCCGTGGCCACAAGTGGTCTTTGTTGCTTAGCTTTGTTTTCCCACACAGGAGAGTGGAAACTTTTGGTCCTTGTAAATCTGTGACCTGCTTTTAGGCAAACAGATAGAGGGCAGAGAGACTTCCTGCATCTGCAGCTTCTTAATTGCCTTCAGCTCAACAGTCTTACGCCAAACAGTCATATTTTGGGCAGAGCATTCTCATCTCCTACAGCAGATTGTTGAAAGCATCCTGCATTGTTAGTCAGTCAGGAAGCATTTGACACAATGTGGGAGAAGCAGAGAACCAAAGCTGTTGCAGTGCACTTACAGTCGTGTTCCTCGCCTTCCAGGGGGGCTCCAGGGTCCGTGCTGTCGAGCTGCCCTCCTGTCCTCATCTTCACGTCCATCTCTTTGCATCCCCTGCCCCCCATTGCACCTCCTGCTGCCCTCTACTGTGTCTCCTGCACGCCTGCTTGGTGTAAAACAGAATCGCACTTGTCCTCATGTATGACAGAGTTAAATTTAAGCCAACTGCCCTTAGTTTTTCCAGAGATGCTACGTGGAAATTTTTGTTTCACTTAACGAAACAGTCCTTGAAAAAAAAATAAGGGTATGAGAATTTAGCTCAGTGGTGCCAGTGCCTGCCTTGCAAGCACAAGGGCCTGGTTTCGATCCCCGGTGACTACATACAACAATGCTGAGTGTAGTGACTCATGCCCACCAGCAGTCAGTACCACGTACCACAGTGCCTGTTGTGATAGCTCATGTCTATAATCCTAGCACTCAGGAGGCAGAGGCAGGAGGGTTGCTGTGAGTTCAAGGCTGAGCTCAAGGCTAGCCTGAACTACCAAGCAAGACCCTGTCTCAAAAAAAAATAAAAGGCTCTCATTAGATAGTACTAGCTTTGAACTGGTGATACTCCTGTCTCAGCCTCCCAATTGCTGGGATTCAAAGCATGCACCACCATGCCTAGCTTCATAGGTATTAAACCAGCAAACAGTTTTACTTCTTATAAGAGCTTAGCTATAGAAAAACAAATTTGAATCTGCACAGCATATATAAAAAAGTCTACATGAAACATGTGAAAATCTCGAAAATATATATATTTCATGCAAAGTGGGCACATCCGTGGCATTGGCCGTTGCTCCTCAGAGGCAGCAGATTGTAGTAGGAAGGCTGTGGTTTATTCAGATGGCTGCCAGACCCTTTTGGACCTACCCTGGGCCTCACAGACTCTCTGACTAAACGCTACCTGCTTGAGTGGTTGATAACAGGAGAGAAGCCTGGAGAGGTCTTGAAATCCCTGCTCTGCTTCCCTCAGTTTTCATCAACCCTCAGAACATATTTCCTAAATCACACTCTTGAAAAACATTCTTCATTATGAGATATCTTTTTCAGTATGTTGGAATCTCAGCTATGTTGTTGAGCAAGTAATCACAGATATAAGCTTCATGAACACAAATACGTTGTGTCTTGACTGGGGGGCCTTCCTGCATTTATTACTGTTTCTGAATTTTACTGAAGATACACAAAATACACTTGGCTCCTGTGTCCTGGTTAACCTTGCTTTTCCTCATCTGCTGACATGGCCAGGTTGCTTTGTAATTCAGAGACCAGTTGGACTGTGGATGTTCATAAACTGCCTCCTTCTTCCACCTATCGTACGCTCCAACTGACAGCTTTTATCTTGAGCCCCAGCTTCGTTTTATGTCAGAAGGGACTGCAGTCATTTCTGCCTCGTGGTGCTTGTGGGAATTAAATGAAGGGATACTGTAAAAAGTTAGTCCCAGGGTCCAGAGTGGAGCATGTATTTGCCTTTATTACTTTTCCTCAGGGTCTATACTAGTGATGCTTGTTTATGTTCTATTTTATTACATTGGCTTTATTCAAATTCTTATTGAAAGAATGTAGGTTATAAATGATAAATAATTATGATTTATTTTCTTATTTCCAAATATTGCATTAGTCATTTTGATTTATAATGGTGCACACAAATCCATTAGACATAGAATTGCTCCTACAGTGAAATTGTCTCCAGAAGAACATGGCATTTTTTGAGGAAGGCAAATAATATTTTTTCTCTGCTGCTGATAATAATATAATCATCTTTCAATGCTTTTAGAGGTATTCTGTTTACTTAATCTTTAGGAAGAGGAAAAGATTGGAAAATATTTTTACTATCAGATTTACACTATTATATGTTATAAAATTATAAATATGTAAAGACAGAATTATGTAGCATGATTTAGGCTGTAGCAGTACTATGAAGCTAAATAGGCGAGTCCCTCTTCTGGTGGTTAGGTACTATTCACTGAAGTGTCTTCCTAGAGAATCTTGTACATTTCCCTACCATAAGTAAAGGACAAGATGGGGAAGTAAATGAAGGATTTAAAGCTTTCCATTTATATAAATGTTGTTTCCCTAAAAGATTAAATATTTTTAGTTTTATTAAGAAGTCACTGGCTAGAAGCCAAAAGTGCACAGATTAGTAATTATTTGGTCACAGAAACAGGCAAACCTTTTATGATTAGGAAAAAAGTCTAATATATTGGAGGTATTTGAATCTTACAATAAGATACCTTTTAGGTTTATAAAAATTTTGTTTCCTGCTACTAAGGTTGCAACAGTAGCAGACTTTAGAGAAATCACAGAATACATGTCTATGGGCAAAACTTGATGTGAGGTAGTTGGCAGGATTTAGAGGATGTGCGAGAATGAGGCATCATTATCCTGATGAGGTGCCCACTCTGCGGTTCTTCAGAGCTGTGTGGGCCGGTGGTTCTAACCCAGAGATACTGAAATCCATTACCGCAGGCCTTTGCTTCCTCCAAAGCCATTTACTAATTAAGTGGTTACCATATCCATAAGTGGAAGAGAAACTGATTGTGTTTTGTAACAACAGTATGTCACCAAATGAACAACAATGGGTTTTAATTGGTCACAGAGGGTTTTTTTTTTTTTCTTTTCCTTTCTTTTTAAAAAGGAAAAGTGGTAGCTTCTGGTTTTTTAATAAATCACACCTGACTTATTTCTCCAGAGTTTCATTTTCAGTCTATTTCCATCGCTCCCTTAAGGCATCCTTAAGCCAAGCAATACGTCATGGGTTTGGTACCTACTGATATTCTTTCTCAAATAGGAAGTGATATACTGTAATACTTGCATAATCAGAATTCTGTCTAGACTAGTGAAATTAAAATAGTGACAGAGCAGAAAGGATCTTTCTCTGAAATGGAATATTTTAGAAAACAGCTTTTTAAAAAACCAGAACATTGATGAAACTCACAGATATGGAATAGTGTTTTGTAACAGTATTGAAGTTGATGTTTTAATATCTAAAATGTAGATTGACTTTTATATGTTAATCTTATTGGTATTCATCATTTTAAAATGATCTGTCAGAGGATATTATGGAGTTTGTCTCATGTTTCAGGATGCATAAAGAGGCATGTCCCACAGACACAGATCTCAAAAGAGACTGGATACTACTATCCAAGACACGGGATGGAAAGCTCTTTATATGGCTTGTGTTTTGTGCTAAAATATAATTAATAAACATGTGGTAGCTAGTGACTGGACACTAAGAAGTAAAACAAATAGCTGCTTTAAATGTAGTTTTTACTAAGTGGAATCAAGTTCTTAAATCTTCTTGAAGTTGGCCTTTCTTTAGTAGTAGAATAATTTCTTTCTCAACTCGTTTTTTAATTGAAAAAACTACTGAAGGACCATTTCAATCACGGGCTGTGCTGAAGTGTTTTAAGTCAGAATTCCCATTTCTTTCATCCTTGTTAGCCAAAGAAGGGCAACATTTACCCTGAAATCTTGAGACCCGCCTTGATATTGTCATATGGGAGTCCTGATTACATGAATGACCCTGTCTTTATCTCACCACTCCGGAACTGTTTGCTCACTATTTGTATATAGCAGAGAAATAATTTTTCTATAAAGCTCAAATGATGTATGAAGTTTTTCAGCTAATATTTGGTGTAGAACTCTTACTAATACACCAGCTCTGTGATCTTGGTAAACTATTTTTATCTTAGTTTTCTTAGTATTTACTTCCTAAGAGAACAGTGGGTATAAAAGAGCTAATTCATATGAAGTCCTTAGCACAGTGCTTCTCAAATGATGGGTTTCCAAAAGTTTTACCTGATGATGTGACTATTTAAAACTTAGTGGTTTATGCCACAATGAGTTTTGGAATATATTCTTTCATTAGACCTTAAATTTGAAATAATAGTGAATTTTCTTCCACTATAATGACAGCTGCCATCTTTTTGTTTAATTATAGTAATTGGCAATTCGAGGAGACATACAGCTTTGCATCCTTGGTTGTATCTATCATTGCCAGCCCCCATTTCAGAATTATGCCATGTGGGAATTGAGTGTCATTTGAAGATTCTTGCAGCAATTTACATTCACATCATTTGGGCCTTGTCAGTTACTTGCTGTGTAGGAAAAACTTGGGTAATAGGGATAAAAATGATCCCAAAGAAATGTGTATTGGTTACACTTTCTCATAGAAGAAGTTAGGGATAGGCATAATAAAAGAAAAAGATGAAGTTAGCGAGTTGAATCTGTTAAATATATTTCTCTAGATTTAGATCACAAAAGAGAATCAAAATGTTCCAGAACAGCCTTACATTCAAATCCGTGTGCTTCCTTAGAGATCTCTTTGTGGTTCTCACTTTTTTCCTTGTGTGTGTTTCTGTGAAGAGCTGTTGTGTGAAGCAGACTTAGTGATGGATAGCATGGCCAGTTGGTAAGCATCAAGCCTCTCGCTGAGGTCCTCCTGAGAGGTCCTCCACTCCGTCTCCCTCCCTGTCTGCTTGGCTGAAGCAACACCGTCCAGGCCCACACTGCATGCTGGTTGTGCAGTCAGTAGGTCTCTGTTCTGTGTTCTCTGCCTGCCATAGGCAGCTATTTGATTCTATCATAGGCACCAGATACTGAAATTCTATTGGGATTCAAAGCTCATGGTAGCTGGTAGAATAATTTTTTCTTGGATTTATCAACGTTTCCTTTTTTAAACATACATGGCATACATTCCTTTAGCTATAAATGGTGTTTATTAAGTGTTTGTTGACTTGAATTAGTGTCGATCAATAGCATCATTTTCAGTGTAGATGACACTATATTTTCTAATGCAGGTTCAGCACAGATTTTGAGACTGATTCATTTATGAACCAAAGAAAATTCAAATTTTACTTCTTAGACCTCTGTTTGCATTTTGGATTGTACAAGTCCATAAAATATGAAGCCACTTGTCCTTTAATTTATTTATTAAATAATATAAAACAAAAAACTTAGACATAAATATAAAACACTAGGCTATATTGTGTCATTTTGTACATTAGTTTATACTTTTGAAATAATAACAGTGATATTACTGACATGGAAACCAGTCTTATTACTTAAAAAGTTAATTATTTTATATTTATGTTTTGCTCTTCTGTCAGTTTTATCAGAAGTAAAGCAAATGTTTATTACCATCAATACTCTCCTAACTTGTAAAAGCAATTTTTAGGTTATGTGAATGGCCTAATAAATGTTGGGCTTAACTCTTTGGATAAAGAGCAGTTATTAAAATGAGGAATATTAAATAATTTTTTAAATGTTAAACTTTTCTTTTTTCTTTTGTAGTGAGAGATTTTTCTTGAGACTGAATAGAAATGGACTTCCCAAAGCCCCAGATAAACCAGAAAGACACTGCTCTCTCTTTATGGTGAGTGGATCTTGTTTTGTCTAAGAGGCACAACCTTCTATTTTGTAAGATATTCCTTGTTTAATGACCTATCTGGTCAACAACTGTTGGGACTTAGGACCAAGGTGTGCTGTTGGGACTTAGTACCTGCCAGCCAGATGTACAATCTACATGTGACTTATAATACATAACATGAGCTGCACTGTGGCCTTGTGGTAGCTTTTTCCACAAAGTAATACTGTAATTTTTGTATTGTGTTATACAGAACTGTAGTTCTGTGTGCTATTATTCATTACAGTACTGCATGTAAGAGTTATGCAAATAAGAGTAAAGTCATCAAGCTAAAGTTTCCTTTGGCCATTTCTTTGCTCTGAATCTTGCACTGTACACCCCGCATACAGTGCTTCATTTATTGACCAACTAAATTAACCATCTAGTTCCAGGAACAGAACTCTGTCATTAAACAAGAACTATACATACTTTATCCTACTTAGGAGAAATAAATTATTGTGAGAAAACAGTGATTTTGGTTAACTTTTGTAAATAACACCCTAATTACATCTGTGTCCAGAATTCTGAATACTATCTTTCATAAATTCTTTTTTCCCTTTAGCATATTGTTGTAATGCTTTGTTTAATACTCTTGTGTTGATCCTGTTGTACTAGTACCAAAGTACAGTAGTGAAGAGCTTAATGTGGCACCCTGTATTTAGTTTGTGTTCAGAGAGAAATTGAGAGATTGAATCAACTATGGTCTTTCCTTTGAAATATTTCTTGACAATAATGCACTTAAAGTTTGTATTTTTAAAGTACAATTTGAATATGAGCTTCTGCCATAAACATTGCATTAAGAATGCCCATATTAGTCTTTGTCTGTTATTATTTGTGCAAATGATGTAGTGTGCTGTTCAAGCACTACCTTGTAAAATATGACCCCTAAAATAACCAGGCTTTGTTTTTTGGTAGGATTTGGGCAGCAGCGAGTTGAGAAAGGACATCTATATTACGGTGCACATTATCCGCATTGGTAAGTACAGCACTGGTCACTAGAACAAGCAGCTGAGACATCTCTGTGTGGGTCTTTCTGTTTGGATTGTGTTTTTTGAGTTTTGTTTTTGGCTGTCTGCAACTAAATTGGAATCCTAGAAGCACAGAGGTTTTTAATTGTTCTCTAGCCCTCACACCTTCACAGACAACTTCTTCACCCAAAATAAATAGATTTTGTCTTTTTCAGTATAAATCATTGAGTAGTTTGTTGTGTTTCATTTTGTTTTACTGGACCTCCTAACACATCTGATTCAAACATTTGTATTTGTTTTTAAGTTCAGTTATTGATTGCATAAAATAAACTTTTAGGATCTGAATTTTCTATGTTAATGAAAGATTTATACCGACTAGCCTCCACCCCCTCCTTTTTTTTTTTTTTTTTTTTTGAGGTACCAGGGATCGAACTCACACTTGTGGCAGGTGTGGCGCCACTGAGCTAAATTCCCACCTTTCAACCAGCCTTTATATAAGTGCACAGTGCTGCAGAGTATTGCTGCTGGAAATTCTAACAGGAAAGAGCTGCAAGGCACCAGACAATGTGTTGTATCTTGTATATCACCAGTTTATTAAAGGGTCTGAAATCATGCAGGGAAAAAAAGTATCTGAAACTTCGTATTCAGTGGAGCTAGATAGAATATGTCGGCTCATTTTCCACATGCTGTGCCCCTAAAGGCAAGCATTTTATAGCAGAGCACCGAGGTGAAATGAGAATAATGTAGCCAACACGATTTTTCTGTTATGACTAACCAGTTGATCTTGGGAATTTGTTCCCACTTTTTTACTAACCATGGTGCATTACTTGCTTGGGAGTATTTCTTCAAGGGAATTAATAGCTCTCTGCATAGCCCTGCAAGATATTGTTTGCTTTATAGTCTTTATTTTACACATGCAGTAACTACATTGTACGTGGCGAAGAATATGAAATAGGTTGTCATTGTACCATAGATACTTCTATATAATTTTCTCATGAAAATATATTCTGAAAAACTTTTCATTTAGTTATTCATATATTTCAAGGATAAGTAATTTTTAGAAAATACACTTTGATTTTCATAAATGGGTATATAAGGAAAATGAAAAAATTATTTTAAAATATTGGAAAAGTTGGAGCCTAGCCTTTCATGTACTTTTGAGATACAACATCTGTCTGTTTTAAGTATTGTAGGATATGTTATGTTATGTAATTTGTTTGTTTTTAATTCAAATTTGTAATGCCAATTGATAATATGAAATGCAGTTTTTTGTATCTTCATGGAAACATTGTTAAAGTAAGAATATAATCTCTTATAGCCTTGGAGGGAATGTAAGCCACTTGTGCTTCCCGAACTTTCTAGACATCTATAACAAATATATAGAAGAATGTGTACTTGTCCAGCCCTTGACCTTAACTCATATAGCATTGTGACCTGTGAAGCCCCCTAAGACCTCTTCCCGTACATGGCACTTCATTAGAGATATTTTTTACTAAGGTTTTAAAGCTCATTAAGTTGTCAGAATATTGAACTATAAATTACCTACCTTCCCCAGATTTGGTCAAATGATTGCTTCCCTAGGATTGTTGCAGAAAACTTACAAAGCATATTTATTGGCTTGATATTTTGAGACTGAAGAGAAATGAGAGTATGGTAAAACATTCTAAACCAAGGTTAAGACTTACAAAAAGAAAAACAGTTTGTGAATTCCTTTGAAGCAGTAAAATTAAGAGTAGAAGCCTGGTATTTGTCAGAGACAGGTACTTCTTATTTTTTATAGAGCGTCCCTTGTACCTGCTTTACTGGGGACAGGGCACAGTGACCGTCACTGGCTGCTGAAAGCAGCAGCACTAATACATTAGTTCTGGGAATTCATGTCCACATTTGGAAAACAGGACAGAGAGAAAGAGAAATTGATAGTTTTATATTCCTCTGTACGTCGTGACTTGGTAAGTTCTTGCAGTGTGCCTCCCCTTTTTGGCTTTGGGCTGGTTCCCAATCATCTTATTTTTTTCCCCACTCCTCCTAGGTTCCATTCTAGTGAGAGAATTTTCCTAGAAATTGGACGAGTACTGTGAATTCTTGTTAATTCTAGACTTGGGAACGCCAAGGCTGGCATCAGGTCATCCTTTTGGTATAGTAATTAGACAGATGCCTTGGTTTCCACAGCTGTGGTGCCCACAGAGCTGGGAAAGGAAACTTGTAGCTGCATGTGGAGTTAAACTTCCGAGGGCTGAGAGCGACCACGCTAGCTGCAGGGTCTCTCAAGCAATTCGCAGGGCAGCACAGCACTGCTTCCAATCACTTTACCATCATGAAGTGCAAAGGAATGAGGTAAAAATCCTCAGTCAAGACTGCAGTGTGTATTTCACCCAAATGCAATTTGTAACTATTCAAAACCAAGATAAATAGAACATTTTAAAAAATGTAATAAGTAGCTAATGCTTGAATCATTTCCAGGAGTAAAAGTATGGCCAGCTGCTAGTTAAATTTAAATATTGATATTTCAAGGTCTTTGCTTTGCAGACAGAAATTATATTATAATCACATAAATTGAAATTTAGCTGCAGAATGCAGCACCAGGTCCTAGGAATGGGATGCTTACAGTTCTTGGATTTCCAACGTCTAAAAAGCAACTAACTTATTTTGCCCATTTTTAAAGTTTTGATTTTATCCATAAATTACCACTTTTTAGGCTTCTATTTATCAATATTTCCCCAAAAGTGACATATTGCCGAGATGACTTTCCTTTATCAGTGGTGCATGGAAAATCAAATTGGACATTGTCATCCTTTTTTTAGAACTACTCTATTCCACATTGGATTTTGGCAATACTGGAGACACTTTGATGTGCATGCATAGAAACCATTTATGAATCTGACAAGCATCTAGAGACAAATACGCAGATAGCTCCCCTATATTGACAGGATATATTTCAACTTCAGCATATTTACCACTTTTCGTTTTTACCGTAATCCACTGTTAAATAATTTGGCCAAAGCAAATTAAAATCCTGTGTCCATAGTGTGATTTAGAATATGTGATAACTTGAAGCAAGTTTAAACTTTCTAACCCTCACAGCAATCCCAAGAAAGTGAGTAATCCACTAAGTTCAGAATTCCCTGTCCCTGAGGCAAGAACTTGCTCATTTTATCACCTGTGCTTCTTTGATATATTCAGAAAATCTGCAGTTGCTTCCTTTCAAAGGTGAAATTTCTGAAATAACTTTTGAGTATGGAATTTATTTTTAAATAGAAAATGAAATAGGCACCTTCACTGCCTTTAATGATGTGACTCCCTTGGACGGCTCCATGAGTCCTCGGAGCAGGAAGGTGGTTCCAAAACATGAGATAAGCTCCAGTCTTCATATTCTACAGATGGCACCGATGCCCAGGGTGTAGGCTGCTTAGCCAGCACTGCACAGCTTGGTGGTGAGAGATCAGAGTCCTGGACTGAGGCGATGTCTTCCCTGAACCTGTATCCTTCCCATGACTCCGTTACATTTTGTATGGCCTGTCTTGTTGCTCTGTGTTGGTTCTGTCTAAAATGCAGCTAGTGCGATGTCTCCATGAGTCGTGTTTGCTGTTTAACTGAACAGGTCGGATGGCAGCAGGAGAAAAAAAGAATGCCTGCAGTGTGCAGTATCGGCGGCCCTTTGGCTGCGCGGTTCTCAGCATCGCCGATCTGCTCACGGGAGAGACGAAGGATGACCTCGTGCTGAAAGTGTACATGTAAGACATGAGCTCAGGGAGGGGCGGCAGGGTCTGAGGTGTGTGTGCATCTTCCCTGGACAAATGCTACTTGATGTGGGTAATTTAACAGTAGATGAATTGGTTTATGAACCATTTCTCAACCCAATAATCTGTTGACTTTCTACAAATGGCCCACAGGTCACTGTTTTCCAATCAAAGGACCACTGAAATCAAGAGCAGTGAATGCTACAGTTTGTCAGTTAGGTCGGTGGTCTACCATCTAGAGTACTTCCAGTGAATTCATAAACCTAGCCTCAGACAGTTTGTTCTTGCAAGAAGGAAATACTGTGTTTTTAAGATAAATGAATTAAAATCAGAAAAGGGAAGCTCAAGTGATTATGTTCTTACCCCCATGCACTGGTTTCCTGAAATGTCTATAACAAAATACCACAAACCTCATGCTTCGGTGTGTTTACTATCCCTGTATCCCGGAGGCTGTAGTCTGAGGTCAGGGTGCAGCACGGCTGGTTCTCTGTGGAGGCTGTGAAGGAGAATCTGATTTGTGCTTCTCCCCTGACTCGACGGTGTGCTGACAGACTGTGTTCTGAGGCTCATAGACACCTCACGGTGACACCTGCTTCTGTCCTTGCATGGTGTCCTCTCTGTGTGCATGCCATCTCTGTGTCCAGATTTCTACTTTTACAAAGTCACAGGTGCATCAGATTGAAGCTCTCCCCGGTGGCTTTCTTATAATGTATACCTCTGCAAGAACACTTTTTCTAAATAAGGTCATATTCTGGGGTATTGGGTGTTATGTCTTCAGTGTTATCTTTTGGCGGCACAGTTTAACCCATGATATTTTTTAAGAGAATCCAGTTGATGTGGCCTAAATTCTAAGTTAAATGGTTTTTAAGTGCATAGAGGTTTGTATCAGCCCATCCTGAGCATATCACCAAGATGGGGCCTGCCACAGCGAGCCCCTTCTGGGCCTGAGGACCACACTACTGGCTACCTCCAGGAGTGAATTGCTTTTTTTGTCTTTCATTTCAGAGATTGTGCTGAAAGCTCCAGCACATGCCAATATTTTTTTCATATGTAGCGGTAACACCACCGGCCCACTGACTCGGGGTCATGTACTTTAAAGTACTTTGTGACGACTGTTGCATGGATTTATTTACTCTCCACCCAATTGACAAAGATTTATCTGTAGACTGTGGTTGAGCACTAGTTATCCTGAGGGGAAGGAATAAAACTTTCACTTTGACTTCAGACTTGAAAACTTCTTGAGATTGATGGATAATTGAACTTGTTGCTCTGTTAATACACAGCAGCCCCTCATTTGTGTGACTGGATGTACATCCATAGCGATCTTCTTTCTAGTAGTCATGAAACATCATTTGTTCACTGTGTGCTGGCTGTGTGCATGTCATTCCCTCCTCACAACAAACCCAAGGAGCAGATACCATGAGCTCACTGTTACTCATACAAGGACATGAGTTCAGTAACGTGCCCAAAATGATTAAGGGGAAAGGGAATCAGATTTGCAGTCAAGATTGTCCAACCCCTGAACCTGAGCCCTCTGATTATCAGTAGACACCATCACAGATATCATTTCATACTACTGCCTGGCACTATGATGAGTTTGATGATGTTTTGTGTATGATGAGTATGATGTTTTGTGGTGTTGCTTATTACAAAAGCTAAAATTCTCTGCAAACACAATTGCATCATTTCTTACCAGGTAGTCTTCCTAGGCATGGCTCGTGAGTGCCATGTTTATCTTGCTGCTGGGAAAGCTAAAGGATTGAGCATTACATGTGTCACCCTTGATTACACAGCCAGCTGAAGAAGACTCAGAAACTCCAGCTCTGACTCTGGAAGACACTCACTCATAAAAATCACCACGTTGCTTTTTGTGGTATTTTATTGGCTATGTTTTCTAAAACCTCAAGTACGGTTTTTGACAATGCTCCCAAGAAGAGAAAAATCCTTTAAATACGCCAGCTCAGCAAACTCTGAAGTCCTTTCAGAGTACTGGCCAGTGAAGATAGTCACCACGTGATAGGAGGAAACTGAATTTAGTGAAATTCTGTAGAGGAGTACTTGTTAGAAACAATTTGGAAGAACTTTCTATGTGTTAAGATGACCAAATCCTTAGCTCATCTGGGACTCGCAGAATAGTGACAAATACGTTGCCTGATATTGGGGAAGCTGCTTCAGTTGCCCACTCTGGGAGCTTTGATTTTATTTGGAGTTTTTGAATTAAAGGCATCATCTCTGAAGTCATTTAACTAATAGAAAGCAGACTATTTTTCTTCCTTCCCCACTGGGCGGAAATAAGAAGACTGGAGTCAAAACGTTACAAATGGCATTTGGATGTCTCAAAACATGAGGAGTAGGGTGGTTTCTCCCCTCTTTTTTTTATTTTTATTTTTATTTTTTTTTAGGTTTTTTGAGACAGGGTCTCGCTTTGTGGTTCAGGCTGGCCCTGAGCTCAGCCTCAAACTCACATCACAGCAATCCTCCTGCCTCTGCCTCCCGAGTGCTGGGATGACAGGCATGAGCCACCACGCCCAGCACTGTGGTATGTGGTACTGGTTGCTGCTGGGTGTGGGTCTCCACACCCAGTATTGTTATGTGGTTACCAGGGAATCGAACCCAGGCCCTTGCGCTTGCAAGACAGGCGCCGGAACCACTGAGCTAACTCCCCGGCCCGGTTTCTCCCCTCTTAATTTCCCATCCTTTCAAGATTTTGGGCTCAGTTTGATAGGTCACTGTTAACTTGTTTGAAAATAACCTCTATTGTGTTCATCCTGGAAAAGCCTGAAGTAATAAAGTGAGGGGAAAATTTTTTACATATGATAAAGGAAAATATTATATGTCCTAGTAATTGTGCATTGTCTGCATCAAACATAACCGTTAGGAAAAGAAATTTGTACTGTGGATGTTGGATTTGTTGGATATATAATCTTGATACTTAAGACTCTTGGGAAGGAGCATTTATGGAATCTGTTCATCCATCCATCTGTCCATTGGTCCATCCATGCACTAATGTTGTGAAGTCATTATTCAATGTATTGAGGAGGACTCAGATGGCAGTAACCACAGAACCACCTCATAGTCTGCTGGGTGAATGGCACCATGTCAACAGAGGTAACATGACGCAGCAAGTGAGAAGAGTTGAAAGGGAGAGAGATACCTCTGCACTAAGAAAAGAGAGATAACCATTTCTCCAAGACATGGGGAACCTGATGTACTTTAGTGCCCTTGGCAGATCCTGCCAGCGTCTTGCTCATATTGATATCAGTTGTGTTTTGTTTAATTTGTGACATTTTCATGCTGGCCAATGCCAGTAATCACACAGAACACAGAGACTAGTACTCACTCATGAGAAATAATGTTTGTTGAGCTACACGAAAGGGATTATCCCAGGCTCGTGTTTAATGTTCTGATACAGAGGTGGTGAGCCTATAGCCTGTGTGCTGCTGTCAGAGGTTTTTTATCTCTGAAGTGCTAAGAGATTCGCCACCATTGTTCTAGAACATTATCTCTGTATCACGTGTAAAGAAATCAAGGCACAGAGAAAGTAAATAACCGGCCTAAAGAATATAGCTCATTTAGTCAGGAGATTTCAAATCCAGGTGTACAAGTCTTGTCTGTGCAGCCTTCACATTCTTGCATTGCTCTGTCAGATTGTTTTCCATCCAGATCTGCTTTTAATCTGTGAGTCTTTCTTCCAGCTGCTCTTACATGAGGGAGGCGAATGAGCGTTTTCTGAGAGGTCATTGCTGTCATCTTGGGGGGACTATGCTAAAATCAACAGTCATATGCACTAGGTTCTGGGGGACTCTAAGGAGATTTGAGCAAGAACATTAAAGTGGTCATAACAGAAAGAGCTGACGTGCGGTTAAGGTCATTGCTTGCGGTCCTGCATCCTTGAAGCTTAACTGAGTGGTGACTCTTTCATAGGTGCAACACTGAGAGTGAGTGGTACCAGATCCATGAGAACATCATCAAAAAGCTGAATGCGCGCTATAACTTGACTGGCTCCAATGCAGGTGAGTACACGAGGCCGACTCAGTTTCCCCACACTTTTATTTCAGGCTGAAGAAATTTGTGTGAGAGAAGAAAGCAGTGTATTCTTTATTTTTTCTCTCTCATCGCTGCCTCTTTACGGATGGCCAGGAAACACGATGTTTGTATCTCTCTGTATATGGTACTAGAGTGTCATATCACTATGAAAAATGCATTCCATTCTGCCTTGAAACAAAGCAGAGAACCAGAATTTGTGCAGCAGTACCCTTATCGAAAGCTGAAGATTCAGTGACAAATGTGCTTGTGTTTTGTGACTGGTAGGTTACAATAGGTTTGATAAATATAAATCTGTCAGTGATGACCGCTCAAAAGCATGTTTCACTCTACCCTTTGCTGCAAGTAAGGACATTATTTTACTGGGTAACAGATGTACACGTTCTCATAACTAAGTTGACTGAAGAGATTGGAAATCATGCAGAAATGATGTGTGCGCACTTGTTCAGAAAAGAATTGAAACATACCACTGAAAGTTGTTTGTCACATGCAGGGAATACTGTAGCCAAGTAGTAACAGATCATAAAATATATCACATTATATGGCCTATATAGTTTATCTTGCATATGTAGTGATGGCTTTAAATTTGATTAATAGCAAAAGCTTGGTAAATACTATTTGTATCCCTCCACCCTTCAAACTGACTTTGAAGCAAAATAACACGCAGTATTATTATTCTGCATCGCTCAGAACCCTGATCACCCCCTGAGCCCTTCCAGCCCGTCCAAGCCAAGGCCTGCCCAGCCCTCAGCCTCTCACCCTATGCTCCTGAGGTAGAGAGCTCAGAACACAGCTTTTGAACCAAGACCTATTCTTCCCATCAAATTTTTTACTCTTCAGTCTTGGTGAGACATTGATCTGTTCACTTTCTTGAGAAATGGAGCTGTGTACCCAGCAGACAGGACCTGATTCTGTTTCCAGGCTTCCTTATTGAAGGAAAAGCTCCCGGGACTCATTTGAAAGTAGAAGAGGAAGCCCAAGTGTAAGAAACTGAAGTGGGAAATTGGGTACCTAGCGTTCAGCTCTCGCAGTGGTTGATATGTTAACTTCCACTGTTTTCTCCCTGGAACACAGAACTGTTGATTAAATGAAAGCAGCAGAGTCAAATATTTTCAAGAGAATTGAGTTCACTCTTAAAAAGTATTTTTTCTGCTTTCCCCCTGAGATTCCTTAGTCATTGGTACTATAAAAAGAAAGAAAGAGTAGCTTTGAAATTACTTTGAAATAACTTCTACCAGCTAATTTCCAGGCCCTTTATGCTTCGTTGATGTCCTCTGATCTCTTGGAGTTGCAATTTTGTCTCTTTAATAGATAAAGGGAATCATCTAGTTAACTTCGTGTTTTTCCTCTGACCAAAGGCTTATATTGCAAAGGTACATTAACCACTATCTTTGTTGAGTTTAGATACTGGGAGAAAATTGCAAGTGATCCATTTAACTTTTAAAGGTAAAAATAATTTAATTAATATACCTCTACAGAAAGACTTAATTAGGTTAAGTAATTTGAAATCTTCAAAGTTGTGCTGTTTGGGAATTTTAAAATCCAAAAGTAATATTTTGAGAACTAAGGTTCCCAAATTGTTCATTAAATTGAGCCTAAGTTAGATTTGTTGAGCATATAGTTATTATAAACATCACCTGTGTAGGTAGCAGTTGACTTCTAAGAATGTGAAATTAGGTGAATTCAGTTCTAAAGATTGAGATAAAGTATGTAAAAGCGATATGTAGTAATTCAGTATATCCCAAGGGAGACGTTAACATCTTTTTATATCATTGGTACATTTGTAGACTGTTCTTTCCAGTACTTTGTATATTTATCTTACATGTAGAAGAAATCCTGTTTGCTAATTGTGTAAATTTCTAGAATCTTCTTTTGCCATTATAAGATGACCGTGTGTGGTTATGTTCCTGTCTTGTACTTTTTAATCTCCAATGAAGGTTAAAATAATTGCCTTGTTAAGAGGCCTATAGCATACAAAGAAAAGTGTTTAACTTAGTACCAAAAGTACACTGTATTTTATATCACTGAGGTGAAAGGAGACTTTTGAAAGTGTTAGACTGCATTTTGTGGTGGAGATTCCTATCTACACATCGCAATGTAATCACTTAAATCAGTGTTACAGAAATGAGGTAACACTAAAGGATTTTAATAAATGCCTCTGATTTTTTAACACTTCATTCAAAACTTTGCTCTCTTGTAGCATTACTGGCACCACCTATTGGCTAGAAATATAGCATGTTACTGTTTTGCTTATTTTTGTAATTTCCTAATTATTAAATCATGTTCTTTTAAAAAATTCTTTTAAATGTTTTTACACTGAACTTGTTTCACTTACAGAAAAATTGTAATAATAGTGCAAATGATGACTGTTTTCAAAAGATTAACATTTTATATTTGCTTTATTTTTGTAACTTGCCCCCTAATGTATACATCTAGTTCAATGTGATTGAATTGCTATAATTCTTAAGGATTATATCAGTGCTTCTGATTTTACACGTGTGTGTGTGTGTGTGTGTAGCTACACATCCATGCATATATGCATACATGCATATGTGTGTATACTTATTCATTGCATACAAACATATGTATATTTCACTTTCTTAACTGCTTGAGAGCAAATTGCAGACAAGATATTTCTCTACATTTTATTTTAGGACATGATAGTATAGCCATGGTATACTATTCAAATCAGGAAGTTAATATTGATATAATACTATTATCTAATCTGCAGACCTAATTAAAATTTTCTCACTATCTTCTGTGATGAAAGAAAAGCCAAGGTATATTGTTTGCAGTTGTCTTATCTTTTTAATTTCCTTTTTTTCCTAATCCATTCTCATCTGATGACAGTGAAGAAAAAATGTAGCTCAAAGTATAATACTAAATCATACTCAGGATATTTTAAAAGCTACATTCAGTATTAAAAATAAAAAAATGTAAAACCAAATTATAAGTTAAAGAATGTAATGATTCAAGATTAAAATTATTTCTGAATTAATTATCTTTGTCTAATTTTGATGTAACCATTAGGAATACTGCTTGGAAGATTTTCTAGATATAAAAATGTGCAAATATCTCAGTGAAATAGTAGCAAATTATAATTTTACATGCTTATTGCAGTGGAGGAAAAATATCTTTACCTCTTTACTCATTCTTCCATGACTGGTCCTCTTATAACAAAAGACAGCTCAACAAGGGAAAAGTATACAGATTTATTTAAATGCCGTGGATTGCTTTTTTTGTGTGTGCCACACCTGGGATTAAACTCTGGCCGTTATGCTTCCAAAGTAGGCATGGTACCACTTAAACTAAATTCCCAGCCCTCAGATTTATTTAAGTTTAAATGTTGAGGAAATGTTCCCTAGAAAATGAAGATGTGAGGAGACAGTTAAACCTTCATATTTTATAGTAGATCTGATGGTGAATGAGGGGCCATCATGAGAGAGATCTGAGGGGCGATATGCATGACCCAGGAGTAGTAGTGTAACGGACCAGGGCCCTTTTCTCCAGTTTCTTCTCTGCAAACCTCTTTGTTTTCAGATAAGGATCTTGTTTTCTTCTGATGTAGAGAAGGCCCCTCTTCCACAAGGGTCTAAAAGTCTACTTCAGAGGGGAAAAGCAGGGGTGGTCAGCTGGACCTTTCTGCACATGATGCCTCTCCATGTATTCCTAATGCCAGTGAGCATAGTCTAGGGTCGCATGTCCCAAGTACAATCACTGTGCTATGTTGACATTTTTTCTGCAATGACTTCTGCCAGCGGATTCCTATGTCCTTGGAGTCAGCAAAAGATACAAATAAGGAATCATGTTTTCAGTAAAAAATGAACAAATGCACAAACCTTTCCAACCTTGATGTAATCCTCAGTGTGTGTCGCTGAAGTTTTGCTCTCCTAAATCAGATTAAGAACAAAACTCGGAAGTGAAAGATCCCTTTAGTTTAAGAAAATGTTAAATTCTGTCTGAATGGTCACATCCACTCCTATAATTCCATCTTCCTCCCAAAGCTGGATGGACTCCTCCAGCCCACCTCCCTTACTAGTGAATTTCTTCTCTGAATAAGGTTCAGTACAAGTCAATAACTCCAGATATATTATTTGTCCCTTCTTTTGATACTCAGTGTCTTATATGTTGTTTCGATCTTGTTTTTTCCATAACTCTTCACCATGGGGTAACTGCTTTTTCTTTGAAAATGTGAAAGCGTCCCCCTAAACTTTGAAAGCAGATCACAGACCAGCGGTTATCAGCATTAGGTTGTTTGCTCACCCTCATCTTGTCCTTGACGTGTTGTAAGGTCTGCATCACAATGAGTAGGGACATCCAGTTTAGAGATCTCAAGGATGTGAGCCTCAGAAAGTGATCTCTTCAGACCTTGTGAACTACCATCGGTGGTGCCAAAATCACATTATTTAAGAGTTTTGTTTCTGGAAATATCAAGAGGTATATCCAGAATTTGAATAATACAACCTGAAAGTCAGATATCAGTGTGTAACTACTGAGGAAGGAGAATAATGTTCTTTTCCTCTCCCTACTTCCTTTCTCCCCTTTCTTTTTCTTTCTTTTGTCATTTACTTTGAAAGTACATCTAGAGATATGTAAATATCACATTTTTTCTCTGGTATGAGAAAATAAAGATGTAAATGAGTTTGAGAATGTATGTTATATATTGGGAAATAGAAAATACTCAAAGTGAAATAGAGTGAAGAGGGAAAAGTAATGAGATTATAACATAAAAGAAAGGAAACAGAGTTTATGTATATAGCGGGTGGGGTGAGTAGGGCTATGGGAAAAAATGAGAATTTAGTTGTGTCATATACTGGTACAAATTCTGATTGTTGAGTGCAATCATGATGTGTATATGTAATATACCAATAAAGATTTCAATTAAAAAAAGAAAGTACATCCAAAAAAAAATCATACCCACATGGAACAATAGAAAACTATGCGGGCCAGCTCTCTGTGGTGATCTGGTCCAGCCACATTGAAGCTTTAAGCAAGTGGCTCCTCCTTTCTGTAACTAGCACATCATCATCCATGGCTCCCACTTTACCATCTTGATGCCGTTCTCACCTGGCTTCTTTCTACACTCTGATCTCTTCTTTTTAGTGTTATTTTTTGAGACAGGGTCTCGCATTTTAGTTCAGGTTGGCCCTGAGCTCAGCCTTGAACTCACAGCAGTCCTCTTACCTCTGCCTCCCAAGTGCTGGAATTACAAGCCTGAGCCACCACATCTGGCACTGCGGTATGTGGTTCTGATTGCTGGTAGGTGTGAGTCTCCAAGCCCGGCATTATTGTATATGGTTCCTGGGGATGGAACTTGGGCCCTTGAACTTATAAGGCAGGCACTGGAACCACTGAGCTAAATCCCTGGCCCTCTGAGCTATCTTCTTAGTAATTCACTGTTAACTGTGTGGACTCCTTTTCTAGCTCTGTCTTGACACCATGCCTTTGAGATCTATTTGTTTTGCTCCAGAGACCCTGAGACCCTGTCTCCAAGTTCCCTGTGCTACCACTCTGCCGAATACAGTTTTTTCCTGCCAGTGAATCCAAAGACTGTCATTTGATTTCAGATAAAAAAAATCTAGGGGAACTGAGAAGGCAGTGGAATGAGATATTCCAGTTGCTGAAAGAAAAACCAAACTGTTCATCAGGAATAATATATCCAGAAAAATTGACTTTTCAATTTCAAGACAAAATACATTTTCAGAGAAACAAAAATGGAAGCAATTTATTCTTCATAGACTTGCCTTATAAAAAATATTAGAATGGAGTATTATTCTGCCATTAAAAATTATAAGATTGAGTCATTCATACTAAAATGGATGTACCTTCAGAACATCCCCATAAGTGAAATAAATAGGTCACAGATGTGTAAATATCGTACTTTTTCTCTGGTATGAGAAAATGAAGATGTAAGTGAGTCCTAGCATGTATAGTTGATATTGTGAAATAGAAAATATCTAAAAGGAAAGAGGGTATAGGAGTAAATAACGAGGTAAAAAAGTGATAGTAATAAAAAGGAAACAAAGCTTATGTACGTAGGGGGTAGGGGATTGTAGGGTGGGTGGGGTAATGGGAAAAAATGAGAGTCAAGTCATGACATTCTGGTACAAACTCTCAATGTTGAATGTCATGATGATGTATATTCATAATGTACTAATAAATATTTGAACAAAAAATACTGAAGAATTATTTTTTTAGACTAAAAGCCCCTGAAAATAATCCAATACTCTTGAAAAGTTTAAAATCTCCACCAAAAAGTATTTGTTTAGAAAAGACAATGCCAATGAGTGTTTTTCTCATTTTCTTCTCTTAAGTAGCTTCTCTGTCTCAAGACAGAGCCCCATTTTATGTATCATTTCTGAGATGATCAGATGCCTTCTGTCACTTCCTCTTATCTTTCCTCATCTACTGTAGCACCAAGGCGTATGACAGCTTTGTTTTACTACTTCTCTCCATCTCTGTTGCCCCCACGTTAGCCTGAGCCTCTGTTATCATCTCTTGCCTTTATAGCTGAATAAGCTTTAACTGGGCTCCTCATTTCTACTCTATCCTTTCCTAGTACCGTTTCCAAGAATACTTTGTTAAAACATCAATTGGATCATGTCCCCTCTACCTGAAATTCTCCAGTGGCATCTTGTGTGTCGAGGGAAGGCCTACATTCTGGTCTCAGTAACTGCTGCCTCTGTCCAGCCCTACCCTGGCCCCAGCTTGCTTCAGAGACACTGGCCTTCTCTTTTCTCCACGCTCCAGGCTGCTCCCTGTGGCACAGCGTCTGTACACTGTCTGTCTGCGTGGAGCACCAACTCTGCCTTTGTACACTCTCCTCTCTTTTCCAAAACATGAGTATGATCTTCAGAGTAATGCTTTTTATAGGGAGTTATCTTTTGTTATTTTTACCTTACTTGGTGATTTATCTTCTTCAAAGAGCTGTTACAATTAAAAGGAAGAAATCCTTGTAAGATATACAAGAACTAAAAAATATTGATTAATTCTAGAAAACAGAACTCAAAAAAGAGAGGTAGGAGAACAGTGTCCTTCTCTAACAGATATTTTGTAAGGTTTAAGCTATATTTGCATGCTCTGATTGAATTTTTTCTGATGTAGTTAAATATTAAAATGCCCGGGGGAACAATCATATCAACCTCAAAACTTTAATTTAGGAAGTTGTTTATGATTACTTTGTTTCTGATGTTGTCTTTAGATTTCTGTCTTTTGGAAATATTATTTTTAGTATTAGCAAATCTTCAGATGTTTTTAGCACAGGTATTTTTAGAAGACAAATCTCAAGATCTTATAATTTGTCTTCTATATTTATATAGAAACTCAAGACAGTGAAAACCAAATGCGTTCATTTATATATCATTATGATCTCATTGTCTTGTGTTTCTTAGATCAGCATTTTTTATCAGTAGTGGGATTTCCTTTTATACTTTAGTAAAATTCAGGGAGCAGAAAATAGTTTTTCAATTAACATTGGGAAGATTGTTCTTAAATACCTAGAGTAATTTTTCAGTTGACTAGTACCCTTTTGTGATTATGGTTTAGTTGTGCATTGAAGAAACAACACTACTCTTGCCTTGTGACCACTGTGTTAACTGAGAAACAGTAGGAATTTCAAGGATTTTCAAAATATGGCTTTCCAAAATATGGTGGATTCAACTATTGTGACCATCCTTCCTCTACATGAAAATGCTGTTTAAGTTACAACCAAGACACAGGAAAAAGAGACAGTGTAAATAGGTGGAAATCATGCTGTCACATATAAAAGTGAAGCTCCAAACTTCAGTGGTATTTGAGAATGGTGCTCCAGTAGATGCTATGGTGAGGAGGAGGGCAGGCTTGCAAGGAGCGAGAGAACTGGAGCCTTCTGTTTTGAATTATCCCTAGAAGATGCTATGTGACCTGTGTCTGTTCTTTGGTACCTAGAAGCGAGTGCTCTAACTCTGGGTCTTGATCGGCTGTTTCATTTTTAAAAAGTGATGGGGTGAGTGATTCTCCCTGAGACATTAGAATTCCGTGCATATGCCATTTGTCTAAATTTATATTAAGTGATAGTTTGGAAAAAAATTTGGAGCTGTAAAATTCAGTATTCTAGTGTAGTTGAATAAACTCCAACAACAAACAGTATAACCATCCCATATGATCGGTTGCACATCAGTGGTATGTGGGATTCATGGGAACAAGACAGTACTCACTGCAAATGATAAAATGCCAGCACCAATAGTCAATCCTCAGATAAAATGCTAACACCAGTATGCAGAATGAGAAGATGAAAAACTGGGAATCATATCCTACCATTTTGGGTGATGAACTACCAAGGGAGAAACTAAGAGGGAGTGAAGGAGGTTTGTTATGGGAAAAGGAAGATTTAAAAAACTACATCAGGAAACACTAACTGAGCATCTCTTTGTCTGTCGTTACTCAGCGGCCTGGCGTGGAGAATTTAACAAAGCAAATGAAAATCCTTTTCCTTGAATGCTTGCATTCTAGCAGTCCTAGGGAGAACTAAATCAAATTAAAATTCTTTTTAAAATGCTATTGAAATAAAAAAAGAGGTCTACTTAGATAGGAAATGAGCACATTTAAAAAATGAATCAGTAAACTGAAAATACAGCTTAAGATATCAGCCAGAATGTTACAAAAGGGAAAATGCAATGGAAAAACCTGATAAACAGTCAAGAGGGGCAGATGATTAAATAAAAAAGGCCAGTGTGTGTCTAATAGGAATTCCAGAAGGAGCCGACTGGGTACATGTGAAAGCTGCAGTATTTAGAAAGCTGGAGTCTTTGCAGAAGTTTTGCAGAATATTAAAGTTCTCAGATCATAAGTCAGGAACAGAATGAACACATCTGAAGTCATATATAGACTAATTGTAAAATTACAATCCCCCAAAGCCAAAACTAGAATCCAGACAGAAAATGCTGCTTATCTTAAAAGACACAGTCATCTCAGCAGCAGTTACAAAGGAGGTGATATCCTAATGTCACCAGGGCCAAATGCCAACTTAAATTCTGCACTTGTCATACTATAATTTCAAAATGAGAAGGAAGTAAATAAAATTTCAAATTCAGACTTAGAGAATTGACCACTTTTCTACACTGAAATAACTAGTCAAAAATGACCATCAGGTTAAAAAAAAAAACATTGAATACGGAAAGGAAGAAATGGAGAGGCAAGGATGTACAGAGAGTGTCATAACTGTGACAGATCAACATAAGCGGTTAGTGTAAACAACGTTTAAAAAGTGTCATCATAATCAGAATTGCAAAGATCCACATTCCTCGAAACTGCTCAGAGAGAGAATCAAGCTATTGATTACATAGAGTCCTGAAGTCAACTGTGTTAGACCGTGAAAATATAGCAGATACAATTTCCAGAATAGTAGAATGAAAAAGGAAATAAGAAAATCTAATCTGCTTACAGGCTAGAAATGAAGAAGGAAGAAATCACCCAAAGAAAACTCAGGATCAGTGAAAGAAGCAGTAAGACAGTAGGATGATCTCTCCTCAACAATGCCACGGAGTACCTTAAGGGGTCAGAATTTGTCACTTGTTTAGAACTTTGGTTTACTAACAGAAGAATCCCCTGGTCATTCAGAATTTAACCATCTTCCAAGTTTGATCTTCTGGTACAGAAAAAATAAAAAAGAAAAGAAAAAGAACTTAACCATCTTTCAATTATTTGTCTGTATTGCTAGCCTGTGTCACTTATCACTACATCATTTATCACATCACCAAATTCTCCATGTTAGAGCATAACTTGCTTGCTGATTGATTGACTGATTGATAGGTTGACTAATTGCGAGACACAGTTGAACTCTATGGCCCAGGTTGGCCTCAAACTCAGGATCTTCTTGCTCAGCTTCCCTTTTCTGGAATTACAGGCACATGCTACCACGTTCCATTTAGAACATTGCTCTTGATAAATTTCCCTTTGAAACCTCTTCAGAACTTAATTGTAATACTTTTGCCTTGTCTAAAAGTCTGAAATCAAGCCTACTAAAGAAATGTGTTCCTTGTGGATGGTACTTAGGGAACTCTGGCCATTTCTCTGATGGAAGCTAATTTATTGACTACAGCAGAAAGAAATAAGGGAAACAATGGTATAATATTAGAGTAGTGGCAACAGTAGTTGTAGCGCTCCGCTAACAGTCTTGAACGCTTTTCTTGTGCCAGGAACGCCCAAAGTATATTGTATTATTATTACTTTTCTTTTATAGACGTGGGAACTAAAGCAAAGAGAAGTTAACACTGAGACAGGATCTTACAGCCTTATGATATACTGCTTAAATTGCATACTTCATAACTTGTATTTAACAAATATATTTGCCATGATTTTGCATTTTTACATTGTTGTACATTCATGGCTGCATGTTATTTGGTTCATTAGTGACAAAAAAGCTGATGTAATCTAAAATTCATTTTGGCTGCTACTTATAAATCCTGCTGTGCTTGTCATTTTTAATATAAAAGTGCAGAATTTCATAAATTTAAAGAGTCATCTTGAGAGTGAATTGGTTGTAATTTCCATACAGTTAGAGCTATCCAATAATCAATCACATTTGCCTTCACAGATACCAAACCTTTCATTTCTATACGAATGCTCCCCACATTGGGCTCAGTCATGACCAGAGTGTTGTTTTGTGGCAGACTCTAGATTAATCGTTGACTACTCTGTTGTTTAAAACTGGCTGCCAACTTTTTATAATTAGGCTTAAACAGCTAGACTGACAGGAAAGTTCAATTTAGTAACTACATTTCTTCAAAAAGTGGAACATTTCTTTCACAACAAGTTCATGTTTGTTACTCTTACTGGAGAAACAGATTGAATGCAAGATGTACACAGATATTGGGATTTACAAGGTTGGCTCACAGTGGCCTCCCAGAGTCAGATGAGGAAGGTGCAGAAGGTCTGTCTGTGCTGTGCGGGTCTGAAGGATCCAGTCAAAGGTCCAAGGTTAGGAGCTCACACAGTGTCCTGTGTGAGTCCATATCTGGAGGCTGAGGAGTCTGAGCGGGAAGCCAGGAGATGCCATCCAGGGTGGAGGTGAAGACTGGAGCGCCTCTTAAGAAACAGCAGCAAGCCTTCCTTCTTGCTTTCCCCTCATTGCGTTCAGGCTACACGCCTGTGGGTCAGTGCTACTCACACCAGGAGGGCCTGCTGTCTTCAGCAGCTCCCTCAGCCCCACTCAGAACTGCACTGATCCAGCTGACCTGGCTTTTTCTTACTCAAGAGGACTCAGTTAACTCTCACAGTACTTCCATCAACGGACTATAACGGATCATTTATATTAATACAGTTAAAAATTTAACCTCATTCTTCTGCTTATTTTTATAGGTTATCATTAAATTCCTATAGAACATTTCCCCTCAACTTTCAGCTTATTTCCATGGTCATTTTTCCTTATTTTCATATCCCAGTCATGAAGTGACCATTCCACTTTCTCTTGTATTTATTTGTGTCTGTCATAATCAGATCGTCAGGTTGAGGAACCCAATTGTTAATATTCCTGTGGACCATCTTCCACCTTCCTCTCAAGCCTTATGTGGCTGGTGTCCACAATGAGCAGTTCGAGGTAGGGCAGGAAGGCAGTGAGGAGTGCAGGCAGAAGGTTGGATCTGGTTCCATCACAAAGATAGCAGGATGGCAGAGACAGTAAAATAGGGTGACGAGGGAGAGAGTGGAGAGAAAGGTACTGTTCTGTGTCGTCACCAACTGGCCCTGAAAGGACGGGGCTAATCTTCAGGTAAATGGAATAGATAAGCATATGTCTCTTTTTCCTACTGACTTCATTAATGGGAAATTATAGATGCTTATGGTGTACAACTTGATGCCTCGTTTAAACATGTAACAGGATTAAATGAAGCTAATTAACATATACATTACTGCACATATTTTTGTGGTGGGAACATTTAAGATCTCTTAGCAATTTTCAAGCATGTACAAAATTTTAAGTACACCTTCTCTGCTGTAAAAACAGTTCAGGGTTGTATTTCCCTTGTGACTGGGCAGAGCGAGTATGTTGCTCACTCTGAAGTAACTGGGTCAACTCCCGTGGCAGTACCTCCCCACACCAGTTACTATCACTGGGCCAGATGAATGAAATTAAAACATCTGTGGCTCTAATCTGTAGTTTTCTAAAACTGCAAGTTGAAATCTATCAGCATGTAACCTAAAATTTCTGACACCCAAAATGATAGAATGCTTGGCTTTGCCTTTCTCTGCTGTTTTTCCTGTATTTCCTGTCACTTCATTGTCCCTTCCCTTGTCTGCTAATTGGCTCCCCTCTGCTATCTCCTAAATGCTTTCTCTCTCTCTCTCTCTCTCTCTCTCTCTCTCTCTCTCTCTCTCTCTGTCTCTCCCACACTCTATTCTTTGGCTTTTGCTGTTTAGAGATTTTTTTTTTTGCTCATTGTTACTCTCTATACCTATATATTTCACTAAAGAGTATATTTTTTTCCTTGATGTCTTGTTAAATGTATTTCAAGATTGCTGTTGTTTCTGAGTAAATTCTTTTCTTCCTGCCTTATCTTCTGGAAAGAAACTGTGTTATGGAAAATATATCACTACTGGTTAAATGAAAGTTGGCTTCCACTGAGCAAAACAATAGTCCATGTCAGCTTTTCTTGCTCCCACCCCTGTCCTGAACAGAAAACCTTTGTTTTTTCATTACTGTTGGCTTCTTTCTCTTCTTCTGTGATATATGCCATTTAATGTTGCAAATGTCTTTGACCAGATTATTTCACAATATGTCCCAGCAAAATAATCTTCACTTGCAAAAATCACAGGATCTCTAGAACTGTGTTAAGTCCCTCTTTTCCTTTTTCTCGAAAGCATTGCTTGTGTATTAGGCTAGGATTTTTGAGCAGGTTCTCCCCAGCAGGAGGAACTGCATTTGATTCTGCACCATGTCTGCACACTCTGGTGTTGTCCAGATACCAGTTCCTGGGGATGCTGCTGATGGTGGTGATGGTGATGGAGTGGGAGGGGGTTTTGAAGGCAGAAGGACAGAAGTAGGAGGAGAGCAGAGGCACCATTGATGAGGTGGTGGTGGTGGGAGAGCATGAGCAGGAAGAAGTAGCTGCTGGGATAGATGGATTAACACATTAATATGTCCTCATGCTTGTGCCTCTGGGGTGCGTGCGTGTGTGTGTGTGTGTGTGTGTGTGTGTGTGTGTGTGTGTGTGTTTGTGTTTACTGGGAATCAAACTCAAGGCTTTGTACTTGCCAGGTGGACGCTGTTGAGATACACGTCTGGCCTGCTTCTGCATTTTAAAAGGAACCAGTGGCACCACAGAGAGTGTCCCAAAGTCACCCCATCAGGTCATCTACTGGGTTATGGAAGGGCTGGCATTCTCATCTTCCTTTCTGCCTCCTTCGTTCACTCAACTAACTCAGAATGAAAGAGGAAGTGTTAGAATAGATAACAGTAGATAAGGGGCAGTCAAGTGGTGAAGGATGCAGATTTAAACTTCTGGATACATGCCAGGCTTTTTTAATTCTCTCCACAACTCTGTGACAAATACTCTGTTCGGTGTACACAAAAGAAAGTATGAGGACCCGTGTAGTGGGGTCCCTGTCCTTTGCTGTTTTATTGCCGCTCTTGAAAACCAAGCAAACAAGCAGGTAAAGCACCGCTTTTACTATTATTTATTTACTGGCATTATTAAAAGATAATAAAAGTATGATATTGGCCTACATGTGTAGGAAAGAAGTTTTTCATTACTATATGATTGTGAAGTTTTGTATGCCTTTGTGTTCAGAGAATGCTGTCATACTATAAATATTGGTGGGAATGAGAACTTGTGTATAACAAATACATAAATGATCATTGTTGGTGGATTGAACGTCTTTTAAGTGACAGATTGATCCTCTTGACTTCACCCACCAGATTCGATCTTTAATTGAGTTCAAATCAAGGATGGTCATATTTTTAAAAGTAAATTTCTTTTGACTAGCTTCATTTTCTGTTGCTAATATGTGTGAGAAACTTCTTTGTCTTGTTTTTTTTTTAAAAAAAAGAAAAAGGAATTAAAAGCTGAAAAGAAGTAGTGTCTTTATAATACGTATATAAAAACATATTAATAAAGATGTGACAGTATTTTCTTTTTGTAGTTCTTGCCTGTAAATTGTGAAAATGATATATGAAAAAGTGTCTTTCATCTTCAGTGTGTCCCACTGTGATAATGTCACTATAACTGAAATAAAAAAGGAAAATAGATAATTTTACTGCTTTACTATGTTCCTTTTGTTTGTCAAATTATCCTCAGTAGAAAAGAATACTTCATGAATTTCTGTATATAAAATAAGACTATAATTTTGGTTTAATCACCTTTGTTGTATACATTTCAAGGAAATTTTCCATTATTATCCTTAAAATTCTTGAACTATTATGTCTTAAGATTGTGCTCTTGCTTCTAATGATGGATAAGTCATTATTCATAGGTGCTGAGGAGTTGGGTAGAAGTTAAAATTTCAACTTTGATGTCCCTGTTTTCTGTGATCAAAGAAGTGTCCCACATTGCTGGGATGAGGGGCATTAGCATGGGTCCTTTGGCAGGGGCTGGCGGAGAGGGCAGGGCTGCTTGTGCCAGGCTTCCTCCTCATAGGAATCTGCTTAAGTTTCTCCAGCAGCTAGGAGCTTCCTTAGAAATTCTGATATTGATGATGAAAAAACATTGTCTACAAATTACTCCCGCAATTTCTATTGGTTTTGTGAGAATGCTGACCCTCCATTTAAAACTGGAACCCAAAGTTTGAGCTTGTTGAAGCAGTTGAATTTGTGTTGGTGCTATTTCTGCTCGTTGGTTTTGATGTGGATGTCTCTCGTTTGTTCTAGGACTAGCAGTTTCTCTCCAGCTCTTGCACGGGGACATGGAACAGATCCGAAGGGAATACTCATCAGTCTTTTCTCACGGAGTGTCCATTACAAGAAAGTTGGGTTTTTCTAACATTATCATGCCTGGTAGGTGACTTTGGGATGGAACAAAATGATGAAATCTATTTTCTGTTTTTTATATTTGGGAAGTTTTTCAAATTTCCACCTTTGAAGAGTTCTTCTTGGGCAAGCTAAAGAGTGGAAGGAGGTATGTGATAAGATGCAAAAGATCCTTACATTCTGATTATGATTATGGATTACCGATTACTCTATTTTAGCTGACTTATAGCAGCCAGGGCTTTATTGTGTGATGACCAACCATGACAGCAACAAAAACTGAGATCGTATTTGGAAATATACATTTGCTTTCTTGGACTGTGTAAATGAAGTTGCTTGGAGCATTTCCCTTGGGTTTTGATAAGAACACTTACTGAGGCACAGCTGGCCCATCAGAGGATTTTTCCCTTGTGAATATGTGTCTGGATATGTAAATAAGCAGCTATATGAAAATGTCATTGCCTATATGTACTTCTTGAGACCCCTTGTGTACAGTGTGTGATTCACCTCTCCATTAGCACCTAAAGAACACTCCCTAAAAGTGTTTATTTTCTCTGTGGAAAACGTAGGATGAAAGAGTCACACTGTAGAACCAGTGGCAGGCTTATTGAAACCTGAATTTTGCAGTGAGGCAGTCTCATCTCTCAGCCAAGCCACAGTTTGTGGAGCCTTTTTCTGTTCAGTCCGAGGGCAATCTAGGTTTTACAGTGTGTCCGTGTGAGGCCTTTGGAGCTGGGCAGAGCAGCGCACTGCTGGTGAGGAGTAATGTGTGCTTGGCAGAACTTGATTTCTTTCAGGCACAAGTGTTGGTTGAGCATCAGTGTTCTGTGGGGGACGAAAAAGTGAAAGGTTTGATTTACTGATTCTACAGCTGTTTGTTACTACTTTCCATGGGCCAAGGCCTGCTCTCTAGGTATCGAGGTTACAATAGTAAACGCAACAAAAAAAAAACTTCCTTCTCTCTAGAGCTGGCTTTCCACTGAGTCCAAATATAGTAAATGTCAAAGTATAATATGTGTATTCAGATGCTGAGCTAAGAACAGAATTGGTGGAGAATTGAGGAATCCCAGATATGATGGCAGTCTGAGGGATTGAAATTGTCACTGGATAAGAACCAAGTAGGACAAGAGGGCAGAGCCTCAGGAGAAGAGCATTCTAGACAGAGGAGGCAAGGCAGGAGCAGGTGGCTGTGGGAGGAAGCGAGCGTGGCAGGACAGGGTGACGGCTGAGAGTGCGATGGTGCCGTGCACATCACTCTGAACAGTTGGATCTTTATTCGGGAGCAGGAAGGGAACAAGCGGAGGTTTCAAGCAGGGGTTTGACAGAAGCATTTTGTGGCGGTGTGATTGTGGCTTGGAGCATTCTTAGCATTGGAGCCGATGAGAACAGAAGCTATTGAACACTGAGGGAATAGTCCAGGGAAGAGTCGAGGGGTGAGTGGAGAGCGCACAGAATCCTTTCCTCACTCCAGGTTCCCGGAGAGGTGCCATCTGAACAGAGTGTGCAAAGCCATGGACTGCAGGCCCACATCTCCCAAGTCATTGTCCTCTGTGCTTTTCCCAGAACAACGGTATACAGTCGTGGCTGACAGCCTCATCTCCTGCCTTTGTCGTTTTTGGGGAGGTTGTTTTTGTTTCTTCAAGATCAAGTCTCACTGTGTAGTTTAGACTGGACTTGAACTCACAGGCATCCTCCTGCCTCTGCCTCCCGAGGGCCGGGATCACAGGTGTACACCATCACACCTGGTTCTACCTTTGTCTTTTCTGTCTTCCTATTCAGGCCCCTAATCTTACCTCAGAACTGGACTAAAGGATAGGAATTATTGTGGCTTACATTGTATACAATTTATTTGACATAGCCTGCTTTTATTTACAAACCAAGAAATTCATTTTTATCAGCCACCAGATTTTATTATAAAAGGCCCTCACCCTGAGTTTTGTCTTCCACAGCAACACAGTTTCTGCCCATCTGTCTGTGTGTTAGATGAGGTCAAATCGGATGTTGTATAATAGTAGCCCTGCTACTCTCCACAACCAAGAAAAGGGAGGAAAAACGGACCACATAAACTAGTCTGAAGTTGCTGACAGTGTTTTTTAAAAGTGAGATGAATTTTTTTTTTTTTTTTTTTTTTTTTTTAGGTTTTTTGAGACAGGGTCTCGCTTTGCGGTTCAGGCTGGCCCTGAGCTCAGCCTCAAACTCACATCACAGCAATCCTCCTGCCTCTGCCTCCCGAGTGCTGGGATGAGATGAATTTTTTTTTTAAAGTGAGATTGATATGGAAAAATATAATTCCCAGCCTGTTAGATGTCAAATGTGCAGAGTTTGTGATCTCACAACATGAAAGAATGAAGTACCAAAGGGGAAAGTTAGGAGACTATTATCAGAAATATGGGAAGAAGAACAGTCCTGGGTGTGCAAGAAGGACCTGGAGTGGCTGGTCAGGGAGACCCTTTTACAAGGGCAGTGTGTACAGCAGTCACAGCATGATTGCAGGGTAGGTCAAACTACAGTGAACTTACTGGATTACAAGTACTATGCAGGTGCTTACCTCATCGTGATCCAATAGGAAATGAGTTGCATAGCAGGGGATATGGAAGCGAAAGGCATCGTGGGGTTGCTCGGTCACCCTTGTATGTGTGATACCTAACTGGGCCCTTGGGCCTGATGGTGTTGACTGCTGTGTAACCTCACGCTGCTGTTTATTTCCGGGAGATGTGCAGGCCTGACCACTGAGGCCGGGCTGTCTTCAGATTCACCTCCAGTCACAATCTTGAGGTCTTTCTTTTTGTGTTGACTTCCGCGAGGGCCCGGTCCCTCTGTGACTGCATATTACCATCTGTCTGATACTTTCAAATCCTGTAAGAGAAAGCAGAGGCCCCGGCACAGCGTAGAGGCCCAGTGATAGGACTGCCTGAAATGGGAGTTTGACAGGACTGCACTGAGTCATGGTCCCTTGACTGGGATTTGTTCATGCAGGAATGCTGAGGACACAGCCTGGAGGGTTCCCTGGGGTGACCTGACCCAGCATGGTGAGCCAGTCTGCCTGAGCAGCTCATGCATGAGCTGCGATTGTTGAGAATTGTTGAGAATGACTGTTTAGAGATCTGTTTACTTGGTGGCGTGCTATTTAGTGGCTCTTGGAATCGTTCATTATTTCCTTTAGTTGCTATAAATAACTGGTATTTCCTCTTCAGCAAAAAAAGAAAAAAATTTCCTCCCACTGGGGAGCAAATTGATGGGCAAATTGAATATCCAAAGCATATTTTAGAGTAGAGTGCAGCCAGCTGCTAGAGGATCCTTCTGTTGGTCTCTGGGCATTGTCCCCTCGAAGGGGAAAACTCTAAAGCAAGAGGACACTTTGCTGGCTGAGTGGTTGTCTGGGAGGTGCCGTGACCAGGCAGCTTTTGTCTGGCTTTGATGATGGAAATGAGCTTTCCAGGCAGTGGGACTTGCTCAGGTCCCTGTCTGGCACCACCTTGCAATGCCAGCTTCCTCCTGCCCAGGAAAACAGCCCTTCCCGACACAGATCTACTTTGCTGGGCACCGCAAGAGAATTTTAAATAACACTTCATGAGATGTGGTTACTTAAATAACTGAAAGCAAGCCTCAGACTCTGGAATTTTTTTATCCTGGGAAACACACAGTCATTGTTCTGTTTTCTTTTGTTGCTTTTTGACTTGTCAGTTGCCCCTCCTAAGTAACTGGAAATTGGAGCAGAGCACCTGTTTATGAATAACATTTCTTATCACTGTGTCCCACGAACAGCCTGCAGGCATATTTTTTTTTTTTCCATTTTCTAGATTTGTCTTTCTGTAGTGTCCTGATTGGGGTCAGGAAAGGTGAGGCAGAGGTTCATTCCAAGAGGGCCAAGCTCATCAACATAGCTCTGCAGAGTGATTTATCTGTGCCATGGAGAAAGGAAGGAATTTGTAAGACTGTCTTAGGATCCTGGACATGACAGTGCTTACCTTCTTGAAACAGGAAGCCATGCAAACAGAAGCTTCTCTTTCTCTTGCTGTTGTATAGCCTGTGTCCAGGTGATCACCTAGTGTGGTCACCTAGTGTAGTCGCCTGATGTGGTCACCTGGTGTGGTCGTCTTGTGTTATCACCTGGTGTGATCACTTTGTGTGAGCCGTCATAACGTCTCTTCAGTCCTTCTCTGGACTGAGAGAATCATTCAGCACTTTGTATCACAGGATCTCTGTTTCCAGCAAAGAAAAGCCATTTTCTGAGAAGCTGTGTCACTGCCATCTACAAGCCATATAAATCTGAAAGGATTTCTCTGCTTTGGTCTCTGAGTTGGTGAGAGGGTCAGCAGCAAAAATATTTCCTTCACTGCCCCCTAATAGAAAGATAAGTGAGCCACAAAGTCACTTTCAGATGTACCAGCAGCTGCTTTGTTTAAAGTGGAAAAGAGAGGTGTAGTTAATTTTGACAGTGCATGTTATTTTTCCCAATACATACAGAACACTATCATTTTGATTATATGCAAGATTTCTATGGAGTTATTTCACCTTCCATCTTTGAGAGAGTATGAGCCTTGCACATTTATAGCACATCCCTCTGCCGCCACGGGCTCGGCTGCCCCTTCCGGCAGCAGTTACTGTGCTGGGCAGCCTGGCCCTGAGTGCTCTAACGGACTCTGCCAGACTGCAGAGCAGGCTGGGTCACAGCTGAGTATCATGATCTCCCTGACGTACCTTGTCCCCCTGGAGACTTGCACCATCGTAACGGTTGGTTACACTGTCACTGTGTGTTAGGGAACTTGTCGTTAATGCCTTCTGGTATTTTCATCAGGGCTATGAAGCTTGTAACCCTAAAAGGGATTAAGGAAAAACAGCAGAATGTTAGGGGGAAGGAAGGAGCTGAGATGTGAGAGCTTGTTTTGATACTGACTTTATGAGGTCCTGAAATTTGTCTTGTAAGTAATTTGTCTAGGTAATGAATTCTAGGGTTCTGATGTTAAGGATCTCTGCCTTATGTTTAAAGAGTAAGCATTTTCTTTCTTTTAATATAAAGGTTGTTCTTTAGGACTTCATGATAAAGAAACACACATTAACATGTATTAATCCAGAGGCAATTCATTTGAGAATAGATTGGAAATAGTATGGTATGATTTAAATGTCCATGAATATGATTATTCAATCTAACCAACATTCTGAACCCTTTAACCTAAGTCACTGAGCGTCCACCAGACACAGGGACAGCCATCTGGCTTAGACCCAGCCCTGATCATGGACAGAGGTGGTGATCTTGTAGCCAGTGAAGGACACCTGAGATTGTGCCTCAGCCCTGGACCACAGCAGTGGAGGGGACGGTGCCTCCCAGATTATGCAGTGTCCAGTCTCCAAGGACACAGGGTTTCCCCCCTTGCTTCGAGATCAGGCATTGCCCAGCGAGAAGGCCAGGGGGGCCACCAACCACCCCAGCTTCTGCCTCTGTGCAGAACAGCCCTGCAAAGTGTGTCCCGGGTACTGCTGGGTTGGTTACACTTCTATGCTTGATTGCCATAGGAGAACTTTAAAAGTTATTCCCCCAGAACTTCAGTATCTTTGTATGCTTTCCTAAAGCCAAAGCACAACAAGTAGAACAGACAGAAATTAAAAATTGATAGGCCTTCTCAGAGTACACTCTGAAAAATGTAAAGAATAACATTAATCTTCCTCCCCATCCAGACATTTTCCCTGCCTGTGGCCCTTAATCTTCAGTGACCTGTGAGTCTTATCCTTCCTCCTTTCTCCCCTCCCCGTTTTATTTTTATTTCAATACAAGGTCTCCCTAAATCTTAAGTTGCCTGGTCTAGGCTCAAACTTGTAATCCTGCTTCAGCCTCCCAGAGTGGTAGAAATGCAAGCCTGTACCACCAGGCCTTGCTCCCCTCCTCCTTGAAGGGGTCATGTAGTGACAGAAACTCGGATGTGAAAGGCACCTTGTATCAGTTTCCTATGGGCACTGTGGCAGATCATCACGAGCAACACAAATGCATTATGTTAAGTCTGAAAGTCAGAGTTTGCTTCAGGCTCACTGGACTAAAATGGCGAGGCTGTGTTTTCTTCTAAAGGCTTAGAGGAAAGTTGACTTCCTTGCCTTTCCCAGCGTCTGAAGGTCCCTGCACTTCTTAGCTTGTGGTTCCACATTATCTGACCACTGTTCCCTCATCACATCTTCTTCCCTAACTCTGACCACTCTTTCTCTCTTTTAAAGACCTTCGTGATTGTGCTGGACTCGCCCAGGTAATCCAAGAGAACCTCTCTATTTTAAGATCCTTCGATTAATCACACACTTGAAGTCCCTTTAGCCGTATAGGTCACGTTAGGTTCCCAGGATCTGGACCTGATCTTCTGGGGAAAAGATATCATACAGTGTGTAGCGTACATGAAGCTCCAGCCAGCCAGCCATGTGCAGTACACGGATTTCTCCTTAAGGTCCCTGATGATGGTTTTCTGGCTCGTACTTGAATATTTGTAACAACTCAGAGCATATCATCACATCACCCTGTCTCTGTCCTAGGAAGACAGTACCTGGTTCCCAGACTGGTCTGACCAGTGCAGAACAGCACAAGGTCACACCTCTGCTCACCACTTATGGTGACAAAGATTGACTTGCTCTAGCTCAGGTGCAGGTTGTTCTCACTCTTTGGAGATAGATTTTTTTCATATGTGAAGTGGGGTTAGTAATAATACTTTGAATACATTTCTTAGTCTGTATAAAAGAAATGATGCTGCCTTCCTATATTACCTGTGTTACTCCACAAAAGTGCTGCAGCTACTCCAGAAGGTGTGTTGCTGCACTAGCACTAGGATGGCTCCTTTCAACACAGTCACCCTTGTCTGAAATTGTCTGAAACAAGAATATTTCTGATTTCAGAGGCTTTAAATTTTTTTAAAAAATGTTTACAGAGACAGAGCATCTGTAATTGAGAGTTTCTAATCTAAAAATACAAAATTTACTTCATGGCAGCACCAAGGGTCAAACTCATGATCTTACACTTGCAAAGCAGGCACTGAGCCAAATCCTCAGCCCTTAAAAACTATAAAAATTGGAAAGATCTAAAATCTGAGGTGTTTTAAGAGCCACATCAATACTCAAAGAGTTTTAGATTTTCACATTAAGCTTGTTCGATCTATAATACTCTAGTCATCTTTGCAATCATTATTATGATCTTCAATAATCTTTTAAAATCACAGAAAAATTCTAAATCATTCACATGATTTCTTTTGCATTTTAATGAAAAGATAGGACTTTTTTTTTTTTTTTTTTCATAAACCTTAACAAGTGCTCAGGTCAGATCCTGGGCTGGCCTTGTGGTTGTGTGCTGTGGTTCACGTGACGTGGTCCTCACACATTCAAAGCATTCAAAGAATCAGGGATTGAGACTTTCCTCTCCTGATGGGAACCTCTTGCTTGCTCAGGTCAAATCACTCAGCACTCCATTTACTGCAGCCACTGACCTTGTCTGACTGTCCTCGCAGGGGCGGCTTCACTGTGCCTCACCTACAGTATTATGAGGAGCCTGTGTGCACAGCCTTTTTCGCCGGCGAGCCTGCTCGAGAGAGCAAGTATCGTACACATCAGATTCACGGAGTAACGAATTGGGGGGTGCTGTGTGTGAGGTATTAATAAACATTGCCAAGAAAATAGCTTTCACGCTGGTGCTGTGACTCCATTTGATACTCACTTTATGGCTTCTCTCTTAATTACCCAAGATCCTTTCCCAATGCCATTTGGGCTTATGAGTTTTCTCCAGAGCCCATCAAATGTGTTGATTTTAATTAGCACTTGTTTCAGCTTTCTCCTTCTGCATATTTCGGCAAAACGTGGCACCTTGCAGTATCAGAGCACAGCAAGCCACAGTACTCCCGGGGAGAGGCATATGTAGAGTGTCGCCCAGGAGATGTGTTCTTCTTGTCGTGTGACTTGTCAGAGGAATTTGCAGCAGATACAGGGGGTATAGGAATGGGGAGGGACGAGGAAGAGACTATTGAAGCCTCTGAATAAGGCATTCTCATGTCTGAATGTGCTCCGTTCCAGAAGATCTGCAAATCGTGGAGACAGTATAACGTAGTGAAGTCATCCTGACCCTTATCCTCTCTCCCCTGCCCTGTCTTCTGCCTTTATCCCACTTCCTTCTTAATAACAACAGATGTGAGCTCCAGATGTTTCTGTTGTCCTGTCTAGGCTAACGTCTCACAGTGGCAGGAGCAGAGACTGGAACCTAGATCTCTGGGATCTAGATTGTCCTGGGAATCTACGGCTTTCTGAAGCTCTTGTGTAAAACAGACAGAGGAGTGCAGCTAAGTTATAAGCCAAAGAGGCGCTGTGGATAAGCATGGCGAGCCTAGAGTTCTTCACAACCTCGCTTCTCTGTCAGAATGGACCACAGTTTACTCTGGTCTCTGGTGACGAGGCCTCCTCCCATTATCCTCCTGAAATTTTTGACTCCTCTCTTCCCATTCAATATTCTTCAACCTCTCCTGTGCTTACGTTTATCTGCAGCATTAGTCAAAATTCAATATGTTATCGGTCTTGCATGTTTTATTCATGACCTGTCTCTATAAGAATCTATAATTTTTTCTTTGTTCATTGACTGAATCCACTAGGCTAGAATAATACTCAAAAAGAGGTGCTGAAGAAATAGTTGCTAGTGGATCGTGGACATAGGGAAAACAGGTTGCCTTGGGACCTCCCTTGTGCCTTTTGCCTTTGTTGAAATCAGTGACTTTGGCTTCCAGACAGTGAGAGTGTGAGGCATACAATGCTCATCGTGCCTGACAGTGACCCCCGATGGTTACTCAGGGTGAGAAATGCCGAAGGTAAAAATGGCTGAGGCCAAACTTGTAATCACAAGAGAGTGTGGTGACTCGTCCACTGGGAAGATGTGTGCATTTCTCCAACAAGCAAAAGCACTTGGCTCACGTCTTTTGTGTAAAGTACCTAGAATTGAATGTCATTTTATTACCTGCCAAGTCTGTCTGTGGGAAAACTAATGTTAGTTCTCTCACCACATCTCTAGTTAGATGATCCTGTGTGTAGACTGTTAGTACACTAGACTCTTTTTGTTTGTCAGAATGCCTGGATCCAGACTGCTGTTCATCATATAACAGTAATTTTTAAATAAATAATATTAAGTATATGTACCTGTGCATTGAAATATAGAGAGAGATTATGCCTGCCTTGCACATGTGCCCTTGTTATTACTTGGGAAACAGTTCAACTATTTGTATAATATCTGCATTATATTCTATATTGTAAGTAATACGGAGGTTATTTACATGATATGAGAAGATATATGTTATGTGGAAATATTGTGCCATTTTACATAAGGTACCTCAGCATCCATGGATTTTGGTGTCCACAAGGATCCTAGAAATGATCATACATCAAGACTGAGAGATACCTATATAGTAATAAAATGAGTTGAGTTATTTTAAAAATTGGGCAAATTTAGAATATTTCTGGGGCTATTCACTAAAGATTTTAAAAATTTGAAAAGAGTTAAAGTGAAAAACTTCCAAGGCACATAAATACAATATTAAATGTGTTTAAAAGGTTGCTTTTCCCTTGCTTTTTTCTAAGTTCATTGCTTCTAAGTTGATCTTTATGAGCTTATGAGAATCCTGAAATTCATAAGCCAGAAACTTCTGCATCAGTTGTTCCCACTAGTGTATGTCTTGTACATTCTGATGAAGGTTGGTTAAGGTGTATCCCTTTTAGAACTTAATCTATCTATTTTATGCTCATCTGTTTTCTAGTCCACCCATGTCATTTTGGAATGATGTCATTCTGAAGAGTTGGGTTTGTAAAAAAGGTGATGAAATACCCTGCTGTGTCCTCCCAGTCATGAAGAGCTGGGTCCTTTCTTGTGCACACATTGATCAGGAAGTTTTATAAATCTCCTACCAGTGGGCACACATATACTTATTTTGTTCTATTCTGTCTGTATGCCACTTAATGTTTAGGAAAAGTAAATGCTTGATTTTAGCCCAAGTTTGCTGGTTGCCACCAAATTTTTCTTCTTTTTCTTGGCAGTGGTAAAAAGGGGTAAGATTAAAAAGCATTCAAGTTACATAAATCACCAACAGAGAAAATATAGATGGTTTATGTGTGCCTAGAAAATGTCAGTTTAAATATAGAGCCGTTCTCATTTGTTTTATAGTTTTATGGTATGAAATATTGAGTTGAGTTTGTCTGTATGGCTGAATTATTCTACATCTGTGTCCATAAAGCACTAGTCTGGATTCCTCCAGCAGTGAGATCACTTTGTCCCTGAATTTTGGAAAAGACTTAGTTTGCAATTGGACTCTTTGCAGTCCTATCATTTTATTCCATTTAGATATTTCTTCTGCTCTGCAGCGCTGTGCCTATGAGGTAGTAATACTGGTTTTTATGAGCTACCTCTATTAGACTGTCATTTTGTAATCACACTTCATATATGAAATAAGGGAAATATTGAAAACTGATGAAACTTCCCAGCACTTTTCTGCTGAGCCCCAGTGTTCACCTGCTAAATGCACATTTGCAGTGTTACAAAATGTTACAAAATGAGACTAGCAGAAGTTGGCTTTGGTATTCTTAGTACTACTGTATGGTGCTTCCCCCATGTACAGAAGTATAAACATATGTGTGCTTTATAAACTAAGGTTTTTCTTGATAACATAATGATTTATAATACCACGTTTCAATTTTCTTTCCCTAATAGGTGAAATGAGGAATGATTTATACATCACCATAGAAAGGGGAGAATTTGAGAAAGGAGGAAAGAGTGTGGCCAGAAATGTGGAAGTTACGATGTTCATTGTAGATAGTAGTGGCCAGACCCTAAAGGTACGTTAATATTGGACATTTTAAATTATTTTACGTAAAATAATCTGCATAAGTGCTGTGCCTTCATCTTTAATATGATTGCTTAATTTCTTATTTGGAATATTTTCTTCTCCATGCTGTGTAGTTTTCTTTGTTAAAATTTCACTAAGCTTCTCAGGAAATAAAGTAGCAAAAAGCAAAAAGACTTCTTGTATTTTGTTTAATTAACTCTGTCAACATTTCCCACTGACATTCATTCCTTAAATGCAATATTTTTTATGTCATTTCATTTTTTTCCTGTCATTTACCATAGTTGCACGGATGAACCTTTTGTTGGCAATTTTATTTTTAAAAAGGTCATCTTAAGTCAAATGAATTACTTTTAATCACAATAGGGAATGAAGTCGAGTCCGACTTCCCTGTTGGTGTAATACCAGCAGGATCCTTTCTGGGAAAGTATTTTCTGTGAGCTTCTTCGTGGTGGAGAAGCGCCCCTACTGGTTGTATCTCAGGTTGTCCCCAGGGTTTAGTGAGTCCTATACTGAGGCCCCGAACAGCCTTTTGAGCTAGCCAGGTTGGGAGCTGTGTTGCAGTTGCACTAGGATAAGTGCCTGTCAGTTACCACAAGTCAGTGCATCCTACCCTTGGCACAGTGCAGCCGGCCTGGGCATCAGCATCAGAATTGAACAAAACTCCACATTGCAGGTGCAAGTCCAGACAAATGTTACCAAGGGCAGAGAACTCATTTCACATGAGATGCTTTTTGGGGAACAGATAAATACAACAGAGGTTGTTCTGCATGTTCAAAAATTGTTTTTGAAAGGAGCTGTCTTTAACCTATGTGTTTTCTTTGTTAGGATTTTATCTCTTTTGGCTCTGGCGAGCCACCAGCTAGTGCATACCACTCCTTTGTGCTTTATCATAACAACAGTCCCAGGTGGTCTGAGCTACTGAAACTTCCAATTCCTGTGGATAAATTCAGGGGCGCACATATCCGCTTTGAATTTCGCCACTGTTCCAGTAAGTGTTCGGTGGGGCTGGCTCCAGGCTTTGTGTTGGGGAATCTGCTTGCTGAGCTGCACTGAGGACATGGAGCAAACGGGAAGAAGGGTGGCAGTGAGACCCTGGGAGTATGGATAAGGGGAGAGGCATCCTAGTAAAGAGTGGGTTCACTTCTCTGAAACCCAACAGCCATTTTGGAAACACAAAGGAAGGCAAGGAGGACTTCTGTAGGAAGGACACAGATTCTTCCTAAATTGATTACTGTCATAAAAATTCAGCTCAGCACTTAGAGTTTCAACAGAAAGACAAGGCACAGAGTTAAAAACCTGGGTCAACTCTGGTGGTGTTGGGCAGTCTTGACCATAATCCTGGTATTAGTAGGAGCTAAGCCAAATAGAATGAGGAAACCTACTCAGAATTTACTGAGTGTGTGAATCATTAGGAAAGCCTCTGAGAGGCTATGGTTTAAGTCTAATTTGCATGTATCTACATCACTACAATTTCAGGCAGTGTTGGGGGCCGGGGAGTTAGCTCAGTGGTTCCGGCGCCTGTCTCGCAAGCGCAAGGACCCGGGTTCGATTCCCCGGTAACCACATAACAATACTGGGTGTGGAGACCCACACCCAGCAGCAACCAGTACCACATACCACAGTGCCGGGCGTGGTGGCTCACGCCTGTAATCCCAGCACTCAGGAGGCAGAGGCAGGAGGAT
>PVIR01000135.1:0-124592 GCA_004026965.1 Petromus typicus | reverse complement strand
CAAAAACCTTAAAAAAACAAACAAACAATTTCAGGCAGTGTTGAAATGATAGTCAAACAGTGCCATCTGGGAAAGTCCTTAGAGATAATGGGAAATTGCCTCATTTTATAGATTTAAACAGCTCAAAACATAGAAAAATTTTAGGAGATTTATTCAGGTATACATTACTATCTATAAAGTTGTCATTTGTTGACGTCCGTATTTTGATTCTTTTGTACTTCTTACAACCCTCTCCAGCCCCTACTCCTTGGCCCATCAATCCCAGTCTGAGATCTCCTGATGGTGCCTTTGTCCCTACAGTATGTCCTAAACTCTGTATCAGAGTGTCCATTGTGACCAGAGGAGGTTCTAGTGAATCTTGGTTTGTGAGAGTATAAAAAACCAAAGATACAGAAAAATTGCATTATTGGAGAGCAGCAGGCCCTTCTTTGGTTTGGAAGAAACAGGCGTAATTAGGAGATGCATGGTGACTTCCTCTGAGTGATGCTGTAGCACCCTGGGCTGCCAGCAGAAAAACGTTGTCTGGGGCCAAGACTACAGCATCTTTCAGAATAGCCCATAGAGCTCCATAAATGATACTTTTGTGGGCCTTTCAGCATGCAGAAAGATGCTGGCAGGGTCTTAGTCTTCTTCAGGATCCTCAGAATTTCATGTTGGAGATTGACATGCAAAAGCATAAAGGACATGGTACCATTTCTGTTCCTTCCACTGGTCTTTGCTCTGAATTGTCATTTGGGCCTAATATGAGCTTTGAGATTTAAAGTAAGAAAAAAGTAAAGGGAAATAAAGGTGAAACAGCAGGGAAAAAGAGAAAGAGCGCTTGTCAGAAGTGATTATTATTCATAAGTTGGAAAGCAGAACAAAGGCCGAATTCAGTAAAATCATTTAAATCTCTGCTCTCTCATCCTACTTCAAATAATGTTCACACATTCGTTTTCTTTCTTTTGAATGTTCATTGTCAAAATTCAAAAGAAATAGTAAAACATAAAGTAGGGGAAAACATCCCCATAAATCCCACGGACCCCAAATACCCAACCAAGTAGTTATATCACATGAGATTCGAAATACTTCAGTGTACATATGTACTCATTGAAAAAATATCATTCATGAAATGGATCTTTACAGCATACTCACCACATGCCAGTTAATTTTCTTGGTGCTGGAGGTCTGTCAGCAAAGACAAGATAAACGATCTCTCTCAGAACTTTCAATCCTGGGAGGGAAGACAGACAAATGTGCAAGTAAATAAATAGCTCCTCTTGTCTACATCTTCCCCTATCACCATGTTGCTTTTTGTGTTTTCAGTTATCAGTTCTCAATCATAATTCAAAATACTAAATGGAAAATTCTAGGAGGGAACAGTTCAGAAATTTTAAATTGAACACACTGTGGCCAGTGGAAAATCCCTCCTCCTCACCCAGGCTAGGGATCTCCCTTGCCCTGCATACTGTGCTGGGGGTCTCTTTGTAGCCTAGTGCTGTGACAGTACTTCAGTTTAGTTGACTCTCATTTTACTTGCTAATGGCCTCAGAATGTGAGAGTAGTGATGTGCCAATAAGAAGCTTTAAACTGACTTTTAAGAGAAAAAGTGGGCTGGGGATTTAGCTCAGTGGTTCCAGCGCCTGCCTTACAAGCTCAAGGTCCCTAGTTTGATCCCCGGTAAGCACATACACCAATGCTGGACATGTGAGTACCACATACCACACTGCTGGGTGTGTTGGCTCACTCCTGTAATCCCAGAACTCAGGAGGCAGAGATAGGATTGCTGAGTTGGAGGATGAGTTCAGGACTAGCCTGAACTACAAAGTGAGACCTTGTCTCAAAAAAAAAAAAAAAAAAAAAAAAAGAGAGAAACGTTACAAGTTCTTGACTTATTAAGGAAAAAGAATAAAAAGCTGAGACTCTGTAGATGGACAGAAGTTGTTGTTAGTCTCATATTGCACCTAGTTTACAAATTAAAGTCTATTATATATATGTACATACAAAAACCATAAAATGCGTAGGTTGGATACCTGCAGTTGAGACACTTACTGGGGTGTTGGCCCACGCCCTTCATGGACAGGTCTGGGGCACCAGCACCAATATCTGGATGAGAGTGGCAAGCAAGGCAGACTGGGTTGAAGTCAGGGACTGAGTAATGGTGCTTATTATGTTGCCATCTTACATGGAGTGGGTGGGAAGAGGTCTCTGGGAAAGAGACTTACGAACAGCAAACTGAAAGGGGTGAAGGCCCGAGGCATTGGGGCATCTGGGAAAGAGTAATCCAGGCAGAGAGAACAGCAGATGCTACAGATGCGAAGCTGAAACACGTCCAGAATTTTCAAGAAATAGCCAGAGAACAGAGAGGCAGCCAAGGAGTCAGATCTTGCACTTTCTTACATCACAGCGAAGACTGGATTTTCTGGGGTGAAGAATCTGGCTGCTGTATGGGTTGTAGAGGTTCAGTTGGGAATTAGAAGGAAGCTTTTGAGTTCATCAATGAAGAGATGCAGGTGACTGAAGTGTTTTTGACAGATAATTGACAGATTAGGTGTGAAAGAAGGAGAGGAATCAGGATACCCCTGGGACATTGCCTTGAGGGGAAGTGTCCATTTAATGTAAAGTAGTGGTTGAGCAACAGAAAAAATGTGTTGAGGGAACAAAAAATCAAGCACTCTATTTTATATATTTGGTATCTGTTAGACCTTCAAAATGCTGAATGATATCCAGGCTGGAAACTTAAACTGGTGAATGAACATATACAGTTCATTTGTCTGCAATAAATATCTAATAACCAGTCCTCAGGGCCAAGGACACGGTTAGCTGTGATCTGCAGCATTCTCTGTCTCCCATGGTGTGAATACTCTAATCGTAGCCAGGTTTACGCTGCCTGCACGACTTGACTGAGTGTGCAGTTGGAGGAAGACCCACATTCTCAGCTTCATGTTCCAGCTCCAGAGTACGAGGAGGTCCACAGTACTCACCACATTTAGAAGTAGGATAGTGAGAAGGAGCCATCAAGTGAGATTAAGAAGGATTAGCCAGTAGGCTGAAAGACAGTCATGGGAGAAGAGAATCCAGGAAGCTACACAAAAGCAGTTTTTTCAAGAGAACATTGATCGGAATTGTCAGGTATCAGTGACAAATAAATGAGAACAGAGGATGATCATTTGAGCTGACATCATAGAAGTCATTGAATCTGCTAAGTAGTTTTAGTGAGTTTGTGTTGACAATTAGGAGCTCAGGAGGGAGGTGAAGAAAAGTGAAGGTAGTCAAGTCTTTGGAGAGTTTTGCTGTAGAGATGTGACAGTCTTATTCATGGAGAGGGGGAATATTATCAAGATGTCAATTCTTTATGAATCTACTGTTCATTGCAATCTCAGTCAAAAACGAATCATAAAGCAAAAGACTTAAAACAGCGAACATCATAGAGAAAAATAAATGAAGGAATGATATCACCTGACATCAGGACTTACTAGAAAGGTACAAGAGATTGTAAAGAAGTAAAATGTAAAAGGAAGATATTGTGGAAGAATAATTAGACAGAAGAGAGCCCAGACATAAATATAAAGGATAGTCCCCTGATCTTTGATGCAGAGGCAAGGGAGGGACTGGGGATTTGAAGTGATAGTGCCTCTACAGCTGGACAGGCACCTACCAAAAAGGGAACTAGACACAGACCTAACCTTCTTTACTAGGTTTAACCTGCAGTAATCCTAGACATAAATGAAAACCATGAAACTCCTAGAAGATAGCATAGAAAAAAATCTAGATGACCTATGTTTTGTAATGACTTTGTCATATACAAACCACAGTCACAAGCTATGAAAGGAAGAATTTATAAGATGGGCTTCATTAAAATCGAAATTTTTCTGGCTTGTGAAATGACACTGTCAAGAGAGAAGAGAAGCCACAGATTGGGAAAAAATAATTGTAAAAATACATATTTCACAAAGGACTGTTATTCAAAATATGCAAAGAATTTTTAAAGTCTAATAAGACAAATAACTGATTAAAATATGGGCACTAAAAACCTTAATAGATCCCCTCACCCAAGAAGATACACAGGGAGCAAAGAAATATATGAAAAGATGCTTCCCGTCACATAGCATGCATCATCATATGGAGGCTATGAGAAATATAAATCCAATTGCAAACAATAGCGAGATATAACTGCATACCTTTCAGAACACTGATAATGTAAAAATGCTGGTGAAGATGTGAAACAGTACGAGTTCAGTCATTGCTGGTAAAAGCCTCACCTATAACTGCATGAGACATTAAGGGACCATTTAGATATGACTGATAACAGCTTGCAAGGTGAAGTAGATTCCCCCCTAGAGGGCAGGGCGGGTACTGCAGCAGGAGAGAGCTCTTTCATCATCTGAGAGCAAAGAGGGTGCCAAGACGTTGGGGGTTTGAGAAAGTAAACAAACAGAGCGAACCTTTGTCCAGAAGGGTGGAGAGAAAGTTGAATGTATAAAGATTTGCCCAGCTAAGGACTCTGTGTATTGTCTGTATTAATTGAGATGAAATTAATCTAGTCTGGCACAGATTAAACTGAACAAGGTGTTGCAGTGGACTATGATGGCCTGAGGCAACCAAGTATGTTGGGAAGGAGGCAGTTGGCATGATGGGGCATAGCAATGGAAAGCAGGAGAGAAGGCTAATGGTTCTGAGAAGGTGAGGGCTGCCGGGACAGAATCATCGCATCTTGGAACTGAAAGAGTGACATGGATGTTTAGGAAGTAGAATCTACCAATAAGTATGGAATATTTTATTAAATAAAGGAGGATCATACTATGAGGATTATTTATAATAAACCAGTTAATCCTGATGGAATAGCTCAGGACAAATGGTTACAGACATTAAACTGTTTTATATCAATTTTTATTTTATAGCAGAATCTTATCTTTGCTAATTTTGTTACTTTTTTCTTTATTATTTTTTCTGAATTGAATGCCACAAACCAAATCAGGGAGAGCCAAATAAAATTTGAACATTTTAGATAAGTCTTATCTTCGAAGTCATATGTTCTGACACCGTTTATGTAGAAATCTCTTTCCAAAGGTCATTGCTATAATTTTTGCTTAACTATAAGAAACATCAGGGTCCGCGCCCCCGTTCCCCCCCCCACCCCATTTCCTCTCTGGAGTTGAAATCAATGTTTTTAGAAGAAATCCCTTTTGTTTTTAAAGGACACATTTAAAAGACATCACATGTTCAGGTCTGTCCTTCAGGGACCACTCCACCAGCCAAAAGCCCAATTTTCTGCCTGAGGCTCCGCTTTCTGTGTTAGGGGCCAGAAGCAACCGTCAGGGAAGATGTGTTGCTAACCAATTGTCTAATCTTCCAACTCACAATATCTGACCCCTCCAGCTCGGTGTCAAATTGAACCCATATAGTGATGTTGATGCCTCCTCTGTTGGAGAAGAGAAGCTTGGTGGAAGAACTGGAATGGTGCTGGAAAGTTGTAGAGCAAGTTGCCTAACATCTGGAATCCTGATTTCCTTGTGTACAAATAATAGCTAAGGATGCTCCACATGTTTCACCACTGTACTTCTGCATTAGGTATCTGAAAACCTCATTGCCTCATTTCCACCTTGCAGAGTAAACTGTAGCTGGCAAATCATAATTCTGATTGAGCAGACCTAACTTATTCCAAGCAGGTAGCTTTGACATGGCCCCTGTCTTGACATGTGTCGATGTAGGGAAAGTGTAAGCAGAGCATACACTCATTTCACATTTATTCATTCACCCTTTTATTAAACATAATATTTAATTGAGAACTTGCTATGTTTTTTGATACCCTGAGGAAATCAAGCAGGTAAAAATTGTGCTGGCGATGGTGCTAGAGATAGGGGGTGAGATATGAAGAGAAACGGGCACTCTGCAATTTTTAAAAAACACAATTTCAGAAAATGAATCCCACAGAGAAAGGAGGGTAAGGAATATTGAGATTGGGAGCTGGACTGTGGGGCCCGCAGTGGCCATCTGTTTGGATGTCCTCCCAGACAGTGGCTGGACAGTGTGTGAAGGAGCTGGGGGATAGTTCCTGGTTTTGTGCCTGTCTAACTCTGACGTGTAAGCTTGTGCTTACAGAAGCAAATGATTCCTTCCCCCACTTCCTTTCCTTACAGCGAAGGAGAAAGGAGAGAAGAAGTTGTTCGGGTTCTCCTTTGTGCCTCTGATGCAGGAAGATGGCCGGACTCTCCCAGACGGCACTCACGAGCTTGTCGTGCACAAGGTACCTGTGGTCTCCTGTTGGTCCTGGGCTGTAGGACACAGGGGCCCAAAGATCAGCTCTCACTTTGCCATCTCCCTGGGCAACCAGACAGAAAGACTGAGAACAGTACTCTCATAAGGTTGTGGCAGGGAGCACCTTTTCACTGGTAGTTTGTATATCTCCACTCAGTCATTCTAAACGTATTTTAAACATACTTAGTGTGGTGATGGTGGTGGTGGTGGTGGTGGTGTGTGTGTGTGTGTGTCTGTCTGTCACTGGGGAGTGAGCCCAGATCCTCTGCAGTGACTTATATCTGTAACCTACCTGCCCCCTTTATTAAATTTTTTGAGAAAGGGATGTGCTAGGATAGCAGATTGCTGGAGTCCACCTCACATTTGCAAGGTGCCTGCCTCTTCCCAGAGCGCTAGAATGACAGGTGCCTCCATGCCCAGAAATTTTGCATCTTAAGTTAGTGCTGAGTATTTGAATCAATCTGGCTACCAGTCTTAAATCCCTTTCTATTGCTGTGATGGGATTAGGTACACCTTTCAGATCACTTGAAGTATGGCAGTACTGTTTCTGGTGTGTCTATATAACCCTGAGGTCAATTTAGCAAGGTCAGCTTGTTTGGGGTTTGGTTTGGTTTTTCACTATGTACTTTATCGTGACAACTTTTGCAGTTTTTTTTTTTTTAATCTTTATTGGTACATTGCATACACACTTCATGATTGCACTCCATAATGGGGATTTGTACCAGTATAAGACACAACTTAATTCTCATTTTTTCCCGTAGCCCTACCCACCCTACTGCCCCCCATATACATAAAATTTGTTTCCATTTTGTTATAATCTCATTATTTTTCCCCCTTCACCCTATTTTACATTGAGCATTTTCTATTTCACAATATATAGCATACAATTCTAGGACTCATTTACATCTTTATTTTCTCATACCAGAGAAAAGATGCAATATGTACCTATCTGTGCCCTATTTATTTCACTTATGAGGATATCCTCAAGGTATGTCCATTTAAGTAGAAATGATTCAAACCTATCATTTTTTATGGCAGAGTAATACTCCATCCTGTACAAGAACCACAGCTTTTTTATCCAGTCTCCAGTTGATGGACACTTGGGTTGTTTCCAAGATGTAGCAATCACAAATCGGGCTGCTATAAACATGGGTGCACATATGTCACTGTGATATGAGTCTTTTAATTCTTTTGTGTATATACCTTGCATTGAGTGTTTGAGTTGAGAAGTCCGCTGTGATCCTGACGGGCTTCCCTTGGAATGTAACTGTTTTCTTTTCTCTGGCTGCTTTCAGTATTTCATTCTTTTTTTGGATATCTGGGACTTTTATGATTATATGCCTAGGTGTAGATTTTTTCGTGTCACGGGCATGTGGCGTTCTGTATGCTTCATGTATTTGTATGTCCAATTCTTTCCCTTTTTCTGTGAAGTTTTCTGCCATTATCTCTGTGCATAGCTTTTTGATGTCTTTAGCATTGTCTCCTGCTTCCTCAGTGACTCCAATCAATCTTATGTTATTCTTCTTTGAATCATCTAGGAGCTGTTGGATTGACTTTTCATTATCGTTTGCTTTTTTCAATAGATTATGCCTTTCCAGTTCATTGGTTGAGATCCTGTCTTCTAGGTCTGAAATTCGGTCCTCTGCCAAATTCATTCTGTTGCGCAAGCTTTCATTTTCTTTCTGGGGTTCTGTTTCCTGAGCTTCTGCTTGTAGGTGTTTAAAGGTTCCATTGCTTTTGCTATCTTGGATTCTATCAACTCCATGATTTCCTCTTTAGCTTTATTGATCATCGTGTTGACAGTGTCCAATATCTCTGCTTTCATCTCAGAGATCAGTTCTGATTTCCATTTTACTAGATCTTCTTTAGTTACCATTTCCAAGGATCCTGGAGACTGGGCTTCAAACTTCTCCATTTCCCTTCCCCCTGTGTTACCTTGAGGTGAGGATCTTTGTATCTGAGACTTTGAGTGTTTCCTCAGCTCTGACCTGCCCTGTTTTCTGGTGCTGTTTGTTGCAAGTCACTTTCCTCCTAATAGTTAGGAACCTTAAAATCGCAGTATTTCCTGGTTGTTCTTTACAGTCTATATTGGGACCTAAAGAAAAACCCCTAGTTCTGGCACACCATATGAGGCACTCAATCAATACAGTCAGAACACCTTCTCCCGTCTGCTTTAGAGGCAGGAAGGCTCTGGCTCCTGCACTGCTACAATGGCACTGCCTGAGGTTGCAATGGGCCCACCTGCTGATCAATACAGAGTCTCTGGGCTCACTTGTGCAGTTGGCCTGGAGGCCAGTAGGCTGTAGGTCCTGTGCAGCTGCAATGGTAGGGGCTGATGTACCAATAGGCCCACCTACTCACCAGTACAAGCTGACTGGATGTGCTGCTGCAATTGCTGTGGAGAAAGTCAAACTCTGACCTGCTAACCTCAGTCCCTGGGCGCTCTTCCGGCGTGGGCCTGGAGGCCAGTAAACTCCAACCCCAGCGCAGATTCAGTGGCGCAGTCATTGTTTCCCGAGCCGCCCGCTGCTAACCTCAGTCCCTGGGCGCTCTTCCGGCGTGGGCCTGGAGGCCAGTAAGCTCCAACCGCAGCACAGATCTTGCAGTTTTTCTTTTAGGTCAAGAATTGTCATTCTCTTGGGGGCCGGGGAGTTAGCTCAGTGGTTCCAGTGCCTGTCTTGCAAGCGCAAGGACCCGGGTTCAATTCCCCGGTAACCACATGACAATACTGGGTGTGGAGACCCACTCCCAGCAGCAACCAGTACCACATACCACAGTGCCGGGCGTGGTGGCTCACGCCTGTAATTCCAGCACTCGGGAGGCAGAGGCAGAAGGATTGTGATGTGAGTTTGAGGCTGAGCTCAGGGCCAGCCTGAACCACAAAGCGAGACCCTGTCTCAAAAAAAAAAAAAAAAAAAAAAAAAGAATTGTCATTCTCCTATTTGAACAAAGTGTGTTATTATAAGCATCAACCAAAAGAATTCTAAATAGGAGAACCTTATAGAAATCATCTGAGAATACTGGCGATAATGAAGTAGAAAGTGAAAAAAAAAAAAAAAACATTTGAAAGGCAGGTGACATTTCTCCTATCTCTGCATTTCTTCAACCTTGTCACAGTCCAGGCTTTCAGGATCTCTCACTTGTGCCCATGAGTCCACTGACCTGGGTTTTATCTCCGTCTGATCCAGGTTCTACCCTCTGGACAGGCCAGGACACTTCCCTGTGTAGAGCTGTCTCAGAGGCCCTTGCATTACTCTTGCCCTGTCTTTCCTCTGCATGTGGCAGCCATACCCACCCCTTTCTGCTTCCTGATCTTTCTGTGCTGTTGCTGTCTGTACCACTCTCGCCTTGCACTTCTGGCTCCTGCTCACTCTCTCTGGCTCTTCCTCCAACCCTCACCCTAACCCTCTCAGTACTTTCCCTTGGACTCCCTAAGACTTTGCATGTACTTTTCACCATTGTACTCAACACATGTCCCAGATGCACCTGATGATCCCTCGGCTAAGCCCAGTTAGTTATTTTTTTTTTTTTAAATGATGGTACTTGGAATTAAACTCAGGATCTTTGCACTGAGCCCAGTAAAATTTTAATGTTTTCAGACAGAGCCTTCTGAAGTCATTGAGTTGCACAAATTGAGCTCTGCATTCATCTGCATTAGCTTTGCTGTTACTGAGGCAAAGTGCCTGAAATCTACACCTTAAAAGAGGTGAGTCTACTTTAGTCTTTAATTTAGGGGATTTGATCCATAGTTAGCTGGCTTCAAGGCAGAAAGACATAGAGAAAGAAAGTTGCTCACCTAATGGCAACCAGGAAGCCAAGAAGACTGCAGGGTGGGACCAAGAAAATCTTTCTAAGCAATGCCCAGTGACCTCCAGTTCTTCTAGGATGCACTTCCCAGCGGCATATTCAGCCATGAACTCATCAATGGATTAACCTGTTGGTGAATATAGAGCCTTCATGATTCAGTCAACTCCCCCATAGCCTCACTTCTGCATCCACAAGGTGTTTAAGGAGCATTCTAGATCTAAACTACAACAGACTTGAACTTCGAACACTCGTGACTCAGCTTCCCATACAGCTGGGATTACAAGCATGATTCACAACACCCAGCTTACCCAGAAGATTTTTGAGCCACCCTAGACCAGTAGCTGTGTCAGATGTGTTCTGCCATGTAGTAGGTATGCAATAAACATTGATCAAATAAATAATGTGTTTGTAAATAAATTTTTCTTTAGTTTTGGGTAACTGCTAATAGATAATAGTGGTGAAGAGCAGTACATCTGGCCATTTCTGTTCTTATGTGCATGTATATGTGTCTGTCACTGTGACCATTTTCTCATTAGTTATTCAACACATGGATCAAACACAAACTATAGTCAGACAGTGTTCTTGGTACTGGGACTATAATAACCAGCCAAATTCTGCCACTTCTGGCCTTTACAGTCCCTCTTTTCCATGAAGTGATCTAACAATGTTAAAAACACAAAGAAAACAGATACTGTGCAGTGGGGTAACCAGCAAGGCAGACAAAAGAATGCTGTGGCATCAGACACCTTGAATATGGGTGATCGCCTTGTGTCTGCAGCTCCCTATCGTAGAAATGTAATGCAGCAGCGGTGTCTTCAGCCACTGTTTTGTGAAAGACATAAATGGTATAGATGGTGTGACAGTCTTGACTCAGAATAGTCAGGCTAAGATAGTTAAAATTGGCCTAGTAGAAAAGCAAATCATTCTTTTAGCACATGCTGCACATGGACATTGCCACCCTGAGACAAAGGCTGCTTCTTTGGCACATGCTTGTTCTCAAGATAAGTCCTGGTTGACTTCTCTAAATGAGAATGAGTGATACCAAGATCATCCCTTCCTGATTAGAGAGAACCATGTCCTTCAGTGCCGGAGGACAGGTGGTGGAGCTCACCTTTCCCCACGAGCAGTGGGAGTCCGTCTGGTATCAGTTCCCTGACGGGTCCATGTACCTCCCTGTCAGAAACCAGTCAGCAGGGCCAGAACTTTCCTTAGAAGCAGAGCTTTGTGCGAGCTCAAGCCCTGCACAGAATATTCAGAGTTCTGATCCTTGAGAGGAAATTATTGGAGCTTGAACAATTGAAAGGGTAGGTGCTGCCTGGGATCCTCCTCAGTCACAGCAAGGCTCAGAATGAAGTCTGTAGCTTGTCTAATTCGATCCAGGTCTACCATCAGCAAGCATTAGCTCCCCAGCAGAACCCTCAGGAAGCTATTTTTCTTAAAAATGAGGTTGTTTAGTGTGCTTATTTACTTGCCAAGGGGAAAAACTTGTTTTTAGTCTGGTTGCTACTATGGTTTTCTGCATCATAATATTGAGCCAACAAGTTCACTTTTGCTTCAGGCCACTTGCAGTTTATGATTATAAAACCATATTACCAGCATAATTCTTATCCTTAAGAAAGGCACATAGTCTGCTGATAATTGTAGTCTTGAATTTCTTATTTAAAAGAAACATAGATGGAAAAGTGGATTTCAGATCCTTGGCTAAAACTGAACCTATTTAATAAGTAGTATTGAAATGACCTTGATGGGCTCCGAGGGAATTGCATGTCAGTCTTTGCCCTTGTCAACTGAGCTGCGTTGATTCCATGTTTGGAGTGGTTTCCACCCAAAAGAAGGTCTTGGAATCTACAAAAGTCTGAATGCTGCAGCTCTAGAAGGGCAAGAGAAATACTGTAACTTGATGAGACTCTTGTTTCCCCAAAGCCTGTTCAAAGCTTTCTCAGCACAGTTAATGTCCCCAAAAGGCTGAAGAAGAACAGTCCAGCCTTAGAGTTGCTAATTACAGTAGTTAATCTTAGAAAGTTTTGTTATCTCACTGGATTGTAAGGATTATTGTTTTCCTTAACTTTATGGAGCTCATTTTGCATACCCCCCACACCTTCATCTACCTGCTGGGAAACAAGAGAGACTGCAGCATTAGGGGGGTGGGGGGAAGGAATTCACTTTTCAAACCCAGGTCTCTTTAAAGAAAACAATGTGCAGATCCGAAAGAAGGGTGAGTTGGGCCAGACCTGGGCACTGAACTCTCCACTGTGATTCTCCTGGAGGATTTTTAGGGACTGGAAGTATAATCTAAAATATTCTCAGGTCCACACACACACACAAAAATGTAAAAATAATTAACTCTGACTTTAAGAAATTAGAATTTTGTATATTCATCATTGTTCCCTATTACTACCTTGACTAACATGGCCAAACTCAATGAAGCTATGGTTTGGCTTAGTATAGGGATTTATTGGCTTTGTCATCCAGTGCATCCAGAAAAGAAAAAGGCCAGATAAGAAGTCCACCAAATAGAGGACGATACTGTGTCCTGAGTGGACTGAATCAGTTTAATGTGATGGCCTAGATTGCACAAGTCTGTTGCAGATTATTTTATGTTACCTTTGCTACCTGAAAGTTTGTCCATAAACCTTTGTGGCCCATGTTTTTAGTTCCTGCAGTTTTGAGTTTCTTGTGCATATCTGGTTCCTAGGTGGTCCATCAGAGTCCAGCGCTGTCTCTTTTCGCTGGATACCTGCTTTGCAAAGGACCTCTCAGACTCCTTGGAAACTATTACTCTCCACTTACCCTGAAGTTCAGAGTAGCCTCTTCCAACTATATATTTGTATTCACAAGTAAGAAGACAAAAGGAGTCTGAAACTTGAGACACAGTGATGCATTTGCCACCAAGCTTACTGTCTTTGTTACTTTCTTAATTGCTGAGACAAAATACCAGACCCCTAAATTTAAAGAAGGAAAGTTTATTGTAGATCAAGTTTAAAGGTGTCAGTTCATAGTTGTCTGGCTCCAAGGCAGGGTGGTAGGGCAGAGAGCATCACAGAGGAAAACCGTTCATGGTAGGGAGAAGGCAGCAGAGCAGCAAAGGAGTGAAGAAGCAGCAACAAAGGTCAGAAGCCTTCTTTCTGATCTTTATGCTCTCTCCAGAGCTCACCCATGCTAAGCCTTCCCCTTATGGACATTCAGAATTATGTGGACTAATTTGTCCACTAAGGAATCAGTGGACTAATTTGATAATTACACACCCTTAATTTCAGTGCAACACACCCTAGAGCCAGCCACTTATGAAGAGCCCCGCCTGTGACCACATGAGGCTTTGGGGAGACATCTAGACACAGACCATAACATTCACTGTACATGTTACTCCAAGAATTCTGAGAGATTACTATGTAAATATAATCAATAAATCTTAGACAAAGCAGAAATATACTCATTTACCCCAGGACTAAGAGTAGAATTGAGCTTTTCTTTATACTATTTGAGAGAACATTTTTTTAAAAAGTTTGCAAAACTGTTTTTTAGATAAATAACCTATGACATTTAGCATCAACATATATACCACTAATCACAGATGCTAATATCAATAAGATATCAGTATCCTAACATTTAGGGATATACTTATGTGACATCTTGAAAGCCTGTTCCATATTTGCTAATTCACACTTCTTCATCCTCCCCAAGTGCTCTGTCTTAATGGAAACCTGCTCCCCTCTGCTGAGGTGGTTTCTTGTGTAGTGAGCTTGTCTTCTGAAGCCTCAGGTCCAGTGTGCAGAGGTCAGCTATCTCCAGATGCACCAGTGCCTTTCAGAAATACATACCAGCTCCCCTGTTGTGAATCTCTTGCTGCCTTCCTCAGGGCTCATTCTGTATAGCACTGCCACTTTCTGGCATCCTGCTAACTCTTCAACCTGTGTTCTGAGGGCCAATTAAGAAGAGGTGAAGATGGAGAGACAGGTGGTGGGTTGTTTCGCAGTCAGCCTAGGTGACGGTTCAATGTCTTAGCCTTCTCATCGACCCATCCAGTTCCTTAAACTCTCACGTTCCTGGTCATTTCCACTCCAGCCACCTTCGCTTTCGTTTTACTGCACTGGGGCTACTCTTTGGACCTGGCTGCATCCCTACCAACTGGATCTGCCACGGGGACCCCAAATAAATACTTGATCACTGACTGGATACATAGATGGGTAGATGAGTTAATTGGATGGATGGAGAAATGGGCTTCATGTCAAAAACTCTAAACTTTCAATGTCCTCACTAGCCTTCCAGCATTCTAGTTTTCTAAATGTACCTATTTTTTTGGTCTTACCTTTATAGAGTAGACACCTCCTGACTTCCCTTCCCTTTCTTACCCAGAATATCCCTTGATGTTTAGTGCTGCTGTGTTCTGCAGGAGGTGTTACCTCCTCATGCCTCTCTTAGAACCAGCCCCAGTCGGTTGGACATTGTTGAAGGAGACTGTAGCTGTTACAGGTTATCACCACCCTGAGGGGTATAGACACTGGAGCACTGACACTGCAGGTCAGCCTATCCACCCCTTCTCTAGTCCCCATGAGAACTAGCAACAAGATCTGATTCTCTTCCTACCCTTCCTCTTCCTGTCTACTTAACAGAGAAAAACAGAAGCCATCAGACAGGGACTTCCTTAGCTTCCTGTGCACTGTCCCCTGCCACCTGCAAACTGATCAGCATCCTTCCCTTTCTTCTGGCTTCCTGTCTTGGGGAGGAGGCAAGACTTCTTCTCTCCAAGGCTAGTTATGCTGCTTACTGCCCTCAAGACCTTCCTCCCTCCTGACTCCTTGGGACTCTGCCCCTGCCCCACCCCATGCTACTGGCCACACTCACAGTGAACCATTTTCCTAACATCACTGTTTCTGCCACTGAGGTGCCATCCACTCCAAGAGTGTAACATGCTTCAGCATTTTTCTTAACAACATTTTTTGAATAGCCACTATCTTCCTTCTGTCCCCTTGATGACAGCCAGGCTACTGGAAAACTCAGTGACTCCTCCTATGATTCTCATTTCCTCCGAGGCTGCTTCTGTAACCATCATTCAAGTAAATTTCCTCCCCTCCAGGGCACTGATCCCAGCTGGGAGCTAAAGCCATTGGACAGAAAAGTCTTTTACACATTCTCGGTCATGTGTTACACTTTCTGCAAAACCTTCCTCCTGTCTTTCAAGGGACTTTCTTCTGAGCTGTACTGTTCTTCCTCTTTGAGGACTTATATCTCTTCTATGTGCACTTTTGTGTTTGATGTTTCTGTTTATTCACTCTCGGTTGCCATTTGTACCTCCAGCCCTTTTATTCTCTTCAGTGGGTTAACTCACCATATCTCTTTACTATTCACACCAGACCTGTTTTTCTAATCTTAAACTTTTCTCAGCTCCTCAAAAAATCTTCAGTTGTCTCACCCTCAGATACCTCAATTTCAGCCTGTCTAAAATGAGCTTTTTAATCTCACCTGCATCCATTCTTGCTGCAGACAGACTGATCAGTTCCACCTCTTCGATAATCTGAAGAACTGAAACCAGAACTAAGTGTCAGAATTACCTGGAGGCTCCTCATTTAGCAGATTAAAAAAGAGCAATTTGGAGTAGTCAAGGGCTCTACTGCACTCCAGAATCCCAGCCCCCACTTAGTAAAGCACATGTGGTTGTCTGAATATGGCTGCAGTTTTTGAAGTTATTTTTAAGATATTTTAGACTTACAGCCAAGTTGGAAATTTTCCTGTGTACCCCTGACCCAAGACTCCCTACACTACTCCCCTAGGTAAAACTATAGCACATTTCTCAAAACTAAGTTAATCTTGGTAAAATACTGTTAGTACAGAATTTATCTGGATTTCATCGTCAGTTTCCCACTAATGTCATTTTTCTGTTCTAGGATCCCATGTTACATTTCAGTGCCATGTGCCAATGACCTCACCCACACACTCGTTCCCTCAGTACCATTCCTTCATATTGTTCCTTTCCTCCATTGATTTTTCCTCCCTTGACTGTTGACTCTTTCTTGTCTTCATTGATGAAGGTTAAGCAGCCATTTAGACACACAGTTCTTTTTTTTGCCTTCCTGACAGAGCTGGTATGCAATGTTTGTTTTTTTTGTTTTGTTATTTTTTTTCTTTGAGACAGGGTCTCGCTTTGTACTTCAGGCTGGCCCTGAGCTCAGCCTCCAATTCACATCACAGCAGTCCTCCTGCCTCTGCCTCCCGAGTGCTGGGATTACAGGCGTGAGCCACCACGCCCGGCACTGTGGTATGTGGTACTGGTTGCTGCTGGGGTGAGTCTCCACACCCAGTATGGGATGTGGTTAACCAGGGGATCGAACTCAGGCCCTTGCACTTGCAAGGTAGGTGCCAGAACCACTGAGCTAACTCCCCGGCCCTGTTTTGTTTGTTTTTAAGGTAGGGTTTCAACATGTAGCCCAGGCTGACCTTGAATTCACTGTGTAGCCCAAATTATCCTCAAACAGTGATCCTCTTACCTCAGCCTCCTGAGTGCTGAGACTGCAGGTGTGTGCCCCCCTGTGGCTGCCTCTGCAGTGGTCTTTATTACTGCTTTGTCCTCAATATCAGCAGAAGACTGTGGAGGTCAGCTCAGAATGCCATCAAGGATAAGGACCATGTCATCTCCTTGTCACATTCCTAATACTGAATTGAACGACTGACCAATAGTAGGAATTTAATGCATTTAATATTCTTCAAAATGACTCATGTTACCAAAAAAGTCTACAAAAAAGATATTTTGTTACCAAAAACTGTTTAAATCTGGTTTTCATTAATTGGTATTGCAGAGTGCCAACTAGATTTTCTAACTTACTGTATTTCTTAAATTTAATTCCCTACTTCCCACAAATTACAGACCCCTTATTCGATTATTATGCTGTGAATTCTGTGCTGCCGTTTTCTGAATAAATTATAGATGTGGCCCTCTCAATCACATATCTTGCATAATTATAGTTATCGTATTTCTGGACTACTCTTTGTGACTGGCCACTGTGGTTCTTCACTTATCTAACATTGTGGCCAACTAGCAGGCTGCTTCAGAAAGCAGCCTTCACTGCTGCACAAACAGATTTTTGTTTGGTTTTTTGAGACAGGATCTCACTGTAGTCTAAGCTCACCTACAACTCAGTACTTAGCCCAGGCTGCCTCAAACTCATGGTAGTGTATAGGTGTGCACCACCATGCCTGGCCTTTACCAATGGATTTTAGTTCTAAGAAAAACATGGGCCGGGGATTTAGCTCAGTAGTTCCAGTGCCTATCTTGCAAGTGCAAGGACCCGGGGTTCTTCTCGGGTAACCACATACAACAATACTGGGCGTGGACACTCACGCCCAGCAGCAATCAGCACCACATACCACAATGCCGGGCGTGGTGGGTCACGCCTGTAATCCCAGGAGGCAGGAGGATTGCTGTGATGTGAGTTTGAGGCTGAGGGCCAGTTTGAACTACAAAGCGAGACCGTGTCTCAAAAAACGTAAAAAAAAAAGAAAAGAAAAACAGACTATCTGTGAGCTGAGTCATCTCATAGAGAGATTTCTCTGCTACTGCACAGTCTACATTTTAATCCTCTCCTGAAAGTCTTAAGGAGTTTATATCTATGTTCAGATCTAATTTAAAGCCCAGGTTTGGTAAAATAGAGTTGGTTCTCATCTCCTCTCAAATTTGTAATAAATCGACTCCATTTCATTTTGGGATGAAAAAATTCTGACCTACTATCTTGTACTGTGATGCGGCGGACTCATTCCTCCATCTGGTAGCAGCTTCAAGAGGTCTTGTTTCTGCTTGAAGAACAGCTTATTTGATTCTTTCCTCCCCATCTACCATTTCCTGTCTTCCACAATGCTGAATGCCCACCAGCAATCAGAACCACATTCTATAGTGCCAGGTGTGGTGGCTGACGCCTATAATCCCAGCAGTTGGGAGGCAGAGGCAGGAGGATTGCTGTGAGTTGAAGGCCGAGCTCAGGACCGACATGAACTACCAAAAAAAGACCTTGTCTCAAAAAAAATAGTTTCCTTCTGCCAAAACCTAAATAGCTGATGTTCACATCCTTCTCAGGATACAAATGATCCATCTGGGTCATGTGGTCCCTCTTGTTCCCTGTGTGATTTCAGAGCATGGATGTATTTCACTGTACAAGATGTAAGCCTGGTTTGGGGATATTACTTCTGTTCCACACACCACCTAGAGCCTTCTTGCAGGGTATCTATCTTTTACACACACTCTGTTTCGAAAACTGAGCATTTTTGTTCTTTCTTAGCCATATCTAGTATTACATATTTATATCTGTGAATCAGTTAATTTTAAATTCACTAGAACAAAACTCTAAACTTTGCTGAAACAATGGCAAAGAGGCTCTTTTCCACAGTAGTTGTAAATATAAACTTTGGTTCAGATCCTGTCACCAACTAATACTGTAACATGAGGTAAATCACACAGGCACCTGTGACACAGCATCCGGGCTCACGGGGCTGCTGTGAGGGGAGAATGCATGCAGCGTTCAGCAGCGTCTGACTGCAGCATGCTCTCCTGAGTGATACCTGCTAGGATTGCTTTAAAATTTCCAGTGTTTATTTTATGTGCCTGAAACCTGAAAGAACAGAAAAAGCTACTGCATTTCTGAGCAGTTTCTTAAACATTTTCAAAGTAGATTAAAATTTCTGTAAGGTGTGATTACATGCTTATATTTACTAAATTAATGTGCAGAAATTCTCCCCACCCTCCAATACACACCACTGCACACCCCAGTGTTCTTAGTGGAAAACCTTGAAGTGATTTCAGTGTATAGTGTTGCTCATATTAATTATTGTTTTGTACTTAACTGGTGGCAATAGAGTGTAGGTGCCGGAAGGGGCCAAGTTACTGTGGCCCGGCCTCAGATGCTGATGTCTTAGCTTTCCTGGGACGAAGGAAAAGTGAAAGAATCCTTCCCACGATGGCTGCCTCAGAAGCTGCTGAGTGTACCATTCACAGCACCCCCTAAAGGCACCACTCAGCCATCACATCTGCCATCACAGGTGGTCAGGGTCATGACAACCAGTTGAGCTAGATGAATGTATCAAGCAGGAATTCCAAGAGGACTGCAGACAGACCCAAGAGCCAATAAGTTGAGGGAATGGGGAACATAGGAGATATATCTATAGAACCAGAATTTCTGTGAACAGATGGAGCATGCCAGTCTAGGGCAGGCTCCAGCTTGTGGGAAGAAGGCCTGGAAATAGCTGGGCAGAGTGTTTGGGCTGGGTTTGGCAGAGACTTCAGTCATGATTGGAAGTGGTGACTTGATGTATGGAGGACAAGGCAGGCTGTGGATGGGAGACCAGTGCATGTTCTTGACCCCATCAACCAGATCCAGTAAGGAAACAGGATCAATGTCGGGTGCTGTGACTTGCTGTGACTCAAGCCCCAATACCAATAATAAGACTAAGGGGAGGGGCCAGTATATGAGATTCTACAATATTATTTTTCCTGAGCATATTTTTTACAGAAAGTATTTTAAGTGTTTGCTTTGTAATTAGTCTTTGAACCATACATGTACATTTTATGCCATGTTCTGTCTACATGAAAACTCAAAATAACAAAAGAAAGCATTTAGAACTTTAACACTGGAAGAGAATTATGGAGGTTGTTTGTTGCTGTTGGTATTCCTGCTAGGGGACAGGTCTGCTACAGGAAAACAGAAATATTTGGATAGATCACCAGGCTTCTCCAAAGCCTGTGCATTGCATTGGGTCATCTGTCTCGTAAGTGTTGACTAATGAAGAACAATCCCTGTTTTGACAACACTGACTTGAATGGACAAGACCAGTAATCCTGCAGAAGGCCCGTGTTCTGAATTGGTCTCATTACTTCCCTGTAGGGTCAGGTGGCGCCTTGCTCTGTTCCTCCATTTCTGCAGACATGTGTCTTGGCTTGCCTGCACCCGTGCAATGACAGCCTGATTCCCTAGGTCCAGTTACGTTTGTCCTTTGTGTTGCCATATTGGCATCATATGAACTTACAATTCCAGTTTGACAACTCTCCTGCTCATTTTAGCAATAAATGACCATCCTTGAAAAAATTGCAGTAGGAATTTGAGATTCTACTTTCTAAATCTGTAATTCCTTTTTACATTTGTTAGCTACCATTTTCTGTGAACTAATGATTTCCCTCACACGGTGGGTCTATTAGGTTACCTGAAATACCATTCCCTAAATTGCCAGTTTTCAAAGTGAGAACAGTTTAACAGCAGCCTCAGAAGCGATACTGGAAAAGTCTTAAGCATTTTTTAAAAATCCTGTGATCACTGCAGGTAGAATTTCTCCAGCATTTCCATGTATCTGGGGCTGTGCTGCAGGCTTTGTGTGATCTGGTTATTCTGAGGGGAAAGTGAGGCTGTACAGAATGACAGCCTGAGCCCCAAGTTCTTAATTAGCTTGACATAGTCACATATTGGAAGTGAAAGAGCTTGGATTTAAATTCACATCTACCTAAGCCTCAAATCCAGGCTTAATTCTTCATACACACTTTTATTATGCTTTACTTACAAACCAGATTCTGTTAATAATGCTGTTTAGAATGTCTCCTACTTCAATAAGTCTAGAAATGGAAACTATGCTTAATAATTCTTATGAGATCTTTTTCTTCTTTTTCAATTTTTTACTATCTTTTTTTAACAGTGTGAAGAAAACACAAACCTTCAGGATACTACCCGCTACCTCAAACTTCCCTTCTCCAAGGGCATTTTCCTTGGGAATAGTAATCAAGCCATGAAGGCCACAAAGGAGTCATTCTGGATAACTTCTTTTCTCTGCTCCACAAAACTCACGCAAAACGGTAACATACAATACTGTTTTCCTGGAAAGCTTTTGTACCTCAGGGTGTGTGTGAATTTTGGTAGACATACTTAGTGAACAGTAAAGTTATATTTAGGGTTATGCTGTAGAAAAATTGTTAACCTTTTCATTCCAGATGTCCAGTAAAATGGACACCATGGTGACCTAATGCCCTGTTGGATGGGGGACATTTAAAGACTTCGAAACTATTTAAGCCTTGAAATCCATGTGTGCCACTCCTCAAACTATTAAATCTCAGCTTTCTTTTAAACAAAAAAATACAAATGCACAAAATACTACCACATTAATCTCTTGTTTTATAGCTCTATAAACAGTGCTAATTGCAGGCTTTAGAGGAAAGCCTGTTTTTGGTTTAATTAGATGGATATTGCTTTTCTGCTCCAGCATTACTTTTTATATCAGTGATTGTTAGGCAAGTTATGATTAATAAAGCAAGCTCTTCTCCTTGGCAGACTATTGTGAAAACACTGTCTGTAATGAAAGAAGTAAATTAAACAGTTTTGAGTTTTTTAGAGTTGCCATGTAAGGTTTTTGGCAAGTGTAAGAATAAGTCAGACTCATTATATTGAGAATCATTACATAATATTGTTTCATAGGCAACTCCTATGCCTAAATCTGTATATGTTATTTATTTTTTCTTTTGTGTCATGAACTAGTGTTGGTTAAAAAACGTATGTATCTTCTCTTAGAACATGACACCAAAAAAGAAGCAAAATGTAGCATTACAATACAAATCATTTTTAAAAGTCCTCTCAATTGAAGCATGCAGTTCTAGTATATTTATATAGGACACTAAGTCATGTTACTTATCCTAGGCTTCACCAGTATTCAGTAATCTCCATTGATGTAACTCAGTGATTATAAGGCATTTACGAAATGTTAGGTCTTTGTATAGGGCCAGTCTAACCCTGGAGAGGTTATGAAGAAAAATAAAATCAACCTATTCCTGACAACTTAGATAGAATTTATGTGGATTAGTTTTGTGTCTGTGATAGATCTCATGTTCACATTTATCTAAATGCCCCCAGGAGAATATTTCAAGGTTGTATTAGTTACCTATTGCTGCTATAACAATTAAAGTTATTGGCTTCGTATAACATAGATGTGTTACCCTATAGTTCTGGAGGTTAGATATCCAAAATGAATTTCAGTAGACTAAAATCAAGGTCTTTACAGGGTTGCATTCTTGCTAGAGGCTGGAGGGGAGAATCCTTTTATCTTGGGGAGCCTCCGAGGGCTGCTACATATTTTGTCTCCTGGCTTTTTCCTCTATCATCAAAAGCCCAGCCACTTCTGATATCTCTGTCATTTTCTTCTGTATTTTAAGGAATGACATGATTATATTTGGCCAGAAAAATCTAATAGAACCTTCCTACTATCAGGTCTTTAATCATATCTGTAAATTCTCTTGGCATGGAGATAAATACACTTATATTCACAGCTTCTACGAATTAGGTGGACATGTTGTGGGCCTTACTCTACCCCCCATACAGGTAAGCCCAACAATAGTTTCATCATGATCACAATATTTGGCCCTAAACTCCAAATTTGCTCTAGTTCTACGGTTAGAATATGACACAGAATTATGTGCATAATACAAGGAAACCTACATCCTAATCCTAGAAGTCCCTGCTCTATAAAAGCAGAGATTATTTCAAGTAAAATAAGAAAAATACATTACTCCTGAAATCATTATGTTAAACATCTTACTCTGCATAAGGCAGGATAGAATTCCATACACTATCTGGCTCACTTTTGGAGGCTGATACATGTTTCATTATCAGTTTGATTTTGATTAACCTTGTCAGCATAAGACATCTCCAAATAAGCCAGCAAATAACACATTTCAAGTGATGATAAAGGGGAAAGAGGCCAGTTGATTTTTCTGAAATTTCCATGTTAGACACACATCTCTGTGTAGAAATAATCCAGTTTCAAATTGAAATTAAATTGGTGTGTATTCATTTTACTTGAATTGGAAAATACACAAATTCAGTTTCCCTTACCACTGGACATTTACCAACTACTTGGTCTCTAGTAGCTGTTTCCAGAGCAGATTTCCCCTGTGAGATTCCTGAAATGTATCTGTCTACACACTCTGTGAACCGACCCTTTAATAGACATTGTGTCCAGAGTAGAGCACTATGCTGGGCATTGTAGCTGTGATCAGATAGAGAGTTTAACTTTCTAAAGAGACAGCATGACATCATCCATGTACTCTCATAACTGTCAGTAGATCAGGGGTATACTGTGCTCTTAATAAATGCTTTTTTGAAGGGTTGATGTTTTCACTGGTAGGTCCTAGCTCCTAATTTGCAGCTAACCTATCATTGGCTGACTAAACAAGACCTAGAGATGACAACTTGGCTTTAACGTTGAGTGCTTTGCACGTATGACTATTTATACCTGGACAGATGTAACTGTTCTGCCCTTCTACTTGCTCCACTGTGGACAGTCCTGAGATTCTTTAGCTGGTTTGCAGGCAACATGAGCAGCCGTCATCATGGGATAAATTGGACTATGGTATCCATTTCCGGGCTCTGCTCATGAGCTCCCTATTCCTGCTGTTGCCTCTGATGATGTCACTTGTTCCCCAGTCCCTTTTCTGCTCTCTCCCCCCACTTTAGAAGGCAGAAGCTTCTGGGTCACCCCAGGCCCTGCCCAGTGGGAGGAGCCTGGGGAGCAAGTAGGTGGCTCTACTGGCCAGGAAGTGGCCAAAGAGAAGATGCTGGGGAGAGGGATAACCTGAGGGTAGATGAAGAAAGAAGGAAGGAGGAAAGAGGAAGTGGACTAGAGTCACAGAGCCCTGCCTCTGCCGTCAGGGTCTCACTCTGGAAGAACCTGACCTTCCAAAGGTAGTCAGTGTCCACAAGCTTTCAGTCATACCCCCAGAATAGCTCAGCTAGAGGTTAGTATTAAACATTGTCAGGCTTTTGTTTTTGTTTTGTGTGGGGTTTTTTTTTTGTTGTTGTTGTTGTTATGAAACATAAGTCTATTTAAAAATCAGCATTTTAAGTTTTTCTTCATTGTTCTGTTCTAAACCACTCTGTTCTCACCTCTCATAGATAAACATTCCCACTTAGTACAAGCTGACTCTCTCTTATCTGACAGGCTTGGCACTGCAAGTGTTTTGGATCTTGAGGCTTTTAGGGTTTTAGAACATTTATGTGTTAGGAGAGACATCTTGTGGATGAGACCCATGTTTAAACCAAAACCCATTTATATTTCATTGCACACTTTATATATATCACCTAAACATAATTTTAAACTATATTTTGACTTCACCTGCTATTTGACTACAGTCTAATGGATGAGGTCAAATGTGAATTAGGAATCACATCACTGCTCAAAGAGCCTTCGATTTTGGAACATTTGGATTTTCAGGTCAGCAGTGGTTAACTTGGACTAAATTTCTTACTATTATAAGACCTTCATGCATTTTTTTCTCTTGAATCCGGCTTTCGTGCAGATTCCTCTTTCCTGTTGAGATTCTTAATATTTTTTAAGATCTCTGTTCACTCCATCTTTTTCTCCTCATCTTAACTACTTCCTTGATGTTGTGGACTTTGGGGATTTTTAATTTCCTTCGTGATCTTTCTGTCTCTCAGCAAGACCCATTGTAGTTTCCTCAGAGACCAGCTCTTAGAAGTGACTGTCTCACAGTTCAGTCGGGAAAATCCCAGCAGACCTCTGAGCCCAGCACAGCCCTGCTGGTTTCCTATGACCCTGCAGGGTACCTCCCTAGCTCTTCCTGCCTTCACTGGCTTCCACGCGCTGCCAGCCACTGGTGCCCAGCACCGGACAATCCACCAGATCACTTCTTAAGTCCTTCAGGGATCACAAACCGTAGGTGGCTCGGTGGGTCCAGAATAACCAACGGGGGTTTAGGTTTTGTAAGGTGAAGGTTAAAGAAAATCAGTCACTCAGGCTGGCAGACTTCAAAGGAAACCTAGTTTAAGGAAAATCAGTTACTCTATATTTCTAAATTACTGGGAGCCTGAGGTAGGGAAAGTTAACTAATTTAAGATACTCTACCTAAGAAGTTTCTTTCCTAAGAGTTAGGGTTCTTATCTTAACTCTTTATCCTTTTTCCTGTGTTTGCTTTCACACGTCTAAGCTTAACTAGCTGTATAATGTGAATTTGCCCCTAACTTGGTATATGTACTATTTGCTTTTTAACTGGCCAGCTCTCCTCTTGGGCTCTGCCCCCCAGTGGCTACCAGCTGAAAAACCAAATAGCCAACCTGATCTATAGACAGGAGAGGGGAGCACTATCATCTGTCACTGCAACTAATCTTTCCTTTCTGTTTGAAAAGGTGATATGCTTGATCTTTTGAAATGGAGAACTCACCCAGACAAGATCACAGGCTGTCTTTCTAAATTAAAAGAAATCGATGGCTCGGAAATAGTAAAGGTATATGTACTACTTCATTATCCCTCTTTAAAACAAAGAACACTTGGGAGGGAAGAACACATGACATTTTATTTATTCATCTGTTACTTCTTCTCTTAACAGTTTCTGCAAGATACACTGGATACACTGTTTGGAATTTTAGATGAAAATTCCCAAAAATATGGGTCTAAAGTGTTTGATTCTCTGGTAAGTTCCATTCACTTAATTGTAACAGTTTTACCTCTATCATAATTTTCATGGGACTATTTTGGAAATATGCATGTGATGATATGAGTTTATTTCTTTAAAAGAAAACCTTTAATTTGCATGTGGTTTTATAGAGCTCAATTCTCTTTTTAGGTTCACATAATAAATTTGCTGCAAGATAGCAAATTTCATCATTTTAAACCTGTCATGGACACTTACATTGAGAGTCACTTTGCTGGGGCACTCGCATACAGGTAAGGCCCATTAGCGTGCAGTTGGTTTAAAGCCATTCTTTCTGAGCTTTTCTATTCAGAAGCAGTTACAGTGGAAAATTCAAAAGGAAGAAAATGAAGCGCAGAAACAGGTGTCTCTCGAGAGTGTCTTCCCTCTTCATACTCCTTTGTTCAATGGCTGCAACTTACTTTGATTCAAAGCAGAAAGAAAGTTCTGATTTCTATTCATGAGACCTAAAATATAAAAGTTTTTTTTTTTTTTCTTTCTGTCTTTTGTTTTGCTTGGTATTCCTCGACCTGAAATGTCTGGTTATTTCATCTTTTTTTTCTTGTCAAGGTTTTAGTTCACTCCTTATATTCCCTGATTATTAGATGTGGCTTAAAAAAAGAAATATGGGTAGAAAACAGCCTTACTTTCCCACTTACTGAAAATCATTCCGTCGTTCAGTTGCCAGACCGCATGCCAGGAGCCACGCGTTTGCTGCGAATATCAATACTTTTCCCACGTCTCCTGAGTCAGTCCTCCAACTGCCCTGGGTCGTGGCTGCCCCGTCAGCTGCTCCTCCTGCCTCCCCTCCGATTGTGCGAATCAGGCTGAGAGTGAAGGAGTCATGTGGAGCTTCAGTGAGTGGCTGCGGCCAGGCAGCCTGGTTGACGTTTGCCAGGAGGCAGCAGCTTCTGTTTTAGTCCTGTGAAAGGCAGTCTTCCAGTCTTCTGCTCAGTTTAAATCCAGTCCTGCCATGTCCCAATGTCCTGTCTCCTCATTCCAGTGCTCTCAGTGCTTTTCTACTCACATTTCGGCTCTAGAGAGTAAGCAGCACCCAGGGGCATATGCGTGCACAATCGTCCGTTCTCAGATGAGTTCAAAGAGCTGGAAAAAGGTTTCTCCCTGTCCTGCCGATAAAAATAGTAGTTACCAAGCATCGGATCAACTGTGTACTCCTAACTGTGGTGTGTTAAGATTTACATCTGCAGTATTTAAATGAGTGAAGGTGTTTTTGTCAGACTTGACCCTCCTTCGGCATGAGTGATTGCAGATGGTCGTGTCACAGCAGCATATTTTGAAATGCTGCCCCACTCGGTCTAGCGATTTGGCTCCTACTGTGAGGATGGCACTGCTTCCAATTGCAGTTGTCTTCAGAAGCTGCATGGCACAGTATGTTTGATGTTGGCTAGGAAAGCATCATAATCCACCCTAACAAGACAGATAGAAAGTCTGTGGAATCTCCACAAGAAGTGGGTGGGCAAAAATTCCCAGATATACTAGTACCTTCAAAATGCTGTTCCCAGTGGCATCTGCCTCCTGGAATATCCAGGTACTCTTTCCTGACTGAGATGGAAATTGCTGTGTGACCTTCTCACTGATGGTGGCACCAGCAGGGAAGAAGCCCAGGGCAAAGCAGAGGCTTGGAAGGCTGTAACAGCAGTGCTGAACATTGTCCGCCACCACAGGAAAAGAAAGATCATGTCTCACCCACCTTCCTGCAGCCCAAACACTAGCTCTTCAGACAGCCTGCAGGCTGACATGGATGGTCATAGTTCTGTTGACTTCCTCCTGACTCCTGAACCTGTGTGGAGGATGACAGAAGAGGACACACTTGTGATCATCGCGGAGGCCAATCAGAGTGTGGCACCTCTCACTGACTGCTGACACATGTTTTCAATGTTGCCACAAAATCGGGATCCTCTCTCTTCTCGACTAACTCTCAATGCATAAAAAGAAGAAAAAAAATTACTATATCAATTTTTTCCTACAAACTAAGACCTGATAAAAATTCAGAGTTGTAAGAATATAATCTTAAGAGTTACAGATTATTTTTATTTTTATTTATTTGTTTTTGGTACTGGGGACCAAACTTGTGACCTTGCACTTATGAGACTGAGCTTCTGACCTGAGTTACAGGTTATTTTAAAATGTTTGTTTCTTAAAACCACTTTACTCAAGAAATACTCCTTCGAAGGTGTATTTTGGACATAAACCTGGTTGTCTCCCGAGTCAGAGCTGGCTTGACAGATCCATAGAGGTGTGACCTGGAGTGGGGAAGAAGTACTTAGCAGCCCCTCGTGCCTGTGCAGACAGCTAATTCATCCAGCTGTTGACTTGGTCAGTGGGGAAGATGTTCTGGTTAGCAGCTGTCCAGACTTCACAGTGACAGTCCTACTTCCAGCTTGATCAGAATCCTTTTCTGCACTGTCTGTGTTTGGTAGTGGTCCTTTGGAAGGACTGCCAGAGAAAGGAGAGTCAGTGGAACACGTCCAGACTGAGGGAAATGTCATGGGAGACAGTGTTGTTTCTGTCTTCAGCTCTAAAGAAGGTATCGATGTTGAGCTACAGGTTTAGTCAAATTATTATGTAACAGATTGACAGGAAAACACGATAATTTATGGAGAAAGAAGCTTCTTCTTGATATATACGTGTTGCATTCATTGGCATTTAATTGAGAAGCAGGCCAATTCTTCCTTCTGCACATTTTCCCTGTACTTTAGAGATCTCATCAAAGTGCTCAAGTGGTACGTGGACAGGATCACAGAAGCAGAGCGGCAGGAGCATATCCAGGAGGTGCTGAAGGTAACAACGTGCTACTGAAAACAGATGACATGTCTAACAAAGCTGTTGCACAGTGCTGCTTAGACTAATGGGCTTTTTGCAGTCCAGACAGTAATTGGTGATGATATATTCCTGACAGCTAGTTCGGGGATGTTAATCAGTTTGCGGTTGTTTCAGAACCGATGGGATTTTGTAGAGGGGCTTCAGCAGCTTTGTTGGACCTTGCTCAGTGTTAAGTCTTCGCTCCTGTAGGCATGACAGCATTTCAGGTGATGTCAGGGACTGAGCTAAGGCAGAGAGCCTGTGAGAGATGTCAGCTTGGAGACTCCTAGCTCTTGCTTCTACTCATCCAGGTTTGAGAATCATTTATCTTAGATGTTTAGAGAGAGCTGGGGGTGGTTCCTCACATTTGTAATGTCAGCAGCTGGGGAGACTGGGGCAGAAGGATCATTGCTACTTCGAGGCTACATAGTCAGTTCAAAGCCAGCCTGAACTGCACAGTGAGACCCTGTCTCAAATATATGTATTTAAGAGATACGGTAGTTTCACAGGGATCCCAACGAGAGCGCCTGAGATTTTCATGGTTCCACACTACCCACATCTCTGGGCCCCATGTGCTAAGATGTATGTGGTGATGGTAGTGCCTGACTTACAGACCTGTTGAAGAAGAATACAGATTCTTAAAAGAACTTGGTCCCAGCCCAGGTGGTCTTCTGATTCCCCTTGAGGACCATGCTGTGGTATCCGTAAATAAAAATAACGTATACATTTGGTCTACTTGAAGGTAAAATGCTTTGTTAAGACTACCTACTAGAGCTAAATTACTTTCTGAAAAGCAGTCATCTCTGTTGACTAAATTCAAAAAAGCCACTTAAGGATCAAAAATATTCAGTGTTATGACTCTTCATAATTGTAAAGAATTTTAAAATATTTTATACATTTTTCATAAGGCATCAGAGAAAAATGACTCTCCTCCCTATTAGTAAATACCATTCAAAAATCTCACAGGGCTCTAGTGTAATCAATAATTTAAAAGTCTAATACTGTGCCATAGCTTTTCTGCTGTCATTGTTACATAAATACCCTTGGCCTCCTTTGAAACTAACTTTTTAACTTTTTTGTTTTAAGGCTCAGGAGTACATTTTTAAATATATAGTTCAGTCCCGAAGGCTGTTTTCTCTTGCCACCGGTGGGCAAAATGAAGAGGAATTTCGTTGCTGTATCCAGGAGCTCCTTATGTCAGTCCGCTTCTTTCTCTCGCAAGAGAGCAAAGGGTCTGGAGCCTTATCTCAGTCACAGGTAATATTTCTTCAGCTCTGATATATAGAGGAAAAATGAGAACGTGGTTTATTTTCACACAGCAGAAGTAATTACTTTCTCCATGGGAACCTGTAGCTCCAGGTTACATTTGTAGCTTACCCACCCTTTAGAGTGGGCTTCCTCACAATCCCCCAGTTCTGAACCGACGTGGGTTTGATTTCCCAGACTCCCCATTCGATTACCAGAAAGTGTTCAGATGAGCCAGCACTGCTCCTGGCAGCCTTGGGGACAAGTCCGCTGGAGCCAGTTGCTGCAGTGCTTTCCCCAGGTCTCGGACCACAGTTGAATCTCTCACCTCTGAGAGTCATGCGGTTGGACTCCACTGCGCTGTGTTGTTATGTTTTATTTGACTTGACTGGAATCGGCCTGAGACTGATCTTAGAAGACCAGTGCCTGACTGATGCTGTCAAATTCTGTTACTAAGAGTGACCCAACTCTTAGTTGTGCTGTTTGTTTTGTTTTTAAAGAACAAGATATAGCCACCTTCCAAGCAACTTGGCCTTGGAGGTGCTATGAGAGATTGTTCTGAGTATCTTTCTCTGTATGTCTTACTTCTCCTTGCACAGTTTTAGTTGTAGTGAGTTAAAAACTTGTCAAATAGAGAAGCAGCCTTTCACCATTCCCTGCAGACCTGAGACATAATCATTGAGAACTAAAATTCTGAAAATGGGAGATCAGACCAAACAGTGTAGTGGATAGAATTTGGTGCCATGTGGAATTTGGAATACATAATGTGTAATGGCAAAACTCTAGAAAAGTGCCAGCCCCTTGAAAACAGTGCTGTACTCTTTCCAGCTGTTAGGAGGCTGGTCTTATCATGCTCTTCTTTACAGGTGTGGACTCATTTTGCATCTAGACAAAAATACATCCGAGGCTCTTTTTCATTTTTGAGACAGGGTCTCACTTTGTAGTCCAGGCTGACTCTGAGCTCACTGTGTAGCCCAGGTGAGCCTCAAACTCACAGCAACCCGCCTGCCTCTGCCTCCTGTGTGCTGGGATTACAGGTGTGAGCCACCATGCCCAGCATTGTGGTATGTGGTACTGATTGCTAGTGGGCATGAGTTTCCATGTCTAGTATTGTTGTAGGTGGTTACTGGGGATCGAACCTGGGCCCTTGCACTTGCAAGGCAGGCTCCGGAACCACTGAGCTAAATCCCCAGCCTTCACCCAGGCTCTTTTAAATGTGTTTTTGACCTTGCCATCAGTAGTACAGTGACTACACTTGAGGAGCACACCAGAGACCTTAATTGTCAGATCCCCACTCGCCAAGCCCCACTTGCAGCAGTTGACATTTGAGAAGAACTCACCAGGCTATCTGAGCATTCCTTGAGGGTTCTTAGAAGTTTAATACTCTTACAAAAGTGATTCATCAATTTGAGTTTTCATCCTGAGATTTGTTTTTAATCTTTACTAGTTCCTAGGACAAAATTTGCAGGATTTGTACCTGAAAAATATTTTCTCATGACCCAGGTATTCAAGACTCTTTTCTCATTTAAAGCTACAGATTTGTAACATTACTTGAATTTCACTGACTGCTCTGATACCCCTGAGGTGACTTGGGTCATTGTAGTACCGCATTTCTGCTTGGTTCTCATTATACTGATTTCTACTGCTCTTGTTTCCCAAAGTTCTATTCCACCATCAAGTTTAAGAACAACTTTGGCATCTTCAAAGAATCATATTTGATTTTTTTGCCCTTAGCTTTTAATTGAGATAATATATATAAAAGATTCATAGCTTCTGAATATCTTTGTAAATTCTATTGACCTCATTCTTTATTATCTTGTGAAATATATTTACCTGTAAAGTTTGATATGATAGTTTTAGTTTGCTGTTAAAGAAAATTCATAAGGCCAGAGATTTAGCTCATTGTTTCCAGCATCTGCCTGGCAAGCACAAGGTTCTGAGTTGGATTCCTAGTAATCACATACAGCAGTGCCAGGTGTGTGACTGATGACTGTAAACCCAACACTCAATAACCACATACCACAGTGCCAGGCATGGTGGCTCACGCCTGTAATCCCAGCCTCAGGAGACAGAGGCAGGAGGGTTGCTGAGTTTGAAGTTAGTCTGGGCTACAGAGTGAGTTCAGGGCCAGCTTGAACTCCAAAGCGAGACCCTGTCTCAAAAAAACTAAAAAAAAAAAAAAAGAAAAAAGAAAGTTCATATAAAATGATAGAGCAGCGAGTTATTTTAAATTAAGCAGTGAAAGCCTCACCCCTTTTGTTTTAGGAGGAAGGGGCATGCCACATAGGCATCCGGTTTCCCTTTGATCTCCCACTATTCCTCAGAAAGGCCAAGTGACACCGACCTGATTGATCCAGTGTGTTAGGTCTCTACATTACTACATAATGATGACCATACTCAGTGGCTTTGAACAGTCCTCCCATGCTAGGTCACAGTTCTGAAGGTCAGAAGTTTGGACCGTCATCATTGAGTTCTTTGTTGAGGATTTCCCAAAGCCAAAATCAGGTTATCAGCTTTGGTATCTCATCTAGAAGCTCTGGAAAATATGCCCTCAAGATATTTCATTTGTTGCCAGAAACCTGTTTGCTAGTGAGACAGGATTCCCCATGTCTTGATGACTTTTAGTTAGGGCTGGGTGGAAGGGAGATGTCGTTGGCCTCTGGCAGCCACCTGCACTCCTTGGCCGGAAGTCACTCCTTCAAAGCCAAGAACAATATATTGAATCCTTCTCTGGCTTGGAATGTCTCTGATGACCTCTGCTGCCAGCCACAGAAGACACCATTTTCAAGGTTTATGAATAGTTTAGACCTACTTCTATAACCTGCATATATTAAAGTGAATGGATTAGTAGCTGTCATTGAATCTGTGTAGTCCCTGTTGCCCTAGAATATAATGCAATCATATGAGTGCCAGAGACAAAGTCCTTGGGTCCTCTTAGAACTGTGCCTACCACACCTGGTCCATACTGCTCCCGGGAGGGCCATTCATTTATCCTACTTGGCAGTGGCACCATGGAGCAGCCCTGTCCTGGGCAGGACTAAAGACGCGGTTGATACTGCAGTGGTTTCTACTGTGTGGTTCATGGACAGACCATTGTCCTAGGGTACCCTGGAAAAACAGACTCATGACAGAGGAATAAAGACCTAAGACCTTGCTATAAATTCCTAACAATTATTTTTCCCTTTTTATCTTGGTTGCCAGGAAAGTCAAAACTAAAGTGCATGTTTATTTTTATTTGCAATAAAAAACTCTCAACTTGTCCTACTTACAAATATTTTTCTGTCCTTGTCACAAATGTCCCTGTTTCTTTATCCTTTTAAATAGTCTTATTATATACCTATCTGATACTGGAGGTACATTAGATACTTTTTCTGAAGTAAAGACATATAAATAAAAAGCTAAAGGATACCTGAAGGAAATAACATCCTTGACTTGTCAATAAGAAACTACATTTTGCTTTGTTTATTTTATTTTACTTTATTTCTGTGACTCAGCTCTTTGCAGAGTACAATGAAGGTTACATAAATACAGTCTCTAACAGAATAAAAAGTTATTAATCTTAAATATATTGAAGTGAATCTATAATTTTGAAGAGTCACAGGATATAATAGTTGAGAAGGAACACTTTAAGAATTAATTCAGTAGCTGTCCCATCAAGAAGAAACCTTGGATCTCCTGGATATTTTTGCTTCACTTGTCTGGATAAAACTAAAACCCTCAAATTTGAGTTGGATTTCATGTTTGAATCATCAGTCTGCAGCCTCAGTGTACTTTATTTTCTGTTTGTTTCTTCATTTGTTTTGTTTTGTTTGCAGTACCAGAGATCGAACTTGGGCCCTAGTGCTTGCAAAGTGGGCGCAATACCACTGGAATCACTTGAGCTAAACCCCAGGCCTCCTCTGTTTACCTTCTGATGCTGTCACATCACGTTGGTGAACAAGGACACACTCCACCTGAGCATTTTGGAAATGCACAGCCCCTTCCCTCCCTGGCTGTCTAGCAGGCTGTTGGTAACTCCTTCCTATGCCCTCCCCTCTGTGGAGCTTTTAAAGGCTGACTTTTTGTGTGTGTTCGGATATGCAATCTTTCCATAATATAAGTCCTTGGAAACTTGACAGCATTTGTTTATTTTCCATAAAAAATGGAGCTGGGGATTTAGTTCAGTGGTTCTGGCACCTGTCTGGCAAGTGCAAAGACCTGGGTTTGATCCCAGGTAACCATGTGCAACAATACTGGATGTGGAGACTCATGTCCACCAGCAATCAGTACCACATACCACAGTGCCAGGCATGATGTCTCACTCCTGTAATCCCAGCACTCAGAAGACAGAGGCAAGAGGATTGCTCTGAGTTCGAGGCTGACTCATGGCCAGCCTGAACTACAAAGTGAGACCCTATCTTTTAAAAAAAAAATGATTATGGGCTGAGAACATAGCAGTGAACAAGGCTCTGTACTGGATGGATGGATGGATGGGTGGACAAATAAATAAGAACGGGTTTCTTTGTATAAAATTTTTGAGTCTACACACATTTCTTGGTTTACAAGTCTCAAAGCAGTATAAAGAATCATTACACTCATGGTGTCACTTTGTAAGTGCTGAAACAAAAGCCGGGTGTAAATAACTCCAAGATCACAGTACTGATGGAAGCATGGCTGTGCCTCGGATAACGTAGGTCTCTTGCTGCCCTGTGCTGTGTGTTCTCTTCAGTCATAAATCGAGGGCTTTGGTTTCTTAAAGATGAATAAGATTTAAATGAACAATTTGTGATAGTTCCTCAAAAAGGAATGAAATTTTGGCAACCACAATCCTGGTCTTGGTTTATGTTCTTTCTGTTCATGCAGGTTGCAGTTTACTGATTTGGGGGGTGGCAGTGATTATTTCAGTAATATCAGTGATTTTTTCCATTGTTTCTAGTTATTAATATGTTTTTCCTTGGAATATTTCTTAAAACTTTCCTGTTCTACCACATACTATTTTAAAATTTTTGCCCTTTTAACTTTAGTTAACAGAAACATTTGTATTCATTCTCCTTACATTTAAAAATACTTGCACGATCCTTAGGCCCACTGATGATTTACAGCTTATTTCTCATAGCCTGACTGGGATTGATTTCAGTTTCTTCTCCCTCCTCAGGCTGTGTTTCTGAGCTCCTTCCCAGCTGTGTACTCAGAACTATTGAAACTCTTTGATGTCCGAGAAGTAGCCAACTTGGTACAGGACACTCTGGGCAGCCTGCCAACTATCATGCACGTGGATGATTCCCTGCAGGCCATCAAGCTGCAGTGCATCGGCAAAACCGTGGAAAGCCAGCTGTACACCAACCCAGGTAGGGCAGCAAGTCCTTTCAATGAAATACTAGTGTCTGCAGAATGGCATTGCTTCCATCTGGTGCCAGTGGTCAGCACAGGTGAAGTGGTGGGAAACAAGAGGCTGAAAAGGACGTTCTCAAGAGCATTGTGTTTGGGGGGGGCCAAATATATTTAGTAGTCAAAGGGAAAAGAGTGGCTATTAAAACATAATTTCTAGAGTAAGTCAGGTACAGTGATGTGCATCTGTAGTCCCAGCTACTTGGGAAGTTCCAGCTGAAGGATACATGGAGTCCAAGGGTTCGAGACCAGCCTGGGACACATACCAAAAAGCCTTGTCACAACAATAACAGAAGAAGAAGAATGGAAGTGAAGAAATGAAAACTAATGATGAGATTATTTATTCTAATCATAGCTGACAGAGTGTGGGATGTGCTTTTATTTCTTATCTAGGTCTCTTTTTTAAATAGTGAATAAAAATTTAGCATTTCCTTTTACAGATTTTTAAATCTTGATATGATTCTTATTTGTCTCTTGATTTTTAGTTTCTGACTGATTTGTGTTCTACAAGTTTTTGAAAGCTTTATGTTCTATCATTTTTAATTTTATCCCAAGAGCAAGATAGATAAGTAGATAGATACATAGATGTAACTTAATTACATTACTAAATTGATTTTATCATAATATCTGTAATTAAATATAGTGTTTCTTGATTTCTTTTTTTTTTCTAGGAGAAAAATCATAAAATGCACACTTATGTTAACGTTTACTTAAAATCAGCATTATCAAATGAAAATATTTTTATATAGATTCTGCTAAGAATTATTTTTCTGTATGAATGTAGATAGTGTGTACATAGTAGTTTGGATTTTTGGTCTTACTCATGCAGGATTTTAAGTCTACTTACAAACCTTTTAAAACATTGTATCATAAAATATTTTAAACCACACAGAAATAGAGCATGAATAAATCATCAAGCAGTTTTGGCATTATCAGATATCTGCTTAGACCTTTTATTAAGAAATTCATGTATGCCCTTAACTTTCTCCATGAAAATTTCCAGAATAACAGAGATTCCAGTTCCTATATTCTGTGCCTTTATTAAATAATTATAAAAATAGATTTTAAGATTTTTCATTTTTCTAATTTGTTTTCCTTTTTGTATTATATCCTTTTGTATTATATTCTTTGATCACTTTTTATTCATATTATACTTTTATATTTTTTCATGTAGATACAGTGCTAGTTCCTCCTTTTTTACTGTTGAATAACATTCTACTGAATTAATCAGAGATGGTTAATTTAATTTTTCTCCGTTGATGGGCTTTTGGCATACATTCAATGTCTTTTGTGCTAAAATCAGTAGTGCTTCAATCAATGTACAAGAATACTCAGTCTTCTGATTTCTCCCAATTTAAAAAATTGACCCTGCAGAAAAGATATTTCTGCAGTAGTTTCACATTCTGGCTCTCCTCATCTCAAAACTCTTAACTCAGTGGCATAGCAAAGTCTCTTGCCATAACATAATTCATAGGTTCTGGTGATTAGGATGTAGGCCTATTGAGGGGACCAGTATTGCCCACCACTCTTGAGTGTCAGAAACAGATTCGAAAACAGCTTGAGAGCTTAGCTCCATATAGGAAGGTGAAAAATCACTTAGAAACGTAAAACTAAAACACACACACACACACACACACACACACACACACACAGAGTTATGTGAGGTCACTACATAAGGTCACTACAGTTATGTGAGTGATCACATAAAGGACACAGGATTCTTCTCTACTAAAAATGTTAAATCCGAAACAGGGTAAGGTGAGGCAGGAATAAGGACAGTATAAAGTAGCCACTGGGCATATGTTCAGCTAGAGAGAAAGCACTTAGCCAAGCCTGATGGTGCAGCCTGTAATCTCAGCTACTCAGAAGACTGAGGCAGGAGGACTACAGGTTTGAGGCCAGCCTGGCCAACTGTCTCAGAATTTTAAAAAATTAATAAAATAATAAATGGCATGTAACTCAATCCTCAGTTAGCTCTAATTTCTGGTGTCTCAAAAGAACAAAAAGATAAAGTACAGAGGTACCTCGGTTCACAAATTTAATTCTTTCCATAACTGTTGAAAACCAGGTTGGATAAGAACCAAATTAAATTCAGTAGTTAGGTTCAATGTTCATCTTACGGAGAAATTTGATTTGGGTAACAACCAGAATGGTGGAGAGAATTGAACCAAGGCATCACTGTACTTAATTCTTGACCCTCCCTTAGTGATGGTTGTATCTCTGTAGACGGGGAATAGGAATTGCTAGTCTTAGTTTACTGCTCAGTTTCTTTCTGATCAGCAAAGAAAAACTGGTTAATGACACAGAAAGAAGGATCTGGGAAAGTGACCTTTTTTCTAGGAGGTTCCTATTGTCCAGAGAAAGGATTAAAGAGTACAATTGGGTCACATTTTAACAAAATAAATTTCAATACATTTTGGAGAAAATGGACTCCAAAGTATATGCCCTAAGGATCTAGGAAATTCTAAAAGTCAACTTTGTCCTAGAATTCTGGAATGGCCTTTCAGAGGAACAACACACAGAATGTGTGCATATGTAGCATGATTTATTACAATGAGTTTTCTCACATGATCACAGAAACTAAGACCTGTGAGAGGTAGTAATATGGTTCCAGTCCAAGACTGAAAGTCTAAGAAGCAAGAGAGCCTGTGCTGTAGATTGTGGCTCAGGCCCAAGCCCAAGGGCAGGGCACCAGTGTCCTCAAGACAGGTAAGCAGACAGACTGAGTTCCCCTCCCTCAGCCTTGTGCTCCCTTCAGCCTTCAGAGTGGACGAGGCCCACCCACAAAGAGGAGGGCTCTCTGCTTTGTCATTTCGGTACTGCTCCCACCCAGAGGCATCCTCCCATTCAGAGCCAGAAATGTGCTGAACCAAATATCTTGGCATCTCGTGCCTTCTTCAGGTTGGCACATTGAGCTCACCACCGTAATTTCCCAAGGACAAAGAGCAGAAGAGATATGCAAAGGGATCAGCAGGCTCAGAAGACAGCAAGAATGACCTGTGCTAAAGTTAGCAGCCGAGAAGGGAGGGAAATAATGGACGTCATAGGACAGTGCAGGTCAGGATGAGCCAAGGGTCACAGAGCTGTTGGTGGCCAGAGCAAGCAGGACGACTAACTCACCCTGTTGCCTGCCCCCCTCAGAATCTAGGGCATCTGACCTGATCTGAAGAGCAGAGTTAAAATATGGGACCTAAGTCATTTGTATTCAGTGTCTAAGTCCTCTGACGTCCACACTTATTTAAGATATTAAAAACTGGCAACTCCTATTTCCGTTTTTCCCCTCATTCTCCACTTTATTTTTCTTGTTTCCTGAAGACCAAGAATAGAAGGGTCTAAATAACTTTGGAGAGGACAGCTGTGACACTGGCCAAAGAAGTAGATGTGATGCACAGAGGTGGGGAGGAAGGAGGCTGGGAACATGGAGGGGCAAAGAGGGACAGGGACAGAGTCTTCTAGACTGCGCAAGGTGACATTCCACTAGAGCTGCAGCTTTAACATTCACTTTGCGTTTGTCTCCATTGTCTGGCACCTGGAGATTTGTTTAGCAGAGATTTACAATCATCACTGAGCTATTTTCTTGTGAAGGAAAAGATACATATATATTTCTCTTGGGCATTACTGAGCGGTTTGTCACACAAAACCCAGTGTAGATAATAGAAGTAAGTACAGAGTCCTAAATGTACTTAGCATGTACTGATAATTGGAGGCATGCTGAGGCTACTTACTTCTGCCAGAAACTAAAAAAATTGAATATCTGAAGGTAGGAATTCCATCAGAAAGTAATCAAATGCAATTTTTCTTTTGGGCAGAAACTCCCCGGTTGCCATTTGCAGTTCTGTGCATTTGATAAAGTGTGCAATAGAAAATAATAGAAAGGTGAGATGGAGGAAGGTAGAATATTAGACACTCTTTTCAGCATATTGTAGGAACTGCTGCCCCCTACTTTAGGCCTCGGTATAAGAAAGGATGTTTGATTAGATTTATCTGTAAGTTTGACAACCTAGAGAATAAATTTTTGCTACTGTTGACAGGTGCCTAGTAACTTCTATTTCTTAGAATTCTAGTTTAAGTGTAGTTTAATGTTGACTTTTATCCCAGTGCCAGTGAAGAAATTTCTTGCATCCTTGAAAATCCCATTTATTAAAATCCTTCTGGCCACAGCTTGCAGAGTGGAGTATGAGCCTTAGGAAACTGAGTAGAATCATACAAACAAGAAATTCTCTTTTCTTTAGAAGTGGAGCACTAATGCAGGAACTTTAGAAAAAGTGTATAGAGTTTAGGCTTTTTGTAATGGAGACTCCTTATGGGATACCTGCTATTAAAATAATACTCTAAAATATGCCCTGGAACCTCCAGAAACCTTTGACCCATCATGGTGGCTTTGGCCTGTATAGATCAGCTTTCTGGGAAGCTGGGGCAGCAACTTCACCAGTGTGAGCTCAGCAGAGCAGTTCAGCAACTTAGGAAGAGCCTGTCTCAGTACAAAAAGTATTAAAAAAGACTGAGTATATATGTCAGAGTGAACATCCTAGGTTCAATCCCCAATGCCAGAGAGAGAGAGAAAGAGACAGACAGACACAGAAAACAGGTATCCACCATCAGCATGCCGTCTCTGTCAGTGTTGCTGTGTCTCCCCAGCCTTCCCGCCCCTTTCTCTTGCCCCCGCCCCCTGTGGCTCCTTCTCTTTGCTTCTGCAATGTCAGCTGCTCAGGTTGGAGACTTTTCCCAGCATCCTCCACGTCACAGAACTCTGAGGGCTCCCACTGGGAAGGTAGCTTAGGGTTCATTCTTGGTTTTTATTAAAGATTCATCTACAGAATAATTCTGAATTGTTTTTCTCCATTGGTAGTTACTGAACTCAAAGCCTTCATGGTGAGCTGCACCTGGTCCTGACTTGTTTTGACACAGGATCTCACTAAGTTGTTGAGTTGCCCAGGCTGGGTTCATCCTCCTGCCTTAGCCTCCCAGGATGCTGGGAATATAGGCAAGTGCTGCTCTACCTAGTCTGGGGATTTTTAAAAAAGGTAAATATTTAAGTGCAAGTCTTATATGAGCCAGTTGAAAAGGAGTTTCTTTGAAAAACAGTTTCCACGTCTTTGCCTACATGAGGCAGAGATAAAATTAAGAGTTTTAGGTAACATCTTTCTGTGAACATGGACTATAAGATGAAAATTACTGTATCACCAAAGTCATAATTGGTTCTAGGTCTTAACTGTGATTTTTAAAATAAGTGTGAGACTGTATTTGTTTATCCAGTAAGATTCAGTTTCTACTTTGTTCTCTGACCACGCATCGGACCTTTTTGGTCCTGAGGGGCTGTAGCCAGCACATTGCAGAGGAAGGGTGATTTGACCAGATGGGGACATGCCTGTCAGATGTGTCTGGGGGTGGGTCCGGCATGGCTGTGTGTTCTCCCCAGGACCCCGGCCCCTTCCCCTGTCTCCTGCTTAGTCTCCCAGCTGCTGTGAAGGGATCATAGATTATATTCCATATCCCCTTCTCCCATGGTCAGAAGCAGCCTCCAATGGCTGATATCCCGGAAACCACGAGCCTAACTGAACCTTTCCTCCTTTAAACTGTGATGTTGGGCACCGTGTCCCAGCAACCAAAAGCTTCCCGGTTCAGAGAGGTGAGGTATGACAGCGGTTGTGATGGCAAAGTTTGAGGGGTACACTGTAGCAGATCTAAGGGACTCTTGACCAGCAGGATAGTGGCCCATTGGCTGGCACGACTCAGACTTGTATTTCTAAGCTCACCTTGCCTCTGAGCTCCAAACCTGAACACCCAGCTGCCCTCTCAATGTCTCCCGCCAGCTCCTCGAGCTCAGCGTGTCTGAGATGGAGGCTCCGCGTTCTTCTGGCTCTGTATTCAGTAGCACCATCCCCGCTAGAAACCTCAGAATCACCTTTGAAGCGTCCTTCTCCCTTTTGATTTAGCCTGCACCCATCACCCAGGTCCCCGTTGGCCTCCATGACACCTCCCTCCTGCGTGTGGCCCCACCCCACTGCCAGGCTCTAGTCTCATCGCACCAGCTCCACTGTCTCCCCCTTTCTGTGCTAGCGTCCCTTGCTCCTGCCTCTTGTCCGTGCATGGCCAGCGTCACCTTCAGAAACATCGGCGATGATGCTGCTCCCTTCTCCTCAGTCCTGTCCACCTGCTCTCCCCTGTGTGGGGCTCGTGTTTCAGGAGTGAACTCCCAAGCCTGTGACCTGGCCCTGCTCACCTGTCCCGTTCCTCCTGCCTTCCTCTCGTCTGGAATCTGTGTTCCCCCACTCCTCCAGACCCTGCTTGATCTCTGGGTACCCTTAAGGGTTCAGTTAGCTGTGCTTTCTCTTAAGAAATCTCCTGCCTCACCACCCACCCCATTATCCCTCCCATAACTTACTACGCTTCCGTGTCAGTGGTATGGTTTTGCTGAGACAAGGTCTCACTGTGTAGCCCGGGCTGCAATCAGTCCTCCAGTGTCAGTCTCCCAAGTGCCGGGATGACAGGGATGCGTTCCACCGCGTTGTGTTTCTGAAGTCACCCACACACCTCTCACTAAATAAATAATTGGCTGCTCATGAGCTCTCTCCTTGGCTGAGAGGTCAGGGCCTTGGTCACCACGGTCCCAAACATACCTTTCCTGACACACCTTGGGCACAGCTGGTGCCTGACAGGTATTTTCTGATAGCTACTGTGCACTAGGGCTTGGGACAGGGCAGCAGAAGCTACTAAAAGGAATATTCATCCCAAAGTTAGGCTAAAGGAGGAAACTCCCTTCCTTTCTTAGCTACCCCTCCTGCTCCCTGGCCCAGGGGAATTTCCATGGGGAACTGGCTTTATTCCCTGTGGTGTTACAGGCAAAACCAAAAAGATATGAGACTCTCTCCTTTATCCTAGGTGACCTGAGCTGAGACCCAGTGTGTGGGCACAGTGACCCTGTCGGGGGCAGAATTGGCACCACAGTTTCTATTGTTGAATGTACCCAATGTGAGTGTGTATTCAACTGTGGGAGAATTTGTTTTTGTTGTGTCTTTTAGTTTTTTGGGAGCATCCTACTTGATTGCTCCACATGTTATCTTGTAAAAGTACAAATTAGCATTTTTCCAGTTAGTTTGTTTGGCATCTGCCCACTGTTTCTGCCATTTACCCTGACTGTATTTGCCCCAATGATGCAAAAAATCTGCAGTCTAGATAGTTGTATGTTTCTTTAAAAAACAACAACAAAAATATATATATATGCATATATAATGTATATATACATATATACATATATCTATATATGTAATATCTATATACATACATGATATATATATCTCTCTATATATATCTAGATATAGATATAGATATAGATATCTATATGCATATATATCATGTATCTAGATATATATATACATTATATATATACATACCTATATACATACATGATATATATACATGTATATATACATGATATATATAAATCATATATATATATATATATATATATATATATATGCATGATTTGTCTACCTTACTGTTTCACAGTAGATATTTTCTTAACAGTTGGTTGCAAATTGAATTTTTAAAAATCAAATCCCACTAGCTGCAGGAACATATCAGATAAGCTTTATCTTCCTTTCTAATTAAACAGCACCAAGCAGTGATTCCTAGCTCTTGTCTTTTCCGAGGTTCTTTTTGTCAAGTAATTGCTTTGTAAACAGGGAAGGGTCCCAGTGAGGCTTACTGTTAAACAGGAGACCTGCAATGAATTGTTTTATAAGTTTGGGTTTTACCAGTATTCATTTTCTTAAACTATAAAATGCATCTGCCTTATACCTCTGGGTTTTTCAAGAAAACCTAGGGCCACATCTGGTGTGGATAGCCCAGAGACAGGCATTAGACTCCAGGCCCAACTCCAGGACAGAATTCAAAAGAGAGACCGAGAGAAATTCTACATGTATTGTTTTAGACATTTACCCAATTGTGGTTACTTTGAATTCCTTATGATTTTTATTAGGTTACCGAATCACATTTTTAAAAAAAATTACAAATGTAGGAAAAAGCTGGAAATAAAGAAAAGAAAATAACTGGCACTTCTATAGCAGACATTCTTTTCCAAATTAGTGTCAGTTCATGTGATATTTCAGACAATCCCTAGGGGATACTGTTGTTATCCCCATTTTACAGATGGTGAGATCGAAGCACACAGAAGTCAAGTGAGGTGCCCGAGAGCACTTAAGTTGGATTTGAGAGTACCGGAGTCCAGAAATTTTTTTGTATCAGGAATTGAACTCAGGCAGGACCTTGCACTTGTGAGGAAGGCGCTAGAACTACAGAGCTAAATCCCCACATCTAATCATTCTGATTCTACATTCCATGAATAGAAAGAACGCATCAAATAGGGACCTTGAGTAGAGTCAGTCTTATACTTCAATTCATTTCTGATTTTAGATTTGGATGGATTCCAAATCATCACTTACCTTTTTTGATAGTCTCCACTTTTTGTACCTACTTGAGAAACTCCAAGGTCACTAGGATTTTCTCCTGTGTTTTCCTATAGGAATTTTGTGCTTTTAGCCTTTGTAGTTCAGAGTGTGATCCATTCCAAGTGAATTTTTCTATTGGTATGAGGTAAAGGTGGCAGTACGTTTTTAAAAATGAGTATGCAATTGTTCTAGCATCATTTGTTGAAAAACATCATTTCCCCCCTGACTTGCCTGGCATTTCTTAAAGGAAAAATTTTTCATTGATACTATCATATGTTTGATTGCCTTTATTCCCACATATCTCATATATGCTGTTATAAACTGTATCACTCTTAATTTTAGTTTGATTGTTGCAGTTACATAAAAATGCAATTGATATTTGCATATTGACCTTTTATTTTGAGACACAGTTATACTAACTTAGAAGTTCTAGTAACATTTCAATTCCATAGAATTTTGTTAATAAACATGTCTTTGAATAAAGACAATTTTACTACTTCATTTTTATCTGTAAGCATTTTTTTCATGTATTTTCTAGCTTTTAATAAATACCTTGTTACAATGATTAGGATCTTACATATGTTGTGGAAGCAAACTGGTAAAATTGGGTATCATTGCCTTGTTTTTAATATCAGGGAAAAATTATTCAATCTTTAAATGTGGTGGCTGCAGGAGAGCATTTCATTAATGCCTTTTATCAGTATGAAAAAATAAACTTTTCTTCCTTGCTCCTTGATAATTTTTGTCACAATTGGTTACTGAATTTCATCACTTTTTTTTTTAATATCCAGTGCTTATATTCACCATATTGACTGGTTGACTTCAAATATTAAACTAACTTTCCATTCCCAGAATGTATTTCATTAGGCTTGTTTTGGTAAAATTTTATAAGAATCTTTACATCCTTTGTGAAGCATATCAGTGTGTAACTTTCCTGTCCTATAAGATCTTGAGCTGATTTTGGCACCCAGGTTGTGCTGGCCTCCTGATGAGTTGTATGTTCTCTCCAAGCTTCTGGGAAACTTTCTCCTAAAAATGCTTATTTTATTAGGCTTCACCCATAAAACCACTGGGGTTGGACTTTTCCCTGTCGGAAGGTCTTTTAATTAGACTGACAGTAGACCCTTGACTTAGGAACTTGATTGGTTCTCAAGGGCTGGTTGCAACTCAAGTTGGTTATAAGCTAGTACAGCTGAGAGCTGCATGTTTACTGGGGCCTATACTGTAGATAACAAGAGACAGGATTAGGTCCATCATCCTAACCAACTGTAGTTCTTCACATGTCGGGCTGGTCCTAACTTGATGCTCTGCTGTCCTAACTTGAGGCTCTGCTGTACTTTCTTCAGCAAGTGTCAGATTAACTTGGCTGTTTGAATCACAGCAAAAGCACGTGTAAGTCACTCAGCCTCACTCAGCCTCACTGACTTCTCAAATAAACCAGAACCTGCTTCAATTTGTTGTTTTGAGGAATTCAGATGTAATATAGAAGATATGTGCAGGCCTGTTTCCAGCTAACCCTGTAGTTTCCTCTTGTAAAGATCAACAGACAACAAAAGAACACTGGTGACTCTAATGTGAAAGGCAGCATGAGGAAAGAAAATAACGTGAAAGTAAAACATAATTGCACCAGATACTCCCAAGTTATTTCTGATATCACAGAGAGGGAAGATAATGCATCCATGAAACAAAAATAGGAAGCTGTGGAAAGCTGTGGTTCTTCTACAGAATGGAGTATTACCCTGCCATAAAAAATGATAAGTTTTAATCATTTATACTTAAATGGACATACCTTGAGGATATCCTCATAAGTGAAATAAATAGACCACAGATATGTAAATATCACATCTTTTCTCTGGTATGAGAAAATAAAGATGTAAATGAATTCTAGAATTGTATGATATATATTGTGAAATAGAAAATACTTAAAGTGGAATAGGATGAAGGGGAAAAATAATGAGATTATAACAAAAAAGAAAAGAAACAAAGTTTATATATATAGGAGGTGGGGGTGGTGGGGTAGGTAGGGCTATGGGAAAAAATGAGAATTAAGTTGTGTCATATACTGGTACAAATTCTCATTGTGGAGTGCAGTCATGATATGTATATGTAATGTACCAATAAAGATTTCAATTAAAAAAATAGGAAGCTGTAAAAAGAGAACAGTATGAGAAATAAACAAGAATGTTTGTGTACTGGAAATGCAAAGCCTATGCTTATTTACTTACTGAGAACTTAAAGATGGCAGCAGAGCATTTACCAACATATGATACCTTTCCCAGCTGAGGGATGCGTGTAACTACAAAGGTTACACATCCAGGACATTGAGCCTGAGGGTAACAGAGTGCTTAGAAATGAAATACAGTGGACCCTCAAGTTACAACTGGCCTGACATACCAATAACTTGGGTTAATCAGGTTAATGGATGTAATCCTGCCTCTTGTTATCAATAACATGGACCCAGGTAAACAGCCAGATATTAACGGTATTGATTTGTATTCAACTTGAGTTACAGCCAACCCTTGGGAACTGAATGAGCTCATAAATAAAGGGTCCAGAGAACGCAGTAGCAAAGATAGGAAAATTGAATAGAAGAGTTGAAAGCTAAAAGAAATCACTCAGAAAATTGTTCAAAAGAGTGGGAAAGTATTCAAGAAAAATAAAAGGTAATTCAAAAGATTCACAGTTTAAGTGTATTTTGTGGCTCAAGCGGAGGACAGAGAAAATAGAGGAAGGAAATAGCAGTAATTCCCCAAATGAAGCATATAAGTTTATAGATTGAAAAGGCCACACAGTGCGCTTAGTATGGAATGCTGAATTCCTGTGAATAAAGATAATTTCTCAACAGCTTCAGAGACAGAAAAAGTGAAGCAAGAATCTGGTCACAGGCAGAGGGTTGGAAATTCGAAAGAGAGGAAAACGGAGGTGTTCACTTAACCAGAAATTGTGATGCAGTGTTTTGAGAGGTAGGAGAGAAGGCAAGGAGGTAGAGCCGCATCCTCAGCAGCTGCGAAAGTAAGAAGCTGGTCGATGGTCTGTCTTAATGTGAATTAGGACATAGCAAGAGAAACATTCGATTAGAAATTTAGAGGTGAAACAAACCTTCACAAACAACAACAAAATCTATTTCAATTTTAAAAAGGTCAGAGGCCTCTGGAAGGCAGGAGTCATAATTTTAAAAATTTAACCCACGTATGACCAGTACTCCTGTAACTCCATGTGTTAATGATCCAGCAATAAAAAGGAAGTGAAAAAGTAGACAAGATTCACCAGGGCTGGCGTGGGACTCCACCGCGGTGACACTGATGCCTCTTCTCTCCCCAGACTCCCGCTACATCCTCCTGCCTGTCGTGTTACATCACCTCCACATTCACTTGCAAGAACAGAAGGACCTGATCATGTGCGCGCGTATCCTCAGCAATGTATTTTGTCTCATTAAGAAAAACAGCTCAGTAAGTATCAGAGAATGTAGTTTTCATCAAATAGCTTCTGGATATAAAATTTTAAACATCTTCAGAGAAACCACACTGAGGAAGAATCCTCTGAGACTCACTGGTCTTTGCAGCTGGGCTAGACTTTCTGCTTCTTCCTGAAAGGAATCTTAACCCTGTGGGATTGCTGTAACCCTGAGTAACCTGGGTTTCCTAAACTTGTATTTCAAGGAAGAACTGAATTCCGCATGAGAAAATGAGGAGCCTCAAAGCCTCCCACGTGTGCCTTTAATCTTGATGCGATGGAGGCTCTGTGGCAGGAATAAATTACTGCCTGTGAAGTGGAGTCGCTGAGCTCCTTTCCTGGAAGGGTGCACAGTCATGCCCAAAGTTGGCCGGGTTTCCTGGGTGTTGTCCCATAGGATTGTGGAAGTGCAGGCCAGCCCTGGAAATGAAGGGCATCTTGCAGCACAGCTGTTAGTTGGCCCGATCTGTAATATTGAAGTTGTTGTGGGTCTGGGGATTGTATTCAGTGTGCGGTCTTGGAGCCATGCAATTGTGCTAGCGGATGCAGTGCTTGAGGAAAATGACATGTTTGCTGATAAATGGGACAACTCATAGTACACACTCGTGTTTATGGCTCTGGGGTCAGATGTGAAATCCAGGCGGGCGGGTGTCTTGTTCCTGTACTTGTCAATCTGTAGCTGCTGACAGGGAGTAGCATTGGCCAACGAGGGCTGAGATCCCTGATTCTGTTTCTCAGTTACCTCTGTGCTGTGTTTTCCCGTTTTTGTCCCAAATCTAACAAGTTTCTGAAGAGCTGGAATGGGGCCTCAGGTGGTAAAGAGAGAGCCCAGGAGGGAACAAACAGAATTACCATTTAGGAGAAAAAGGATCGAAGCTGTGTGTTTCATTGTCATGAGAGACCTTTGCAAAAATGACAGCTTGTTCTGACATACCCCGTGACCATGCCTCAGGGCTGGTCTGGAACTGGGACAGCAGTGTTGACAGGGAGAAGCCATTTGTTCCATTTCAAAATTCCCTCCCTACAATACAACAAGATACATGAGCCAGCCTGGCTAGGGTGTGTTTCCAAATTGTGGTCAGTGCAGGTAGAAAGTTAGCTAGAGGGGAGGGAGAGAAAGGGGAGATGGAAATTTATTAAGATATGTTATAGTGTACATGCACCGGTTTCCCATGGATGCATGGAATCAATACTTACTGAAACATGTATTACTAAAAAGAAAGTGAAAGGGGGAAAAGTGAGCTACGTTGTTTGCTACATAAAACCAAACCCACATTTCAGCAGTAAGTTCTTTGTATTTCTCCTTAGCACAACCTTTATTGGTACATTTTAGATGTGCATAATGCTAAACTTCATCACAAGGAATTTGTCTCTATATAAATCAGAACTTCTTGCACATATTATTTTGTTTCTTTTAAGGAAAAATCTGTGTTGGAGGAGATAGATGTGATAGTGGCCAGCCTGCTGGACATACTGCTGAGGACCATCCTGGAGATCACCAGTCGACCTCAGCCCTCCAGCTCTGCCATGCGGCTGCAGTTCCAGGATGTCACTGTAAGACCTTGAAGCACACTCGTGTTTCTTACAGCTTCCGGGGCTTTGGATTGGGCTGCTGTGTGAACCTGGAAGTCAGACCCTGGACAGTGATCTATGGGCACTTAAAATAGAAGTGAGGTGCTCTTGGATTTCAGAGAAAAGTAGGATAGGAAGCCTGGTTTTTTAAAGACGTTGCAGTCAGCAGCTTTTAATTTCAGAAAGCCAAGTTTGTTAGTTCTTACTTTGCCCACTTTGATCGATGATTTTCTACCTCTAGTCAACTTGGTAACTTTCCATTCTCTCTTCAACCATGAAGTTGCCTAAAAAAGAAAGAACAGAGAAATAGAGTAATATGAGTCAGAGACCCTGAGTTCTAATTCTAGTCCAAATCTTCACTCTTCTAGGATTCAGTGTCCATGAAATGAGAAGTTTCCATTTGAGAAAGTCTCAGAGGCCTTCAAGCTCCACTGTCTTAGGAGTTCAGTACAGCATGAATTATATAATATACTAAGAAATAATGTATCTGATAGTTTTATGTGTGCACCTGCCTATTTATATATGTGTATATACATATATTTTATTCATTTTTTTAGTACTAAAGATCAGCCCCAGGACCTTCTGTACACTAGAAAAGCTTTCTACTACTGAGTTACTTCCCTAGACCCTTATACACATGTATTTCTGTTTAAAACTCATATTCAATTGGCCCAAGACACTTTTATGCCTTTATTAAGAATTTTTTCCTGGTCAGTGGTACCCTTTGCAGAAGTGACAGTCAGTGCTGAAATTTTCATGTATAAATTATTTGCAGAAGTGTTGACCTTTTCCATCAGTTTGCCATCAGTGTGGCTATTTTAAGAATGTTTTCCTAGATCCTGATGAAAATAATTTCAATTCTGGCATAAGAAGCTGGGTGAATTTCCTGCTGAGTCAGCTGTTACATGGTTTCCACCTTGTAATCAATGCATCTGATCTGTTTTCAGTGCTGAGATTTACTTGAAAGAACAGAATTTTGGTTTGGAGAAATAAAGTTAAACTCTTGCACAAGCTCTCTAAAAATACAAAAGAAAAAAAAAAAAAAAAAACACACCCCAAACCAACCTTCCCCATATAATAGCTGCCTTGAGTTGTTTACAGAAAATTAAATTACAACTTCTCATTGGTCTGTTGGGATTTTGTCTGTAAGACGGTGCCCACTCCTTGGGTTTGCTTTGTGTCCTTGGTGTCCTACCTGATCCTCGGTAAGTGCTCAGAACACACTGCTGCTATTTCCTAACATCCTGGAGTTTGGGTTTAATGGAGTTTTTTGTTTTCAATGTTTTATTGTGCTTTTTACTTTTTATTTTGTGGTAAATTTCAAATGGTATCGGTTAGAGGAAATAAAGACATCCCATGTGCCTTTCATCCATTTTCCTCAGTGGTAACCTCTTGCAAAGTGACAGACAGAGCAACATGACGCAGGGACACTGACATTGGTAGAGCCAAGATGCAGAATATCTCCCTCATACCCAGGATGCTGCAGGTTGCCCTTTTGCAACCAAGTACACTTCCTCTTCTCTTTTGTCTCCTCCTTAACCCCTGGCAGCCTCAACTCTGATCTCCATTATTGTAGTTTTATTGTTTCAAGAATGTGAAATACATAAATACAGATATAGATATATTTTCATATAGTATATGACCTTTTGTGGTTAGCTTTTTAAAAACTTACACAATTCTCCAGAGAATCATTAAGGTTGCAGTTTGTGGCAGCATTTCATTTTTATTGCCAAGTATTACTCCGTAGCACAGCTGTACCACAGGGAGTTTAACCTTTCACCTTGTGAGGGTCATTGGGCTTCTTTCCAAATGTGAACTGTCATTAATACTTAGAAGCATTTGTATGTGGGGTTTTATGTTTTGTAAATTCCTACATGGCAGATAAATCAAATGGTAGTTGCATGTTTAATTATTTTAAAGAAACTGTCAAAACTTTTTGCATAGTGGAAAATACACACAGTATAAATGACCCGATTTCCTAGTATTCTCTTCAACATTTGGTGTTGCCACTATTTTTTTCTTTTGCATGAATGTGTAGATTTTAATAGGTAGATAGCAATCAATGTCTTATTGTGGTTTTAATTTACTTCTCCCCAATGACTAGTAACCTCCTGTATATCTTTTCACAGAATCATTTGCCACCTATATCTATCTCCTCTTCACTGAAATGTGTCTTCATGTCATTTACCCATTTGCTAACCGAGTTACTTTTCTACTGTTGAATTTTGAGAATACTTTCTATATTTTAGGTATTATATAGTCGACTATTCAATGATGTAGCATACAGATATTTTCTGTCATTCTGTGGCTTTTCATCTTCTTAAAGGGGTTTGATAAGTCAGGATTTTTCATTTCAATGAGGTTTATTGGTCAGCTTCCCCCTTCTGGGGCAGAACGCCTGTATCTTACAGGAGGAGAAGTTCATTGAGTGCCAGAAACTTCAGTGTATAGTCAGCTGACTCCAAGGCAGACACCGTGGCAGAAGGATATGGTGTAGGAAAGCTAGCTGTTCAAATTATAGTGGCTGGAAAGGAGAGCACAAGGGAGGAAAAGAGAAGGGACAAGGGACCAGATATAGGCTGGAGGTCAAGCCTGGTGACCACACACATGCACCCAGAAGTATGCTCTACGAATCTCTAAAATAAGTCAAGTTGACAGTCAAGTTTAAGTATCCAGCCAGGTGGACGCATTGTGAATAATTTTTCCATTCCTCTTTTGGCAACCCCTTAAGGACTGGTTTCCAGTATATCATATTTCCAGATAGCAGTAGCCTTATTTTTACTATTTAAAGGGATTAGACTTTTTGTTCTTCTACCAAGTGTTCTTTAAACTTTCAAATGGTCTCTCCAGCTGGGGGAGAAATGACATCGTAATCTGTTCCTTTAAAAAATTTAATGGCACATAGAAGCAGATTTTATAAAGCAACATAGAGCCATTTGCTTCATACCTTCAATTAATTGGACTCTAAAGTTCCTTACACTTTATAAATGCCTCTTTGCAAACAATCCTCCTGAGGGACATTTACAGTACAGGTAAGTCAGCCCAGCACAGGCTGTGTCTCAGACAGACACTAAGGTGTGTATCTGAAGTCTTTATACGCTAAGGCTTGTGGTTAGAGGAAAGAGTGTAAGAGATTCTGTAAGAAATATCTGGGAAAAGTCATGCATATATGTAATGGAAGTTTTCTTGAAAACTGTCAGTATAGTCATTTAATACTCTGACAGTTATTGATAGAAATGCTCATTATACTCAGTCTGTTCTTAGAATGATTCCAAGCCCTGAAGACTATGGAGTTTTAAAGGCATTTTATTAAAAAATCACTCAAACCAATTGAATTTTACCTAGTAAGGTTTTTATACTCATTCTTTTTAAGAAAGTGTGGGTTTAGGATTTTCATATAGACACATACATAAAATATCTTAAAAATAAATAAAATTACATTATGATTGAAAAATGCATCAGCAAAATATTAGACATCTACTCTACCTAAAAGGATTGAATGATCATGGAGTTTCTAAATAGATGAAATGAATAAATAAAAATGAATTGTAGAGGAAGATTTTGGGATTGTATGTTGTGAATATGCCAGAAATTATATATCAGAATGATAAATTACTTGCAGTGAGCCTACGCCAGATACAACAAATACCTAGTTAAAAATGGAATTCAAAGAAATATTCACCTGTGTACAGTGACTAAAGACTTTATCAAAATCCAATTGCTATTGAACTTCCTAAAACTACTAAAGTAATAGAAGATGTTTCAGACTTCAGACTTTCTCATTGCCTGAGTTGAAATATTTAAGAATATTAATTTAGAAGATATATTAAAAATTATATGAGTAGCATGTAGAAAAACTACAAAATATAAACTAGATTGGTTTCTACTAACAAGATTCACATTTTTAGATTGAGACACAAGAGATTGATAAAAATGGACCTTGATTATCAGTAGGTATACTGATATACTAATATACTTAATAATGTACTATATATATTTATATAGTACTTATATACTTAATAATGTACTAATGTATATGGTATAATATACTATACTAATATACTTAATAATGTATTTAAATTATAACCTCAAAGTACGTTCCTTCTCTTAAAGGGAAAATAGCCTGGGAAGTAGGAAGGAGAACTGCTGAATCAGAGTTATAGAGCCAGAGACAACTCAACTCACATGCTGACTTTGCCATTTTCTTACTGTGAAACTTGGGATAAATTTCTGAACCTTAACAAATAATTATCTCTAATGTGAAACTGATAATATCTATGCAACCTATTTCTAATAAAAACTGAACACCACAGTGGAATCAAAGCCTAGTAACTAACAAATAGGGTCATTCCAACAATCAGTGTTGTCCCGTGTCTTGTTTAATTTTTATGGATGTATAATTGTAACAGTAAATTTTGTGTTTGACATGTACATTTTGATATGTTTTGATATAAGTGCATATCCATGAGCCAGCACAACAATCAAGAGAATGAACATGTGTGTCACAAAGGTTTTCTCATGTCCCTTATTATTTCATCTCGTTCCTCCCCATTACTGCACCCACAAACAACTGCTCACCTGCTTTTGGTATAGAATTATCTGTTACCATAACTGAGTTCTTATTTTCTCTAATGAGTGGTATCATACAGTAAGCTGTTATTGTTGGAGTTTCTGGCTTTTGTTTTCCTTGACAGAGCTGGGGATATTCTGCTTTGTTTCATTATTTGAGTTTCACCCTTGTCAGTTGATCATTCCTTTCTATCCCTGAGTAGTGCTCCATTGTACAGATATATCATATTATAGTGTGTGTTTTCATTTACTTGTTGGTAGATATCCAGGAAATTCCTTAGTTTGACTAATGTGTTCCACTTGTCTATTTTTATGTTTTTAATGCTATTAATATACTCTTGAGTTATTGTGTTTTGCAGCAAGTCTTAAACTCAAGATAAGGACCTCAAGTTTGTTCTTATTTTTTTTCAAAATTATTTGGGCTGTTTAGGTCTTTTGCTATAATTTCCTATAAGTTTTTAAATCAACTGGTCAATTTTGACAGACAGAGAAGGTTTCTGGAATATTGATTGGAATTAAATCGAATCTATATGTAATCAAGGAGAACTGACATCTTAACAGTACCAAATCTCAATCTGTGAACATAGTATATCTCTCCATTTACTTATGTGTTAACTTCTTGAATCAGTGTTCTGTACCCTTCAGTATGCAGATTTCATACACTTTCTGTCATACATATCACTAATTCATATTTTAATTCTATGTGAATAATTTTATTTTAAATGTTAGTTTCTGATTGCTTATATCTAGCATGTTGAAATAAAACTGACTTTTGGACATTGATCTTATATTCTACAACATTGATAAAATCTCTTAATTCTACTGATTCTTTGTAAATTCTCAATTGTTTTTCATGTGCACACATCTTTTGTCTGAAATTAAAACAGCTTTTAAAAATGCCATTCAAATCTGTATCCCTTTGATTTCTTCTTCTTTTTTGCATTAGGATCTTTTATAGAGTCTGAAGAGAAGTGAATAAGCCTTAGCATGTCTGAAATGCCCTTTATTTTGCACACCCCCCCCTTCAAGGAGCCTCATTCATATTAAGCAAAGTTCTCTGTCACTGAGCTACATCCCCAGCACTTTCTCTTTCTCTTTTGAAAGATGGTTTCACTGGATAATAAAGTCTTAGTTGATAGTTGTCATAGTTTTTCCTCCCTTTCATTGTTCAAAAGATGTTATTCTACTGTTTTAGCTTTTATTATTCTCAAGAGAAATCTTCCCACACCCTTATCTTTATTACTGTACATGAAGTGTCTTTCTCTCTGAAAATTGTTCAGATTTTCTCCTTATCCCTGGATATGAGCAATTAAATTATGTACCTCGGTGTGATTTTTCTTGATGTTTCTTGTGCTTGGGTTTATAGAGCTTTTTCAATATTAACGTTTATAGTTTTCAGTGAATTTGAAGGGCCTCCCCTTTATGCTTGCATTTACTTTTCTGCTCCCCTTCTCTTTGGAGCAACAAATAACATATGTATTCTGCTTCTTAAAGTTGCCCTATAATTCACTGCCCTTTCTCTCTCTTTCCTCAGTTTTCTGTGTGATTTATTTTAGAGAATTTCAAGCGTAATCATCTTTTCTCTGTAGTGCCCGTGAGTGAGGCTTCATCTCACATCTGCTGTTTATTTAGCTCTGCTGCCAGCCCGGTGTGAACACTTCACATTGCTCTCTCACTCCTTTCAGATGGTTACTTTCCTAACCTTGGGTTGTTTCCTCACATACATGCTCTGCCATTCATAACTTTTTCTTCAAATTTTCCATCCTATGTGTGATGTCCCAACTTTTGCTCACTAGCAAGGTAATGCATTGAGCTAGTATTTCTGCGAAGAACTAACTTGAATCTCTACTTGCCTGACAAGGCTGTACAGTTGTACCTAAGGCTCTGGTGAGTGTACGTGTCACCATGCTGGCCCAGCTGGCCCTGTTGGAAAAATCTTACTTCTCAGAGTTTTTCGTCTCCAGTTTCTTATGTGATCTTGTTGTCTCTTCCCCTGGAAACTCAAAGAAACCAATTGCCAATTAAACTGCACTTCTGTAAATACACAGTCAGTTACCACTGATTGCTTCGCCTGTTGTGTTAATATTGTTTTAAATGTTACTGGTCTATTTAAAACTAGATGAATTCTTTGCTGAGTAAAAATGGTTGCACTGTAAACAAAAGAATTTTAGCCAAGTGCAGCCATGCATGCCTGACATCCCAGCGCTCTGGGAGGCTAAAACAGGAAGATTCAGTTTAAGTCCAACCTGGACAATTTAGCAACTGCAACAAGGCCTTGTCCCAAATAAGCAGATGTAAATGTGTGCAGTCCCTGGGATTAATCTCTAATATCACACATAAGAGAATTTTTAAAAGCATATGTGGATTAGGAGACATGATAGAAATTTTATGTAAGCCTTCAAATATAGAGAATTTTCAGAATTTTTTTCATTTTCAGCTTTTAAGAATGGGACTTTGTAGGAGCAAATCATGCATAGCTCAAGTACAAAGAATAGTTTAACTTAAAACTATTTTCTAAAGGAAATTGGAGCCAACATTATGTAATCTGCTGAGTTGTAGGAGGTTGTGAGAATTAAAAATGGGACATAAAGTTACAGGGACTTTGGAGTGCAAAAGAGCTGGGGATTAATAATGCCAGTCCTCCTGCTTTCTAGTCTTGTGAGGTTGAGCAAGTGTTGCTGCCCATTTGAACCCACATTTTACCTTTTTAAACTCAATATTATACCCCTGTCACAAAGTAGTGACATGAGACTCAAATAATAGAGTGAATTGAGGTGGTTTAAGTGCTCAGTAAGTGGTCATGAACTTTAGCTCTAAAAGGGCCTGGAGTTTAGTTCTCAAGTAAGAAGCTTTTGCCCAAACAAAAACACCCATCTTAAGCATAAAAGAATATATATTCCAAGTAAACAGTCGTTGCCGCAGGGAGAAATTTTGGCTGTGGTATAATGGGTAATTTAGATTAAAACTTCACAGGATGAATTTGGATCAAAGTATTTAAAAAAGTATTTTGATGTTCTTTCATATCCTTTCTCAAAAAATATGATTTTTTTTTAATTAGGGGGAATTTGTGGCCTGTCTCCTGTCCCTGTTACGACAAATGACAGATAGACATTATCAACAACTTCTTGATAGTTTTAATACAAAGGAAGAACTAAGGGTAAGTGACATTTTAATTACTTCCTTTACTGTATTTTTTTTGGTTTCTATTTATCTTACTATTTTTCACATAGTTCCTTGACAATTGTTGTATCTTTTTCCGTTAAATTCTAAACCATTTTTCCCAGCTTTGTCCACAAATCTACTCATCTATATTTGTTCTGTGAGATTTCTGTAGTTCAGCAAAATGATTAGCCCTTTTTGGAGGATGTAGGATTTGAAATATCTGTCATAAAAAGTCAACAAACTAGAAACAATGGCAGAGTGAAGGAGAAATAAAGAAAATAGTCTGACTCTGGCTAAGTATACACAGAGTTATTGCCGTAATATAAGGGAGAATATGTGACCATATTGGCTGATTTCATCCTTTTAAAACCATAATGAGAAGTCTTGACTACAACTTTCTGGCTAGACAAGTTGTATTGGATATTCTTTATCAGCTGTCATGTAATCAATATGCTGTGGTAGTCTGTCTGGCAGACTGGCATTAAGTAGAAAGTAAGAAGGCCAGGTTTATCAAAATTCAGTATTTGCTGAAATTTGGAGAATCATAATGGTTCCTTTATGGTATCACTGGAAGTTTAGAAGTTGATCATCCTCAGTCAATGAAATGACCTTCTTTTATGCTCTTCTTTTATTTCTTTTCCATCTCTTCAGTTTTCCAGACATCATGCTTATAGAAACCATCATAGTGAGAGGACTGCTTACATGCCAAGTGGTGGAGAATTATAGGACAAGTATAGCTAAACTGGAAAGTTTGCTTTAGGGTAATATCTGCAGATATTTCATATAGATGGTACATAGGGTCATTCACTGACTTTTAAGTGCCTACAAGATACTATGTGATCTCAGAAGAATCTTTTTGTTACCTTGGAGCCTTTAATAAGCTGAGTTATATAAAACAAAAATGATTTGGGGCAAATGCAACCTTTCTACCGTTAACTAATCAGCAGATGGCATCATGTTTTTCATTCTGATGTTCAGTCTTGAGTTTAGGATTAAAAATACATTAAAGGCTTTAGAACTTACCACTCTGAATACAAAAATAAATGCATCAAAAATAAGATAATTTTGTGCTTAGTTTCATCAAAAATTGACTCTTTAACACAGTTAAAGAGTCATTCCATTTTGCTTAAGAATTCTATGACTATATTTCAAAACTTCCTATGAAGAGACTATATATTTTTCTAGAGCTGAGAACTAAACAGTAGCAGAGGAGCATAAATTAAGACTTGAATAATCTAGGTATTGAATTTTATATTTTAAAATTCACATTAGCTTTTAAGCTTTTAATTAACATTAAAATTCACATTATATTTTAACATTCACATTGTGAATAAAGCAAGTGGACATAATGAGTGAAAGGTTTGACATAGAATTTATTTCAGCATGCCTTTTCAAAGAACATCTATTTGTCTATTCAGAATTAGGTGAGCCTTCAGATAGGAATTAATGATGCCAGATACTTGGTCTGTCATTCAGGAAGTACAAATTCAGTACCTTCAGTATAGCCAGCCCTGAGCAGGCCATGGTTGTGACCAAGCATCACCCATGGATGTGACCAGGTTAAGAAACAGGAAAATTTTAGGAAGATTTCAACTGAGAACTGGAACATTAATAGGAGTCTGCTCCTATTGAAGTGTGTCTTGGGTTGGGTGTGTAGGCCAGTGGTCAAGTGCTTGCCTAGCATGCATGCAACCCTGAGTTTGATCCCCAGTGCTACCAAAAAAACAAGTAAGATGTCAGTTGAGTGCTTTCACTGACAAAGCTGATCCTGTTCCCCATCCTCTGTCCAAAACTTGGGATTTGTTTTACTCGTTTACATATTTTCCCCAACCCTCAGCCTCTTAAGTCCTAAGTTCCTTGATGTCTGAGGCTTTCACTAGTTCATTGCACTACTATCACACCCTGAAATGTGCCTAGAATATCGTAGATTTTTAAGAAATATTTATTGCTTATTTGAGAGAATATAGAGTTTAAGGGAAAAAAAGTGTAGAACATAAGACTCTGGGAGCAGACATGGATTTTATTTTGAGGACATGTTCACATGAGATAGTCCTACTATTGAAAATGGATTATATAAGGTCAAAACAAGGCAGAATCCTAGGGAGGATTTTGTATGGCAGTGTCAGCTGGTAGTAATTAGGGCCTGAAAGAGAGATGATGCTGGCGGTAGATTGTGGAGACATGTAGGAAGTTGGATAGCAGAACCCAGTGACTGATTTTATTAGAAAATATAAAGAAGGAAGAGTTAAAGGTAATTCCTGAACTCTTTAACAACTGGCTTAATGCTGATGCTGTTCACTGCATGGGAGACATAGAAGGAACAGAGGTGCATGTTTGAGAATAAAGAAAAATTGAGTTTTAGCCTGAGATTGATTAGTTAAGGACATTCAAATGAAAATGGTAAACGGTGTCTGATGTTCCAGAGACAGAACCGGTCTGCAAGTGTAAGTGTAGGGCAGGAATAACACTCAATATCACAGGAGTAAATGTGAATGTGGAAGGAAAGTGTAGAGTAAAAGAGGCCTACGTAGATTCTTAAGGAGAAAGGAGGGAATAGTATCTGCTACTTTAAGGTAAAGTCTTTATGTGACCTGATGGAAAGGTCTATAAATATTATTGGGGAACCTAATGTGCAGCTTTAGTCTGGTGGTGAGGGAGGAAGGCATGCAGTCATGCACTGAGGAATAAAAAAACAATAGATAAAATGGCCTCTGTGTATTATGCAGTTTTTCTATTGCTGGGACAAAATAACTGACACGCACATCATAAAGAAAAGTCTATTTTGGCTTATAGTTTTAGGAGGTTCAGTCCTTGGCTAGCTAGGTCCACAGCAGAAACATGGCAGAAATGCCTGGCCAAGGAAAGCTGCTCTCATTGTGGTAGGTAGGAAGCACAGCAAGAGAAGGGAGGAGCCAGGGAAAAGAATACACCCTTCCAGGTCATGACCACAGTGGCGTTAACCACCCAGAGCCCACGTCCTATGAACACTTTCAACCACTGAACTCAGTGGGTGTATCTGCTGATGAAGATAATTCCCCCATGATTCAGTCACCTTCCAAACACATGAGACACTTGGGGGACATTTTAGGTCTAAGATGTAAGAATGGGTAACATTTCAAGAAGAGGATAATGTGGCGGCTGAAGATAACTTTGGATGTAAGAGGAATAGTGATGATTAAGACTTCAGCACATTTAAGTATTAATGATTAGAGCTGGTGGAGAAGAGAAGCTAAAGATATGTGAGACAGGCGTTGATCCACAAGGTGAGACCCCTCAGAAAGCAAAGGAGGGGAAAGGATCAGCCTGGACTGGGAAGAAGATCACCATTCTGTGTGTTACACTAGAGTGGAAGTAAGAGCCATAGTGGGTTCATCTGAATTTAATCCGTGTATTAAAAGTTCAAATGTCATCTTTTAATAAGTTTTACCTGTGCCCAGTTTTTTAAGTTTTGGTCGTGTTCCTTACAGATATATTACAGTATTTTTCAAAGATAGTAACATTGATCCATAGTCCTTAGCTCTAGTTATATTTTGGAAATCAGAATTTTTCCAACTCCAGACAGATGATATGGTTCATGTACTGTATATTATAGTGAAACACTTGAAATACCATATACTGTGAAACAGAATATTCACACCAGGAAGGACAGACTACGAAATACTTGAGATCAAATTTTGCTGCCAAATGAATAATACGACAAAAAAAATTATAGTTCCATTTTGGATTTTGGTGTTATGGTAACAAAACTGAGGGCCCTAATACTAAACATTTTATATAGAATTCAGTATGTTTCAGGCAGTATTCTGAGCAGCTGATTAATATTAGCTCATTTATCTCTGAAAAAGGACCCCAGGAGACAAGCCTTTGTTAATGTGTTACAGATGTCAGTTACCTGATGCAACATTCATTAGGCATGTTGACTAGACAGTGGGGATATCAAGCCTGATTGAACCATCTCTTATTAACCACATCTAATAATGAAATCACAAGTGTATATGCAAGATACAGACAACAGTGATAATGCCAACACCTCCCAACCCTACCGACAACTGCAAGTGCATGTGCTGCTGGACACTTCTGTGGCATCAGATGGAGATCATCCCCTGCCGTGAAGATTGATTGATTCTATTATTATCCCAAGTAATTGAGAAAGTTAGGAATTCTAGTAACATGCTGAGCTCTTCACTCAGACAGCCACATTCGGCTTCTCCCTTGCTTCCCTAGAACAAAATTTTTACTGTCAAATTGTATAAAATTTCACTTGTCAAGCCTTTAAAGAAAATAAGGTATTTCTACTTACAGAGACATCTGAGAAAGGCCAAGTTGATGGGGGAGAGTTTTGAGGATTGTTTGATACCTACATTTAGGTTTGAAATTAAATAAGTGAATTATCAATGAGGAAAGATACAAGTTAAAATAGTGAGATTTAGTGGAAAAATACAATTGCTATTAAGATCAGACACCTGAAACCCCACATAACTCTCATGTTTCTTAAAAAATAAGTCAAAGTATATATCCTGTGGTAATCTGTTTTCCAATGCTGTCATAGAGTAGGTGAGACCAGGTCTTTCATAAAGATTTATAAAGAAAATAGGTACATTTTAGGAAGTCCAGAAGTATAGTGCCAGAATCTACTCAAATCAAGGCCTCACACTGCAACAGTTCACAGCAGAAAGTGGAAGTCCAAGTGGACATATGCAGAAGAGAGAGCGCACACAAGTGGTGGCCTAGCTTTCTAACAACCACCTTAGAAAGCAAATCAGACTCACTTCACAGAGAAGGATATAAAGCCATGAATGAGGTGCATCTGCAGCACAAGTACCTGCCCTGAAGCTTCCTTTCTAATAACACCTTTTGAGGAATTAAGATTCTGACACATGAATCTCAGTAGAACTCACTCAAACCATAAAATGTCCTTGTCTTCTAGACTTATATCCCAACCCCCAGAGGTAGCTCTTGTTATTGCCTGGAGGTATTTCCTTCTCATCTACCCTCCATGCTGTCTACACCCACACTTTTTGAACAGTATGATTGTACTGTTCATACTGTTCTGCACTTTTTTCCCACATGGCTGTGTCTCTTGGATGTTACATATTCTAGTACCTCATTTTTCTACATTTCATTAAAAGGACAGTCCATGGTTTAACCATTCTCCATGTGATAAACAATCAAGGTATTTCTTATTTTTGCTTCTAGCAAAGTCTTTGCAGTAAACATAAATATACATAGATCTCTGTAGACTTATGCCCTTGTTGTTAAAGAATGAATACATGGAACTAGAGTTACTGGGTTCAATGCTCTATACATTTTAAGTTTTAATAGACATTGACAAATTTTGTGTAAAGATTTATATTTTTTGTTCCTCTTTCTCCTTAGTATTGTTGCTTTTTCCTTTATTCTTATCAGACAGATTTGTCAGCATTTCCCAGTGGTTCACTAAATCAAAATAAATTTTGAAAGTATAAGGTTTTCAGGTACCTACGAAGATGAGTGATGTTTTAACTGTATTCGTGCTTGAGGAACCTTGTTGCCCACAGGGTCACTGTTGAAGTGGCTGGTGGCTTTTTGAACGAGCTCTTTCTCCTGCTTGGCCCGTGGGCACTTGTGAGTGAGTGGCGTGAGTCACAGTGTCAGAACACAAGGTGTGGGAGTGACGACCTGAGCGCTGGCACTCGGTATTTAATTTTTCCTTCCATAGAACATTACATTATTTTAAAATGAACAAAAGCCAACACTAGGTAATGATTAAGTATTTTTTTCCTTCTATAACCAGTAATGTTTTATTATACACCCACCTCATTCTGGGGGCTAAATTTTGTCCATATCCTTGGTATTTTATGTATATTCAGCATGAAATTCCTGTTCTTTGTTGATTATGACTTTTCACATAGAACCATGGGGAATCTTGCAGCAAGCATGAGATTATACAAATCCTGGGAAGTGTAGCATTGTTACGGTTTTCCATTGCCTTCCAAATACAAGCCTGTGAGCCTTCGAAAAATATCTGATTAAGGCTAAGTTGAACTTGAAAACTCTGAGCTCTTTGTCTTTGGGGCAGAGTCCAATCTCTGTCACCATGTCCCTATCCTTAGTCCAGTTAGCCACATTATCCTCCAGCCTCTAAAAAACAGTCTTCCCTCCATCCCCTTACAACTATATGTATATTCCTAGCAAACCATAGACATGATGTTTATTTACTTGGAAAAATACATAAAGGACAGACAAGAAAAGAGCAGGTTTAGGGGGAGGTCTTACGAGTTGCTTTTCAATATTGGAACAGAATAGAAAGTACAGCATGGTAGGTAGTTGACAGATCTTTGCTGTACTTACTTGTTTGTCAGTATCACATTGGAAAGTATTTGTATGACCCCAGTGTGATCCAGGGACATATTACCCTGTAACTTAGCAGTAGGAAAAATGGTAAAGTACGGTATGGATAGATGATCTTTAAAAAATTTCTTGTGACTACAAGAGACCTTACAGCCCTTGTCTTTTCCTGCTAAGCGTGCCACCTTTAGTTTCTGGAACTGGTAAAAGTTGTCAGGAAGAAGATGAAACTTCAGTATTTTTGAATTTATTTTAACTCCTAATTGCAGATGATGAAAAAATAAACTACCTTCTGCATTTATCATTTCTTTTAATAACTGTTTAAGCAAATACCACAAGATAGGAAACTTTTCAGAGATAAATGCAAATTCAGTTTTTGCAGAGCTTATATGTATTCATGTCTGAGAAACTCCAAATGAATTGAGTGAAGAGCCACTAGAGTAACTTTTAGAGACACAGGGTTGGTAGCAATTTTAGTTATGCTAATGATCTCCTGCCTCAAGGGTTGGCCAGAAGGTAGTTTTCTCAGTGGGACACGGTGTTAGAGCTGAACCCAGGGTGTGCTATGTCCTTTAGCATCCCCAGCCCCCAGATGATCTGACCTACAAAGAGGTACTTTTGGGAAACTAATTCTGGTGATTTTGGAGATGTGAGATTTTAAAGGCAGATGACCTGGTGGGAATATTTCTACATGGCACCTACTGCATATCCACATATGTGTTGATGTCAAAGAAGCTGAAATAAATTCTTGTCAAAATATTTATGAGCTTGATTGACGCTGTTAGAATGTGTGGAAAAAAAGAGAGAGAAACACACACACAAAAAAAATACCACATGGTTCTTTGTATCTTCTGTTTATATGAGTGACAGTCATAATCTTATATTCAAGCAGTTTATATGTTTAATATAATGTGTTGTTGGGTTTGATAAATAAAAACCTTGTGTTTTGAGTTTTTGTTTTTTAATGTGGTAAGTAACATTATATTGTTGCCTGTAATCAGATTGTTAGAGAAATCTATTTTCCTGGAGTCCGTTAAGGTTATGAAGAAATCTTTATGTTTTCTAGTTAATGAATCTAAAGAAAAGCCAGGTGAGCCGGTCCCTTTTAGGGTAGGAAGCTTCCATTTCATTTATTATCTGTGGTCCATTAGCTCCTTGGTTTTCACTTGATGTGTATCATGTGCTACAGGATTTCAGGCCTCATCTCTTATAGTGTTCAAAGGCATGATATATCCATGTGTGACAATAGCTTCTTGTCAAGAATGTTTTGTGCTCTCACCACCAAAAAGGATTTTTTTTTTTCCTTCTTGGTATCAGAGATCGAACTCAGGAGATTGCTCTTACAAGCCAGGTGCCAGAACCTCTGAGCTAAATCCCCAGCCATCACCACAAAAATGTTATGAGACCATTTGTTAATTAGTTTAGTTACCCATTTCCCAATGTATATATGCTTTAAAATATTGAATGGTACCAGATAAAAACATTCAGTGTTTTCTGTCAATTTAAAACAAATAAAAAGAAAAAGAGAGACAGAAAGAAAAGAAGGGACAAGTGCTATTTCCAGTCGATCAGCTTAAAAATCTGACCTTAGTAAAAACTACTTTTTCTACCATGGCATCTCTGAGGATAGTGACAGTCACAGCTAGGGAGCGCTAGTCCCTAGGCCTAGCTCAGCACATGTCCTCATTGTGATTTATGCTGCGGGCATGTATGGGGAGCTCACGGAGGTTCCATACGTGGGGAACTCACTGAGATTCTGTGAGTTGCATACATCTCCTTGATGCTGTAGCTCAAGAACATCTGAGAAACAGATTTTTGTATCACGATGTTTTTGGGTGAACATGAATTTTGACATCTACTTAACCGAATGGAGACAATTTATTGTTCTCTTGGGTTGAAAAGTTCTCATGTTTAAGACACTATAATAGAAGAAGAGGACTGTATCTGCCTTCTCATCATCCAAGTTTTTCATTTTATTTCCACATTCTAAATTTTTGTAACTCATAAAGAGAAGTCAGGTTATTTCCATTATGCCTGAGGAGGTGAAGAAAAGGGAATAGTTGGGCAGGTAGCAAGCCCATATGTTAGGGTGCTGGTAATGGAAGAGGTAATGATTCCTTTTTCTGGGTAGATTATTAAAGTGAGGTTGCTGTCATCTCTCTAATTGCTTTGGAAATGGTAACAACAGTGCTGTTACTGTCTGTCTCTGTGTGTGTGTTGACAGTTATATTAAGTCAGTAAAATGATCTATTTCTTCCTTGTCCAAGGATTTCCTGCTGCAAATATTTACAGTGTTCCGAATATTGATACGCCCAGAGATGTTTCCAAAGGACTGGACTGTTATGCGCTTGGTTGCTAACAAGTAAGACATTCTAGTTGATGACAATTACTGCTCAATGCATAGAGGAAGATGAAAGTACAGATTGATCTTTTTGGTTTCATCTCAGGTTTGAAACCTCCAAGTCATAGAGGTCTTTTTCTTTTGCCTCTGCATTAACTTTGTCTCTTTTGAAAAATTGCTATTTGTCTTGAATTATTATTTTTGAATGTATTACATCATTGAAAACTTGAGCAATATAACCAGGTATGCATTGAGAAATCACCTTCCTACCTACTCTCTCTACCTCCTGCTTTAGCTCTGGCTATGGTGATCATGTGTGTTGTTTCACACATAATCTTCCAGTGTCTGCGGAGTCTAGCAGCCAGTATTCCTTTCCTTAGAAATCCTGGCAGATGGAAAGCCCCTCATTCCCTTATGCTTTTGTGTTTTTTCTTCACATGAATAATATTCTATTACATGCTTTATTTAACGAGTCCTCTTTTGCTTGACACTCAGTCATTTCTCTTCTTTCTTAATTCTGTTTAACGTAATGAAATTTATTAAACATTTATCATGTGCTGAACCCCAGGACTACAATAGGTGCCTTGAGTTGAATACATGAGAATGAGTTCATTTTATTTATCCAAGTAATATGGTCAAGGAGGGGGTGAAAATAGTGCTCTAAGGAAAGTTCAAAACTAGATATAGACATTTGAAAACTTATTGGCAGATGGTCATATTTGAATCTCTGAGAGGTGATAAAATGAGCTTATATAAGCAGATACAGCAGGAAAAAAAAATTCAAGTGATGTGGGGAGAGTTTGAAGGAGTGAGATGCGGGTGCAGAAGGGCAAGATCATGCCCAGAAGGACAGTGCGGGTGCTTGTCTGCTTCCTCAGCCTCCTGTACCCCTCTCTCATGTCCTGTTCTTAGGACATGAAAGGAAAGGAGTCTTTTAAGAAACCTGACTGATCCTCTCTCCCGAACACGTCATTTCCCTCCGTGTCACTGAGATCTTCATTTTCCAGGCCCACATTGGCTCCTCTTCCCCACCCCCGCTCCATCATGTACAGGTGAAGGTTAGATTCTCACCTCTCCATAAACCAAGGTCACCATATGTCTCCCGGATGCCCAGGTGTGCTGGTGGCAGGAGCCCCAGGGGTGCAAGATCGAGCTTTGATGAGGCGTGTTGATACAGCTTCTGCTGCAGCCTACATTTATAACTCAGAGGTGTGAAAGTGATGTTACCAACTTTGCAAAGTAACAAATAGTATGATGTGACATATTGTATTTTACATAAGTACAGAAGCAGCTTTTCCATTTCAAAGACTAATTGAGACTAGCGAAGTAGTTTTCTTTAGAATTTAGTGTGTATCACTTGATATCTTTGAGAAGAATCAAGTGTCTATTCCTCTGAATGTCTACCAGCTGCATATTGAGTCTGGAGCTCTCACTTGTGGCCCTGGCCTCTTCACCAGTGATCAGGGTGCCTGGAGAGGGCTGTAAGTCAACTCAGGAAGCCAGGTGGGAAGGGGTCTGGGCTGCTGAGGTCCTTGTCACATACCATCAGCCTTCAGTCTCCTGTCTGTCCGCCATCCGCAGGACATGTTAGCTTTGCTCAGAATGTTCAAGGGCAGAGACTGAGACTGAAATTAAATGTAACATCCTTTGCTTTAAGCACAAAGGCTCTGCCCAAGCCTGGTGAAAACCATAACAACAACGTGGCCCTTCCTTATTAGGTACCATCCCTATCTGCCCCTCAAATCCCTACTCTATTTATGTCTTTATGACCATAAAGACATTATGAGCACTTCAGAGGTCACATGAGCAGAAAACAGACTAAGCAGTAGAGATCCAGCTTTTGAATCAATGAATAATATTTGAGATTTCACAGTTAACCCAATAGGAACACAGTTTTGTGAGAAATGAGCTCTATTGTATGTGAGACAAAATGTTACCCATAGCAAAGCCAAAAAACTGGGCCAGCAGTCTTTGCTATGTGCAGTCATGTCATCCTGCTGCCACCCAAATGAGTGTGATGGCGGTCTGGTTCTGCCTGTCCCCTGGCATTGACAGGTAGCTGAAGTCCAGCCTCATTTGTAGACAGCCCCCCCACACACAATGGGATGCCTGCCAAGTTGGAACAGGCTTCCTGCTCTGTACTCTCCTACTGGCTTCTCCTCTCCTTCTCTTCTCTTCCCTCCTCTCTCCTTTCCTGGAACTCGCTGGCCATGTTGCATTCAGTTTTTGGAAGCATCAGAGACCTATCTTGCTTTATAAGTGCTATGGTATAGTCCAAAAATGAGCCCTTGGTATTTGTCTTTATCTGTGAAAATTATTAACCTGTCCCATATTGATAGAAAAGTAGGTTTCTGAAAGGTGTTTTTGAGAAACGTTTTACATATGTTAAAAAGCATACACTGAAAAGAAAGCATTTTCATTTTGCCAGTCTGTACAGCAGTTGCAGGATTTAGATGTGTCTCTAAAGTTGTGTACCTTTTCTTCCATAACACGAATATTCTTGAACAAACATTTAGCAAGGTCTCTTCAAAGAGGCATTTTAACCTAAACTCCCACATTACTAACACATCTATGTGCATCCAGTGTGTCCAGTGGATAGTGGCTAGCTGACAGGTCTCCACTGCCCTAGCCTAGAACTCAGGTGAATAGCTCCTCCCTCAAAAAGTGTTCTTTTACGTCTTGGTCCTTTGTTCCTGTTTCCAAGTCAATGGAATGCCTAGCTTTCACCCCTGATGATCCTCTCTCAAGTATTGTACCTTTCCTGTTTTATATGAAGTCCTACGAAAAGACCAGACCAGATTTCTGGTGCCTTCAGTGGGTTTTGTTTACTTCTATCTAAGTGATGATGTTTTATAACACAGCAAGTGTGGCTAGTCTGAGTCCACGAGAACGAGACACTGCATCTCTTGCTTGCTTCAGAGCTACTTAGACTTATTGCAGGTTCCTAGTAGCTGCTTCTGAGGAAGATAACAGCTCAGCCTCCAAGAGAAGGAACAGAAGGAAGATGAAAATTGAGTACCAAAAATACAGGACAGTTTGAGAAAAGTTTCTTTCCACCCCCTTCCGTTACACATTGTTAAAAAAAAAAAAAAGTACAAAAATAAAGCTAAAAAGCTTTACATATTGCCAAGGAGATAAGTCGAAAAACTTGTCTACTCAAGAAAGCAAAAACTTCCTGTCCTTTCACTTGAAATTTCAGGTTCCTGTTTTATTTGTCTTATAATCATGTTGGCTCAAACATATATTAGCTAATTTGAGTATATCCAATGAGTAACATATTGAAGATTTTTTTCGGATGAGGTCATTGATTCTTAGTTCTGGAATAGAATAGGAAGAGGCTTTCATGAAGGGCTGAAATTTAGTGAAACATGCAAAGGGTAAAGAAAGAACATTCCCATCAGTGAGAAAAGCATATCCAAAGGCCCCGTGGTCAGAGGGAACATGGCCCCTCAAGGAACTGAGAGATCATGAGGGTGGGGAAGAAAGGAACCAGATGAAGGGGGAGGAGATAGCGCCGGTATTGGTGGGTAGAGAGACAAAATAGAAACCAGGAAGAGCCAGCTAGGTAAGAGAGGCTCATACCTGGGCAGGTAGAAGACAGGTTAATGAGAAGATCAGTTTTGAAGATACAGATGACAACATGCAGGTGACTGAACTGTGAATGAGAGTGAAGAAAGTGATCGAAGATGGTCTTATATTTTTGGTCTGAACAAAAAGATAAATTGTGGTACCATTCATGTAGGTGGAAAATACAGAGAGTCATGGGGGTGGGGGGTGGTGACACAGAATTGAAAAATTCTGTGTCATATTTAGATTTAAGATGCTGCACTATGTCCAAGTGGAGAGATACAAAAGAGAGCTAGCCATGTTGGAATAGTGCCAGGGCAAAGGTTAGAGCTCCAGCTGTTTTGCTAGGGCCACAAGGATATAGGATTTGAGGCCACAGAACTGAATAGGAGTGAGTGAAGAGGGGACGTGATTCAGGACTGAGCCCTGGGCACGCCGACATTTTAACCATCAGGGCAACAGTGCCCTGGGAAGAGGAGAAGCCTGTGGTAAAGAGAACAGTGAAGTAGCTTGTCCTGTGAGGAAAGCATTCAAGATGAACATGGAGAGCCGCGAGGTTGGCGGAGGGTGCGGATGGCCGTAGTCCTGGGAGCCGGCAGTGTGGTCGTACTGCTGACCTTGACAAGTGCTGTTTCCATGGCATAGTAGAGATGGAAGCCTGATGAGAGGGGATTAAAGAGTAGATAAGAAGCAGTAACTGTTGGCAGCTCTTGAGAGCAGTTTTGCTATAAAAGGAAAAAGAAATAGGGCCATGTTTGGGAGGAGATATGAGGACTGGAGTTCTTTTCTAAATATGGCTTATGGAAGTGGTGTGATTTACTCGCAGAAAATGCTCTATAAATATGAAAATATTAATGATACTAAAGAAACAAAGTGAGTGAAAGGAGTCTGTCATTGGGCAGCAGGGGATGTGGCACCGGAGCCAGTGTTGCTCCATGTCCTGCCCTCGTGACACAGCACCTGAAATGAACTCGCTGGGCAAAGCTGCTGGTATTTGCTGTGAAGGAAGCTCATCGCGCTTACAGTAGCACTTGACCTAGTGCACACCATGAACACTGTGCCTCCATCAAGAGCAGTGACAGCGTGGCCATGGTGACAGTGACAGCGGCCCTGGAAGGGTTAGTGACACAGGAGATATCTGTGGAGCTTCCACTGGCGCCTTTGCTATTTGTGCTTTTTAAGGATTGTTGGTCCTTGACGTGAAAAACTCTAACAGGTGAAAGTGGGGGAAGTAAGATTCTGATTTGTATCAACCCTACATGTAACTGTGATGAGTATGTGAGATAGTTCACTGCAAATGCTTGTGCAAGAAATGTTTGCACATTGCATCTCCAGGGGAGTTGTGAGGAGTTCGTAAGAGCAGACACTGAAGGGAGGGCTTTCCCAGAGATTGCTGCCAGCACACGAGTTTCCTGCCAATACTTCCTTGTTGAGCACAGTCGGAAGGAGTTTCAGAATCACTGTGTCTCAATGTCACTGTCTTTGCCTCACCCACACTGCACTGCTTCACACTTTAGAATTATCCAATCCAGTAAAATGTAACAAAGCACAGATTCAGATGTACTAACAAAGCTACAGTCATTGAACGAACAGTAAACTAGGTCCTTAATAGGTGAAGCAATAATGCACAAAGCCAAATTCCCTAGGTATTGTTGCCTACATTCTGACCCTAATAGGTCTTGTAGTTAACTTTCTCACATGGAGATACAATATCCAACACCCACAATGTAAGAGGTCTTGTTTTCAGCTCATGGTCAGCTGATTCCAAAGCAGAAATGCCCCAGTGGAAGGGTCTGCTGGAGGAAAGCTGCTCACTTCAGGGAGCCCAGGAAGCAGAGAGACAAGCAAGGAGTCAGAAAAGGAGATGCACCCTTCTCAGTTACACCCCCTGACCTTCCTCTTCTGACCAGGCCCCGCCTTCTGACAGCCTGGCCCAATCACCTCTAAGCTCGGGGGGGGGGGGGGCTACCGCAGCCATTTTAAATCCAAACCATAAAAATGACTTGTTTCTTGTCTGTAACATGAGTCCTCCAAATGATAAAGGACAGTTGAAGCATCAGAATTACCTGGTCAAGCACCATCACAAACCCAACTGGCTTTTGGCATCCTTCAGGTGGTTTGTGTGCAAGCTGGATTTTGAGAAGCGATATTTTGGATGGATGCCCTTGGTAGGTTAGGTTTCCTCTTCACCAAGAGTCTTCACACTGATTTTTGTTGCCCCAGTTAATCCACTAGGACGTATTGAACCTTTGGATTTCCTTAGTCCTTCAATGTGCAGACATCAACACTGTGGGTACTGCATTTATCCACAAGGTGTTTCTCTTGGTGCATGTGTGAGTTTTTGGAGAATAGTTTGTGCTTAAGCAGATGATTAGGTGGAAAGAGCTTCCAAAAGAATGAATTATAGCAGTTGAGTTTTCTGGGGGGATTTAGGGTTGAGAGGGAGATTTAGAGTGGACTCCAGATAACTCCAAATCACAAGTAAGGTAGCAACTGGAAAGCTGTGAATAATAACTTATTCCCTGTGCACTGGCCCCTCTTTCTTGTTTTATGCCAGGTCCCCAAATTATAGTGGTAACAAGTGATCCCTGTGTCAGAAATCAGTGATATGGTGGCAAATTGCAAACTTTGCTTGGCTGTTAAGTTGGAGCTTTGTAACAGCCTGGTATTGAACTGAATCAGGAGAAAAAGAATGAAGCCTGAAGAGAGCATGTGGTTTTAGATAAATTGAGACCAATAAACTCCCTCCACTCCATAATTACTCAGCAGCACAGAAAGGCAGTAATATATGAATGCCTTTAGCTGGCTTGGGCACCTATGAGAGGCCCCTTTCCATAGCTGAGTTGCTGGGGACAGCTCTGGAGCTACCTCTGGGACTAGACTTGAGAGTTACAGGCAAAATGAAAAGCATTTGAGTTACAGTCATTCAAGATCTTGGTAGCCCTAAGAAGTCTTATTTTTGGATGACCTATTCCTCATAATGTCACATATATTAAATAAACATACCTGTCACATTCGATATTTTTGCTGATGGCAAAATTGTAAGCATTTTCCATATTTATCTGTTAGATTATTGGCCTGTGGAGAAATCATCTAATTTTGATTGCTTGTGATTTCTCAGCATTTATTCATATTTAAGAATTCTTGTCAAGTAACCAAAGATAAGTTGTCATTATCTAACAGGGGAAAAAAAGTATGTAAATATCAAACTAGGTGGTTCATAAAATTACATTCATTATAGTCATTACCTTCTGTAGAATGCTTTTGGTTTTTATTTCACATTTGTAATTTGGTTTTATAACATCTCTTCAGGTGCCAGTATTTTCCAAAGTGCCTGAAACATTCTTAGGCCTGCACAATGGCCATCTTTGTGTCTAACTGAGAAAGCAGGTGTGCATGTCAGATTAAAGGACCATAAGAATCTGCAAAACCTCTGTAAGTCAGAAGACTACTGAAATAGAATGTGCTGGAAGGTGGTTTTCTGACACAGGCCTCCCTTGCTTTTCCTACAGTGGTCTGGGGACAGATGCATTAGCATCACCTGAGTCTTGCTAGAGATAAGGAATCGCAAGTCCCAAAATCATAAGTAGGTCAAAGATCCCATTAAGTTTGGGAAACCGAGGTTCTAAGCTCTGGTGACACATGAGAATGACCGAGGAACTTTGACAAGCCTAAGGTCCATCAGGGTACAAGCCCCTGGCTGTGATCTCTGTTTTTTTGAAAAGTTTTTTTGAGAGAGGGTCTCGCTTTGTGGTTCAGGCTGGCCCTGAGCTCAGCCTCCAACTCACATCACAGCAATCCTCCTGCCTCTGCCTCCTGAGTGCTGGGATTACAGGCGTGAGCCACCACGCCCCGCACTGTGGTATGTGGTACTGGTTGCAGCTGGGATGAGTCTCCATGCCCAGTATTGTTATGTGGTTACTGGGATCAAACCCGGGTCCTTGCGCTTGCAAGACAGGCGCCGGAAACACTGAGCTATATCCCCGGCCCTGTGATCTCTCTTTTAAAAGCCCAGGTGATTCCAGTGCACAGCCCCTTTGAGATTCAGTGCTACAGAGCAAGGCCTCAGCGGTTCATTATTTACCGGTGAGTGTAGTTTCTAGCCATGAACACTGAGTGTGTCTATGTTGGGGGCCCAGCATATAAATACCAAGTTGGTGATCCTCAAGCAGGAAACATCTCTCAGTTGGAAGATAGGTGCGCATCTGCCAGTTGTCTTCCAGAACCTGAGGCTGAATTGCTGAAATCCAAGCTATGCCTTCTTTCACTGGTTACAAGAGGTTATTATTTCTGAACAGTCTTGGCTAGAGTTGTGGGGCAAAAGGTGGTTTTCTGTGGAAAACCCAGGGATACTGGGGCAGTGTTTATTTCTCCATTGAACATCAAAATAGAAAGTTTGTGCTTACAACCACATTTAAAGCATAAAATTTTTCTTTTATTTATTTTTTTGGTACTCAGGATTGAACCTATGCCTTACACAGGCTAAGCACATGCTCTACCAGTAAGCAATATGCCCACTCCTTCAAAAATGTTATTCTTTACACCTAGAAAGTCAGTGAACTTTTAGTGGATGCTAGATGAAGAGCCTTTTCTTGGCCTGATTGCATTTTACTTTCTAATAATTAAAATTTAGTTTCACATATTAAAATGTTTTGTAAACCTTAGTGATTTTCTTTAATTATCATTGATTTTGCTGTAATCGATGGAAAATTGCCACTTTGTACAGTCACTTGCAGTGATTTATCTCTTTAATATGAAATTTAGGTGTTATCTGCTATTGGGGGGTGTTGGAAGTAACTAAAGGAATCCTCAATCTTTTAGATTTTTCCTATACATAACTATCACAGAAGGTTCTTCAGAAGATATAAATAACATGTAAAATATACATGCAGGGTTAGGGATTCAGCTCATGGGTTAGGGTTCCTGTGCCTGCCTTGCAAGCACAAGGGCCAGAGTTTGATCCCCAGTAACCCCATACAACAATGCTGGGCATGGAGACTCACACTCACCTGCAATCAGAACTACAAACCAAAGTATGGGGCGTGGTGGCTCATGCGTATAATCCCAGAACTCTGGAGGCAGACAGAAGGACTGCTGTGAGTTCAAGGCTGAGCTCAGGGCCAGCCTGAACTACAAAGTGAGATCCTGTCTTAAAAAAAAAAAAAAAAACAAAAAAAACAAAAAAAAAAAACACATGCATTTAACAGTTCCTGGTTACAGTAGACAGATACCAGTGAAGTAAGGTTTCTTTCTCTTGTCCCCTCCTTGCCTGAACTTCTGCCTACCAGTACCCAACCCTTTATCCTTCTTAATGTTCCCTTTCTGACAGGGAAGATGTACTAGTGAGTTTTCCAGCAGATGATAGCAATCATGAATAGTTATGTAGCTTTCAAAGGCTATAAATATTCTAATTAGTAAATGTTCATCTACTCTATGTTTTGTTAGTGCTCTAACCAAGGAGCGAAGTTGTGGGGTATTTTGTTTTCCTTCATCTAGGATCATACAACTGTGTTCTTCAATCCCAAATACTAGGATAAGAACTGGGCTCATTACCTCACAACACTGCTTTACGTGTGCATTTCAGCAATGAAACTGTAAATACCAAGCATTATGCATGAAGGTTTAGTTTATGCAGCTCACAGGGTGACTTACCATCTTTCAGTATGGTGTTGTGTCTAACATTAAATTGGAAACACAATTTCAACATACTGTGTACTCTACTGGCTATAAAACTGTACAAAGTTTGAACAAACAGCAGAACTTTGGAACTAGGAAAACCAATGGCCACCAGTCTCCCAAGCAAGACGTGTGGCCATAGATGGGCCCCAGTTAGGCTTTCCCTGTCTCTCTCGTCCTGGTGAGGTCCCTTTCGCAGAGTAGCTGTGACACATGTGGTTTCACGTGGCTTAGTCCTGGGCTACAGTCAATTTCAGTCACACTTGTTTTTTAAGCAGCAGTCCTGTCCCCTGAGAGAGCAAGTCCCCAGCCTTCCATGCCTGTAGCACCTTCGGTGGGGGAGAACAGAAAGAAGGCAACTAACAGGCGGATGATATGGTCTTTCGCTTTGTCGTGTTTCATCTTCAGGCTTCATTTCCTAATAATAGTCAAATATGGAGTTTTAGGTTATATTAAATCATCCTTCTTTGTTTGGAAATTAATAAAAGCATGGAAGACATCAAGATATTATTGTGTTGAGTCTTGTGAATTCATATAGATCTTTTTGTGTATCATTTTACAAAGAAACTGACTTCAGTAATTTTTTTTTCTTTTTTCTTGGTGTCTCTTCTTTTTAAATTGTCTGATATTCCCAGTGCATACTGAAGGAGGTTTTCTTTCTCTCAGATGCTTTTGATTCTTATCTATTAAATGATTTTCAGTAAGGTGAAGTTTCTAATTTAAAATTTATTCTTTTTGTCTCTAGTGTTATTATTACAACCGTTCTGTACCTCTCAGATGCACTACGTAAAAACTTCTTAAATGAAAACTTTGATTATAAGGTATGTATCTATTCTGTCTCAAGCTAAAAGACTAAACATTGTATTTTATTTTAGGAAATGACTAAACTTTTTTTTTTTCCTAGGACGTATTAGTTTTAACTGTGAATAATACTAGAACACTTCTCATTATTTGGGGGAAAAGATGGGGCTATAATAATGTTTCTTGGCCAGGAAGAAATCAGTGCTTAAAGAGAGTAAGGCCTCAATGTAAATATGAAACATAATTCTTGCTTTTTTATGTGTAGTTCCAATGCATGGCAACGACAACTTAGAACACAATGTTTTCAAGATATTTTAAAAGTAGTTTCTATGAAAAAAAATGTACAAAATAAACACTTTCTTTCCTTACTCTTCAGCTTCCCATTTTTTAGAATGAATTGATGAAAAACTATGCAATGTTAGTAAGATTCAGACAGAACTCTATATATTATACAGTGATACATAAGGGAGCCTATGAGTTCTTGATTACTGCATTTTATGTGGCAAATGACAAATGGAAAACAGAAATGGAAGAGGTTTCTATTTTGGCATTTCATTTACAACACTAACAACATTTTGCCTACAACGTGTGATAAAATTTTCTGATTGACCAAATAGAAATTACAAAAAGGCAGAAATACAAAAAATAAAATTTTACTGCTTATGTCTTTCTTTGAAATTATAATCTATATGGATATATCAAATTATCTGAGCTCTACTTTTTGATGCTGTTCTTCTTATACATTCGCCCTTTTATTTGCATCTTTTCAAAATTAAAGTCAGCATATGGTCCTAATTCTTTCTTTGGATAAATATTTACTGGTAGAATTACTGACTTAAAGATAATACAAATTATATTTAACTACCTATTTCCCTGTATCTGCACAAATGCAGTCAAAAACAAGATTTTTTTTGTTTTGTTGTTTGTATTTTTGTTTTTTACAATTACAGAAGGTGAAAGCTGTTTTTCCTTTTATTTTGCATTTCTTCCTAATTATTAGTTGTTACCTACTTACTATTTATTGACTAAAGTTCATATCTTACAAATTTTCTAACTTTGTTCATTATTTTGTTTGCAGTTTTACCATATTTATTTTTACTTATAAGAGTGGTTTACATGTTACAAACATTCTTTGTCATCTTGTTTATTTGTCTTTAATTTTGCACGGTATTATTATAGATACAGTTTGCTCCCATTGTGTGCTACGTGATTTTTAATGACGTTATATGAGGAAATTTCATTCTGATCTATTTCTGATATACTTGATATAAGAAAGTTTGGATTGAAAAGATTGGCCTGAGCCGAGGACTTTTGAATACTGTCTTAAGGCGAGTAATGTACCAAAAAAGAGTATACATTTTTTAAAGTTCTGTATTAAAAGAGGCTCCAAAACTGAATTCACACAGGAATAAAGTGATCCATCTCAGACCTTGGACTGAGATACTTTCTAAGAGAAACAAAACATCTACTATTCAGCAGAGAGCTCCTGGAGCCTGGGGTTCTGCTTTGAATGAATAGTTAAATTGCTGGTATTTATGTAGTCAGTTTTCTTCTTTGCTACAGAAAATTTAAAGTGTATATTGTACAAAAGTAGAGAGATTAATATAATGGTCCCCCACACATTCATGCCTGGCTTTGCATATTACAAAGTCATGGCTAGACCTACCTCAACTTAACATCCATCCACTTGATACTTTGGAAGCAAAGCCAAGATATCACGCTGCTTGATGTTTACAATTTCTGTAACACAATAGGCTTGAAATGTCTTGTTTTTGTTTTAGATCTGGGACTCCTACTTTTACCTTGCAGTTATTTTTATAAACCAGTTGTGTCTGCAGCTGGAAATGTTCACCCCTTCCAAAAAGAAAAAGGTATTAGAAAAGTAAGTACCAGTGTATAATTAGGTGGGAACGTTGTCCTTTGAAGGGTGTTTATCCGGGTGATTCACAGATCAGAATCCCTGTCACTACAAATCACATATGGAAGACCAGTGACCAAAACGACATCAAGTAAATTTTATGGAAATCTGTCCTGAATCTTTCAGGATCCAAAATTCATATATCAGCTAAAAAAAAGATATGAAATATCTGTTTTGCTACAAAGTTTAAATGAAGGTTTGATGTAAAGATACTAAGATAAGCATGAAACATCTTTAATTAAAAATAGCTTGTCCTTTAATCTAGAGTGTTAGACTGCACTCTAAAAACACACAAATACATCTTTGTTCTGGAGGCTCTGTGTCAGGCTGACTTTTCTTCTCTTACAGGTATGGTGACATGAGGGTGACAATGGGTTGTGAAATTTTCAGCATGTGGCAAAACCTAGGTAAGTGATGAAAAGAGAAGCCACTTCCATTGTACAGCTCATCGTTCTACTTTAAATGTAGAAAGGAAGGCCAGTTTACCAACGGCAACATTTGAACTGAATGTCGAAATCAATACAGGTATCCGTAGAAAGTAATTGATGTAATGGCATTGAATAAGGCTACAAATAATTATTTAAATTGATGACTGTGTGTAAAAGCACCTTACTTTTGTATGCTTCATCATTGATGGTAAATTTTAGAATCTTGCATTACTCTATGTACATTAGTTCCAGCAATGAGCTAACCTTTCAGAATTTGAGACTGTAACAACTCAAAATTTCTAATTCTGATCAGGCTTATGAACCATCATCAGTTTAGATTAAACTTCATGAAACATTGACTGAAGCATGAGCACTCTAGAAAAACTTCCAACCACTGATTTGTGTCATAGGGACTTTCACCAAAGGACTTTAAAAATATCAGCCGTTGCTAAGAGACTGTTAGACCCAATTTTGTTAATCTGCCACAGGATGTAGAGTATATTGTTCCTGTAAATTGATAGAACAGATCTAGTTGTACAGAAAAAATATTTAAAACATAAATTCTTTTAAAATTAATTGTCATAGAATCTCCTTCTAGTGATTCATAAAATTTGATTTGGTATGTTCACTGTACATATTTTTGGAATTCACTATTAGTGTGTCTTAATTCCTCCTAGTGATTTATTGAAGTGATTGACCTATTTAAATCGAGTATGTAATAATAGGAGAATGTCTTCGCTCTTGGCTTATCTAGACACAACTTGGAGATGTCAAGGTTTATTTTGTATGAATAAGCGATAAGTTGTTTTTTCCTTCGAACAGTCAAGACAGCAGGGGAAAGAAAGACACATGAAATTTAATGACTAACCTGCTTTTAAACAGAAACTGAAGTATTTTGAAATCTGGTCATTGTATCCCCCAAAGCTACCTGCGACCATCTTGCCGGCTCTCTGAGACCTAGAACTGCTTAAGTATCCTGTTATTTTTTAACCATAGTCATCCCCTAGTAGACACTGAGTTATGTGTGCTAGAGGTACAATTCTGAACTCGTGTAACAGCTTATCTGTAGTATTAAGTGTGCTATTATAATAACTATTGAGTGTCAAAACAGTTGAAACTTTGTCCTGAGTAAGTAAATATTTGGACCCATTAGTGTGTGTTAAGCACAAAACTAGGCCAAGGGAGTTCAGTTTCTCTTTCCTCTCCGCCATCTTGGGTCTTCTGGGCAGAATCTATGAGTCCATTTTCCTCTTCACAAGGATCGGTCAGTGGTTTTTCTGATTTCTGCTTCAGCTCCAGGAGACGCATCTGCTTAGGAACAAAATCCTGGGTGTAAACAAGGCAGACTTGACTTCCTGTGAGATGGCAGGGAATCCAGGGGACAGACTCTTGGGCTGGAATTTTGGTTTATGCCACTTGTCCCCATGGTATGAACACTAAACAAACACGTTCTTTTCATATAATTAAAATAATTTATTTTTAAAATATTTTCCATTGTAGTATGGTATACCTAAAATTTTATCATTCTAGCCATTTCTCCACATAGAGTGCAGTCCTAGGAAGCGCATTTGCATTGGCCTGCATCCGCCGCCTCCATCATTCTTTTCCCCTTGCAGAGCTGTTCTATACCCAGTAAGCAGTGATCCCAATTCCTCTTACTCTGCAGATGTGAATCCACTCTCCTTTCTGTCTCTACCAGTGTGACTTCTCTGGGAACCTCACAGCAGTGGGACGATACAGTATTTGTCTTTTTGTGATTGCTTCATTGTGGTTAGCAGAATGATGTCAGGAGTCATCCATGTTTTAGATTGGGTCAGAATTTCCTTCTTACTTAAAGTTGAATGCTGTTTCATTGTAGAACGGTGTTACTTTCTTTCATCCATTCATCCATCAGTGGACCCTTAGGTGGCTTCCTCTTCCAGCTGTTGTGCATAAGGCAGCTGTGAGGATGGGAGCTGACACGTTTGTGGAGATCCTGCTCTTAGTTCTTCTAGGTGTATGTCCAGAAGTAGGGTTGGTGGGTAGTGTGGTAATCCTGTTTCAATTTTTTGAGAAACTACCACTGTTTTCCATAACTGCTGGATGATTTTACATTTCTACCAACAGAACATAATGGATCTAATTTCTCTACATCCCAGCCAACACATGTTACTTCCTGATTTTTTTATACTTGTCAGTCTGATGGGATGATAACACATTGAACTTTTGATAAAATAATTATTTTTGACAAGTAAACACCAGGTAAAGTAAGGTAATAAGTAGACACCCTTTCTGAAATGAGGCATTCCTCAGATTTTTATTTTCCAAGTTGAAGGACTAAAAATATTCTATTAAGAGGAAAAGGTACATATTTTCCCTACCAAATTTTATTCATTTGTACCAATACTTGCAAACTAGAATGGAAAAACAGAGGTGAGTCTTTACTACTATGTACCCCCTTTGCGACCTCATCTTGCGGCAAAAGTAAATTTTTTTCTCTCCTTTTGTGTGAACTCACATTCTTACTAAGTATAAAGTGGGCTTTCTATGCCACATTTGCAAACACAGTATCTTGTAACTGCTGTAGGAAAATCAGTACTTCCCTAGCAGGCTGTTCTGTGTGCATAAATATAAAACTCCAGCAGCTCAAGTAGCAGGTGCCCTAAATACTTCAAAACAAGACCATGTGGCTGGCACTTAGCAGTGGAGAAAGTATACTCAGTCTGTGGTTTAATAAGAAATCATTTAAATGATGTTTAGTTTGCTGTTGCCATACATAGCTCAAAATTTTGCTCTACTGGTTCAGTAGGAATTAAATTTTCAGTGGTCAGGCGGCCTGCTCAGGTTTGCACAAATTCTCCAAGTGTTCTCAGCACATAAGGCCATTTGCATACATTCTTGAACACTAACTTAAATGGAGGTGTGACTGTGCTATGATTTATTTTTAAGGCTACAAAATAGAGTATGGATCTTGTTTGGGTTGTGATTGCTCAAAAATTATAAATGAACCATCAGAAATTTTAGTACTGACTGCATTTTTAATTACAGAATTGATGTTTAACTTAAGATAAAGGTACTATGACTCTTACAAAGTATCTTTTATGTTAAGGGTACATACTGATGTGCTGTACAAGTTCAATGATATATCTTGTGACTTGCTTTAAAATCTTCTAATGGGGCTGGGGAGTTAGCTCAGTCGTTCTGGCCCCTGTCTTGCAAGCACAAGGGCCCGGGTTCAATCCCCGGTAACCACATACCATACTAGGTGTGGAGACTTACACCCAGCAGCAACCAGTATCACATACCACAGTGCCGTGCGTGGTGGCTCATGCCTGTAATGGCAGCACTCAGGAGGCAGAGGCAGGAGGATTGCTGTGATGTGAGTTGGAGGCTGAGCTCAGGGCCAGCCTGAACCACAAAGTGAGACCCTGTCTCAAACAAACAAACAAAAAAATCTTCTGAGGAAAAGAAATAGATGGGGTGTTAGGTAAAACAGAATTAGCAAAAAACCTTCATACTTATGAGGCTAGATGATGTGTTTGTATATTTGTTTTACTATTCCCATAATTTTGTGTACACTAAAAAATATAAAAAGAAAATGGGATTATAAAATATCTGTAAACAGATTTTTCTAAAAATATTCAACATTCAGAAGCAAATGGCAGCAAGCAGAGTACGTAATTGCCTTTATTACAAGCCACAGGATGTTCAAGAATGATTACAACTAAGATAGTAACGTCATCACTCTAAATCTTGTTCTCCCTGCCAAGCCATGGGAGAACTGTCAGGGCCGGCAGTAGCTTACTGTATATTCCTCCTTTGACTCTCTCTTCCCATACACCCAAAAGGTGCACAAAGGTTGGGGCCCTGCACCGTGTCCGGGGAGCGGAGAGGCCCTCTTGAGGGTGTAAGTCAGAGCTGAGTTGGCCTTTGTCCCTTTGTTTCATGGTCCTTTCCACGTCCTCTCCACGGCCAGTATGAGCTGCTACATCTGTCTGCCGGGCAGGGTAGTGGGATAGATGTTAGACTCGCTTGTCTTAGGGCTTGCTCACTTTTACCCAGACGGAAGCCCCTTCCCTTCTTTGCCTTTGTTTCTCTCATGTGAATAAATCATGGGTTTCAGCTTTTGCAAATGGTAGTACGAGTGATGGAGTGGAGAGTGTTCTGGTTTCTTCCCTGACAAATATAACTGAGGGAAGGAATTGCAGGTGCTAGTTGCTGGTTACCTGATTGAAACCTAGATATTGGGAAGATGGTGGCAGGTGGGATGGCGGGAAAGGGAGAACAATGAATTGCTATTTCAGTAAGTCTGTGAGTCTTGAAAGGATTTTTTATTTGAGAAAAACACACACACACACACACACACACACACACACACACACACACACACACACACACACATTGGCCAGGAAGTTCCTTATTTGAGAAAAACACACACACACACACATACACACACACACACACACACATTGGCCAGGAAGTTCCTTTTGAGGTGCTCTTGCTCTGATGTGGATAACAAAGTAGTCTTTGGGGAATGGCAAAGGATTACTTGGGTCAAAAATAAAAGTAGGAACTCACACGAATTATAAGCCAACTTCTTTCTTGTACATAATGAAGTCTGCGTAAGTAATTTTGAAATGGAAAAAACAAATTAAGTTAGCACTGATGAAACCTGTGAGACAAGGAAGGACTGAGTGACTTCAGCGATGGAAGTGACAAGGACTTTCAGATGGGCAGGTTCCTGCAGATTGTGTCCAGGACTGTGTCCCTGTCTGATGCTCAGAGCTCTTTGAGCACTTTCGTTCCCACTGAAACTAAGCCCTGCCTCAGAGAGGCAGCTTCCCAGGAGTGTGCAGTCTCAATGGGACACCAGGTCCCGAAAATGCAGGGCTGACAGATGGCGCTGGGTGCTCGCTCTGTCTGTACTAGTGAAAGGAGAAGGTGGCTATGTTGCCAGCAGAGACCAGGAGGATCTCAGTCCTGCAGGAAGACACGCAGCTCAGCACACAGGACAAAGCCAGGGCATCTGGTTCCTTGCTGAAGCAGAGAGGCCCCCAGCTCCCCAGGACCATGCCACTAACTGTGGTCAGGAGTTGTTACAAAGTCCTGTTGGTATCTCTAACAGAAGGTCATCCCAAGCAGTGGCTTCTGTCAAAGTTGACAGAAATGCAGAGGGAATTTAAACTCCCAGAAGCACTGAGCTCCATCTCTATAACGCTGTGCTGGTCTCCAAGGCCAGGCAAGAGGTCCCTCAGCAGATCTCTGACAGAGGGGACTCGCACTTCTGTCCTTGCTGATGTGTGGGACCTCCACTAATTGCCTTTGATTCAGTCAAAGCCCCAAGTACCTATGTTAAAGAAATACATGACCGGTGTAACTGGAAAGCAGGTAGGCCTGGCCCGGGGGGGGGGCGGGGTGGTGGCCATTTCCAGGGTGTGAGAAGAGCTTTACTTGAAGAAAGAAAAAAGTCCCTCTTCCTCCCACCCAAGTTAGTGGCCATCTTGCCTTGGCCCTCACACAACTGTAAGATGAAGAATTGCCAGTCCTTGCCAGTGCTTTTTCTTTCTTCTCTCACTCTTTCATTCTTACTCAGGTTTCCCTTCATCTTCCTCTTCTGCCAGCCCGAAGGCTTTTGTTGAGTCCCATCGTAAGGCAGTGATGGAGAATTCTAACCGGAGCCAGTTCGCTTGGGTTCAAATGCTGGCCACCCTTGTGACTGGCTGAGGAGTTTCAGACAAGTTGTTTTCCTTCTCAGGAATTGAGTTCCCTTCTGTCTGTGTGAGGAGTGGTAGTTCCTACTGCCTGAAATTTGGGGGTAGAAGAAGTGAAATATGGCCATAAGCAGCCATAGCGGTGCCAGCCATGGAGTGTCAAGGGCCGCATCATCACTAGAGTTGCCTCCTTCCATTCTCCAGTCCCTCCCCCGTTCGGAAGGCCTCCATCAGCCCCTTTGCTACCTCATTTTCCCTGAAGGAGGAAACTGCCCTCTTTTATAAAGCTAGTTTGCTTTCTCTTTAGCTTCCCAGCTTATTCTTGGAGTTTTATTGGATACCTCAGTGTCGTATGCCATCGCCATGAGGCTGATGGTTAGATCTTAAGAAATGTATTTTTCATGGCAACATGCATGTGTATATGTGGTATGTGTGTGGTATGGAGACTAGACCCAGGGCTTTTGCACTGAGCTACATTCCTGAGTTCTTTCATGTTTTATTTTGAGACAAGGTCTTGCTAAGTCAGTAATTGCTCAGGCTGAACTCAAACATCAGATCCTCATCCCTCAGACCTTCCATCCCCAAGTGCTGGGATTATAGGCATGTGATGCCACACAGCTTCCTTATTCTTACAAAAATAGGCACTCTTCTGTGAGATTTAACATGGGATGTTAGGGTAATGGGCTTCGTGCCCACCCTGTGTGGGTTGTCCATGCCTGTGCTGCAGTGCTGGTCTTTATCTGCCTTTCTTTGGACTCATCAGTAATGTACTGTTTAGCCCTTGGCAGTGTGTCCATTATCGTTATGTTTTAGTCTTTTTGGAAAATCGATATATCCTTTGTGGCTGCCATTGACCTTTTTATTTTGGTTATATATTAATGTTTTTTAAATAGAAAATATATAATGCAGATAAGGGCCACCATGCATCATATACAAAAATTACTTGTAGTACTTGCTGGTAATCCCAGTACTGGAGAGGCTGAGGCAGGAGGATTGCTGAGAGTTTGAGGCTAACCTGGACTGCATAGTGAGTTCAAGACCAGCCTTAGCTACCTAAGGAGACCCTGTCTAAAAAAACCAAAAGTCACTTATGCTCACACCACTCACAGATAATGACTGTTTATAACAATGAAAGATGTTCCTGTCCATATTGTATCATACCTTGCTTCTTTGCTTAATTATACTGAAAACCTTAACATGTATCTTTCTTCAGCTTCATTTCCCATGTTTTTTGGCCCTCTCCCAATTTCTAATTTTTGGATGTACAATAATGTACCTAACAAACTCTCAGTTATTTGGATATAATTTTCAACTATGTCTGTGGGTTCTTATGTTTTCTTCCTTGGGGTAAATATTTCTAAATATTCTTGTGGCAATTATTTTCCACAACTGGTAATTAATTGTTAATTTTATGAAATTTCATTCTGAAGAGTTACTCTGAAACTCAGCTTTTATTCCATTTAGGAGAACATAAGCTTCATTTCATCCCAGCTCTGATCGGCCCCTTCCTGGAAGTGACCCTCATACCCCAAGCGGACCTGAGGAACGTCATGATCCCTATTTTCCATGACATGATGGACTGGGAGCAGAGGCGGACTGGCAACTTCAAGCAGGTAGGAGAGGCGCGCCTGGGAACAGCAGGGAGCTTTGCTTCTCCTCAAGCTCATGTTGCTTCTCGATTCCCTGGAGGTGGAGGTGGGCACTGCCCTCAGGCCCTGGTTCTAGGTCTCCTGTCCCCTCCAACACCACGTGGCCTTGCCCACTTCTCGAGCCATCCTGTGTTCCCTTGAGCCTCCAGGGAGCTCTGAAAAGCCATTTAATTCCTTTCAGCTGAAAAGATCTTTGATTGCCCAGGTCTGTATTTAAGAGCTTACAGACACTTTATTTGCTCCCAGTTGGACATAGCACAGAGGAATCCGAGGGTTAATGATTCTTAAAATCACTGAACTCTCCGTAGTCTGCGTGTTGTGTTTGGTGAATAACTTAGCTTTGAGCATTGGATTCACAGTATGTTTTATTGCTCTTAGCTTGAAGCACAGAGAATTAATTTAAAGGATAAAGCAGTGTTGAAATTCTCACAAAGGAAATTCCCCAAGGATGAGCCTACCATTTCTCATTGACTTAGTTTCTAGTGGTGCTGATCCCATTGTGAGAAGACAGACGGTCTCATTATAAAGCCAGGTCTCATAAGGAATTGGCTGTTTTGCTATTGAAGCCCTGAAGTTAGAGATAGTAGGTCTGCTGTCCACTCACAGACAGATTAGTGGCATCCTTTGAGCTTCTTCAAGTAAAGCTCTTCTCACACCAAGAAATCCCTGTCAGCTAACCATACATGTGATTTGCTCACATACAGAGAACCTTAGGCCTGGGCATCTCACTCATATCAGTGTATACTTATTTTCACGCAAGCTAGTAAGTGGTTAAAAAGCTGCTTAAAATTGTGCTAGCTGAAGGGACTCATTTTCCTTCTTTGTCTCTATCTCTTAGTTGCAGTTTAATTTAAAGGAAATATTTGTGAAAATCAAATCTTTCTCCCCATCCCTAATTGCTGAAACTCTCAGGCCATTTTCTGTCCCTTCTTCTGCATCAGATCTGATGTCCAAGTTCCAAAGAATTTACATCCTCAAAAACATAAATGTTTTGACTATAGTTTTCAGGAAATATGTCCTTTCTCTCTCCTACTGCTTATTGCTGACTTAGAACATTTCTATCTGCCTACCATCTGTACATGGAGAGGACAAGCTCTCAACTTCAGCAAAGATGTAGTGCAACCTCAAACTGTTTTAGGAAGGAAAACTGATAAAAAAAACACATCAAAGATTTAAATTAATGTATGTGGGCATCCTAGTTTGCTAACGCTCTTATGTATAGTGCCAATTTTTGCAGTCCTTAAAAAGGAATTCAGAAGCTTAAATAGGATTGCAAGCATTTGTGTTTAAATCACAGATAGATGGATGTCTTTGGCAGCAGAAACAGCTACCCAGCCGGGAATTTGAAGCCATGTTAACGCTGTCTCAATTAGCCCCCTAGAATTCCAAAGTGATGGCTGCTATTAACCGCGGCGGATGTCACTTTCACAAAACACACCACCGTGTTTTCCCTGGCATGCAGGCACGTCTTTCACTTTGCCGAGAAATCCTACTCATGGAAAGGGAGCAAAAGGAGAGTAATATTGGGGTGTGTTTCAGGTGGAGGCCAAGTTAATTGACAAACTGGACAGCTTGATGTCAGAAGGCAAAGGCGATGAAACATACCGTGAGCTCTTCAACAGTATGTAAGTAACATGTCTATCTCCAGTTGCTGCTCTTAAGGGGATGTAGTGTTAGTCCTGAGCTGTTCTGCACCATTGTAGCTGATTGCTACAAGGACGGCTTGAGTCTCACAGGAGTGCTTTGTCTTTGCGGAGTGTGAAATAAAGGATAATTGCCTAACTCTGGCGAATGGATCTTATTATGTTGATGATTAGACAAGTCTCCTTTTTTAAATCTCTGATTAGGACAGGTCATGAGTGTTACATAACAAATCTCACTCTTTGCATGCTTAATAATGTAGAAAAAAACATTGCTTCAAGATAATGATTTTAAGCAGGGTCATGACTGGGAGAGGAAAATAAGGTTGTGATTGTAATGTTTGTCTATAATGCAAAATCCCGTTGGCTGATTAGCTGTTGGAAAATTAACCTCGTTTGCATCTGTTCTTCAGCACTTATTTAATCTATCAATACTGATTGTTTGCTCAGGGATTATTAAATATTTGTTATTAGACTGTCAGAGAGGCAAGTAACTTTTTAGCAATTTCCGTGTTTGGATTTGTACTGAGGAGAGGGAAATGATGGTGTGCTGCAAGGGGACTTTGAAGGGTTCCTACCAGTATACTGTGCTTGTGGCTGCACACTCGAACCCAGCATCCATCCACTGTGTGCAAATGGCCAGAGAAGACACGTGAGAATGATTCAGTGCTTTGGAATTTCCCTTTGGCACTTGTTTTCTCTCTGGCTTCCTATGGATCTCAGTCATTTTTAAACCTGCTACACTTAACAAAGTATTTCTTTTTGAAGGAAGAATTAGCTCGGTGATCTGAGAAAATATCTGCAGTTCTTCCAGAAGTGCAAACAGAATTCAGCAATATGCTTTTCTGTTGCAAAATATGCTGTTATTTGTTGTCACACTCAATTATCACCTGGAACTAAAGACTAATGCTATAGTGTTGACCAACTACAAGATTCTGTAACTCATTTTAGGCTTATTAATTTGCAATAGTGGGTATATTAGCAGGCTTAAAGGAATATTAGTGACTGATAAGTTGGCTAGATTTCACCTTGCCTGATGGAGAGTTATTCTTAAGGCTTTTAGGGAAATTACATTAAAAGGCAAAGTTAGGAAGGAGTATAGTGATTCATGTTGTGGCGGTGGGTGACAAAATGCATTCTTTGTACTGAACCCTGAACACTCATTTTTTCCAATACTATAATTAAACCAGAACTTTTAATGGTTATTTACCAAGACCTTGTTCATTCTTGTGTACAAAGTGTCTGTCTTTCATGACAGCTGGAAGTTAGCAAGAATTCTGATGCAAACCTCATCTGACATAATAAATTGCTTTTGCAAACTACTCTCCTTCTGTTACTAGTCCTTGGTTTGAACAAAAAACTAAAACAAGAAAGCACTCGACAAAATGAGTCTCTTGAGGTTTGTGTTTAATTATTTATAATAAATTTACAAGATTAATAAATACATGCATAGTTCTGTAATGCCTCTTATCTACTTTAATAAAGGCCTGCTAACATACAGTTTCAATTGCATGTGTATAAATGTGACTTTGAAATTGAAGATGTATCTTGACATTAGACTCAAACCAATAATTAAAATATTAAGCCTCTATAATTAGAACTATTTTAAGGGACCTGATTCATTTGGGGGAGATCTTTATTCTTTTGTTGACTTTTACCATATTGGTAGAAACACTACTATAAATATTTTTATTTCATGCTTTTATGATCAGCATATTGAGAATAAGTCAAATCTAAAGTGATAATTAAATATTACTACGTGGGCTCAGAAAAGAGAGTGAATAACTGTGTTTCAAGAAATAATAACGTGCATTTTGGGCCGTAGAGATCATAATGAATTGGCGCAATCAGAGCAAGTCACTGCACATGTTATGAATTGGGAACGCACACCGCGGTGCTACAGATCTGCATTGTTCTCTGTAATTCATGTCTAAAACTCCTTTAAGATTTGTTCAGAAGCTGAAAAGATTGGCAGCAGTTCCTTCCCAAAGTGTAGTACTTGACAAAATAGCCCCGCTAGAGTGAAATTCCAAATGTGTACAGTACCTTGTTCCTTCCTGAGAATTTACCTTCCCTTCTTCTCATCCTCCTCAGGTACTCATACTCTAGCCTTTCTAAGTCAGTACAATTTATATTTTTGGATAATACTAAAATTGTGGAGCAGAGGCCACAATGTGGAAAATTCAAAATAGAGCATGAGAACTAGACTCTGCTTGTCCCGGTGCCACCCAGTTTGCACGTTCACCTTGATTTGCTGAGTCCCCTCTGCCAGGCACTTGTGCAGGGCTGGGATGCAGCCATGGTTGTGCCACAGGAGCACATAGTAGGGCTGCCTTCAGTCTTTGATGGTAGCGGTAGCATCCATCTCAGTTCTTCCTCTGCTCTACCTCAATGATTCCAAATCATTTCAAAGATCTGTATTTAATGGTCACATGCTTAATATACTTAATGACTAGTTGGGGCAAGGATTTGCTGCCTAACAGCATCACTTGGAATCTAGCTCTTTTCTTTGGACGGCTGAAGAAGAGTCCGGTGCTTCAGAGTGATGGCCTTGACAGAGTACTGCTACTGAGAATGAGACACTGTCCCACTCTCCACCTTCCATGCTTTTATGGAGTACAAGCGTAGAGAGCAGCGGGGTGGGTGACACAGGCCTGCTAGCCCAGCACTCTGGGAGGCTGAGGCAGGAGAACTGAAAATTTGAACTCGGCCTGAGCTGATTTGAACTCAAATTGGCTGATTTGAAATTAGGCTGAGCTGATTTGAACTCAAATCAGCCTGAGTGATTTAGCAAGACTCTGTCTCTTAATAGTAAAATAAAATTGGGCCAGGGATTTAGCTCAGTGGTTCCAGCGCTTGTCTTGCAAGCGCAGAGACCTGGGATCGATCCCGGTAACCACATACCATACTGGGCATGAAGACTCATGCCCAGCAGCAATCAGTACCACATACCACAGTGCCGGGCATGGTGGCTCACGCCTGTAATCCCAGCACTTGGGAGGCAGAGGCAGGAGGATTGCTGTGATGTAAGTTGAGGCTGAGCTCAGGGCCAGCCTGAACCACAAAGCGAGACCCTGTCTCAAAAAACCTTTAAAAAAATAGTAAAATAAAATTAAGTACAAGGCTGGGCATACAGCTCAGTGCAAAGCACGTGGGTTCCTTTCCCACTATGGGGCCCTGCTGGAGTATAATGTCATCCTGCAGTGCCAACATTTATCCAGTCCCCATTGTGGAGTGTCATTGCACATGACAGAGCAGCCTTAGCAATTAGCAATGAGAAAACATCTCTCAGCATTGTCACAGGGGGTGTCCCTGAAATACTCAATACAGTCGCAAAGGCATGGTTGTGGCCCAGGTGAAAATGTTGGGCCTTACCCAAGTTATCTAGAGATGTTTTCTGCTGTTGGCCAGTCCTTCTTGATGATAGGTAAACAGGGAAATGGCACACTTCCCAGAAGAGGGAACAGGCCCAGCTGAGAACACAGATGAATGAGCTTTTAGCCTCGGCACTACCATTTGGTCCTGAAGGCAGTCAGGAAAACAGTCGGTGCAGAGCTTTGCTTCTTCTGAGAAGATTTTGTAGCTATGATTCCTTGCTGCAGCAGGCAGCTGTGCAAATCAATGGAAAGTTGTCATGTATTTTTAGAATTATTACTTACCTTGAGTTCTTTGTTTTTGAGCCTCTCAAGCATATAGGTGTGGGCTGTCACTTGCAGAGATTTCTACACCATCCTGTATAGCTTTAGCAGGCAGACTTTCGCTTGAGGATTTGTTTATTACCATTTTGCCATTTAAGCTTAAGATGGGTGCTCTTCAGAGGTTTTTAAAAGAAAACACTTGAATTAAAGCAAGGGGTCTTACTCGGAGGGTCAACAGGGGCAAGCTCCAGCCCTGCTGTACACGATCTCTGTACCCACCCACCCACTCCTAATCCAGCAAGCAGTTCTGAATAAACCAGATAGGCAAATGATTGGTAGTGCGGAGGAGACAGATGAGACAAGGCAGGACATGGGCACTGGAATGGTGACAGGAAGCCCAGAGTGGGAGGGAAGGAAAGTCAGCAGAGAACACAGCCATGGACTAACGAAGCTGTGACCAAACAGCTTTTCTCTTTAATGTTTGTTTTTTCCACAAAGTGTATATATCATATTCTTAGTTTGTATTTGCGGAAAATGTTTTCTCTCAATCTTATTTCTAATACCAAGATGAAAGGGAAACAAGATTTTAGATAGAGATGATGATCATTCAGTTCAAAGGGGCAGGATCTATCCTCACATCACCATGCTTGTGTTCTTTTATCTTTGGGGATAGTTCAGGCATGAAGCCTTTGCCAAGTACAACGTTAATTTGCCAAGAGAGGAAGTGAAAGTAAAACAGGTCCTCAGTATGATGACTGTTGTTATTTTGTGTTTACATGGTATCTGCTCCGAGGTACTTGAGAGTAGGGGAGATGTAGGAGGAGAGATGTAGTTCAGTACTTGTCATCAATCTGCTCTAACAACCACTTAGCAAATCCTCTGTGATTAATGACAAAATGAATGAAACTGTTGAGTGAGTGCACAGATAGTACAATATGTATTGAGTGGGCAAATGTTAAGGGAAAGGAAACGCAAAACGTCATCCCGCCTGTACAAGGATTTTCCTGTAGCGGTTGCATTGCAGTAAAATTGCTTGGATGAAGATGCATTCTACTGAGAGGTAGGAAAATATTTTTCTGTGAATAAAGCAAGAGCTTACTTAGAAGTGAACTGGGAGGTTCTCCTGTTTTCGCTTTTTGCAGTATGATTTCGTGTGGGAGGGCACAAGCCTCAGTGGAAGAGAGAAACTAGGGAAAATTGTCTTAGAGCTGGAAGTTACTTTTATATTTTGAAAATCTGATCATATGCATGTATTCACATTTTCTGACTTGGATAATCTGAAAATCAATTTGCTTTGTCAATGCTTCCTGGATTAGAATTCCACTATTTGGTCCCTATCCTAGGTAAGACATTGTTTGCAAATTGTGCTACTTGTGAGATATTGCAGTGGTTGCTAAGGCATTTAAGGTACTGATGAAAGTAAAATGGTTGTCATGGTGATTGATAAAAATAAATGTTGAATATGCCCTGGATTCTTTCTTTTCCAGTCTACTAAAGAAAATTGAGCGGGAAACATGGAGGGAAAGTGGCGTTTCATTAATCGCCACTGTAACTCGTCTAATGGAGAGGTTGTTAGATTACAGGTAAGGCGAGTCCCCCATTTTCCAGATACGCTGTGCTCCGGCGCCTACTAGAATGTAGACACCATTTCATTTGAGTTAACCACTCAGAGTTGATGACACTGTGGATTTCTAACCAGCTGCCTTTTGATTTGGACTATTTTATTTGATTCTCTTGTGCTTTGGGGGCAGTTCTTTCAAAGTCTTGCTGAGCTGGGAGGGTTGCTAGTCTTCGTGGCAATCCTTAAGAAAAATAAAGTAATCATTTTGGGTATGTAGAGTTACCTGCCTGCCGTAGAAAATCCTCTGGGTTCCATCGACTTCAGAGTGAAGTCGATGAGGGTAGAGGGCCATAGATCAGGGTCACAGGATGTATCGTGGCGCTGTTTTTTTCCACAGGGGCCGGGATGGAACTCACACTGTTACCTTTCCTAGACTTAGCTGTTTGATGTTTATATTGTCTAGACTTTCAAAGCAGTCCATCCCACTTACATATGAGGTGGTTGTGTTTTTACTTGAAGAGCCAAATCCCCCACGCTCCTCGGGGGCGGCCTTGCCAGCTGCTTCTCCCTCAGCTCAGAGTGGCGCAGAGACACGCCCGCTCTCGTGTTGCTTCCTGAGAGCCCGGCCTCTGAGAGGGGTCCCGGCTGGGCGGGAAGGGAACTGGTCTGCACCGGGCACTGCTCAGGGGCCCCTGCTGCCCCATCCTCACCAGAGACATTAGTCCCTTCAACCTTTCTTTAAACTAACACTTTAAAATCACCTTTGCTGTCTGACTTGTGAGTGTGCGCGTGTGCGTGCGTGTATGTGTGTGTGTGTGCGTGTGCGCATGTGTGTGTGTGTGTGTGTGCGTGCGTGTGTGTGTGTCCCCAAAAGAACGAACTGCGTTTTTCCTCCAGAACCTTTTGAATTCTGACCATTGCTTTTTGTTTTTAGGGACTGTATGAAAATGGGAGAGGTAGATGGCAAAAAGATCGGCTGCACCGTTAGCCTGCTGGTCAGTAGTACCTTCTACTCTTTCCTGCTTGTATCAGAACATTTCTTTGTTCACAGAAGCCTGGGGCTTTGATGTTTTTGATAGATAATATGTTTTTTCTTCCTAAATCTTTCTTAGAAAAGTTCAGAAACATTTTTTAAAGGAACACAGTGAACTTAAAGTTGAAAGAAAGCCCAGAGGGTCCTCCGCCGGGCCACCGCCACGTGTGGGCTGCGTCCCCGGGCTGTCTGTAGGCTTAAAGTGGTGGCAGAGGGACTACGGCCCTTCCCGTCAGCCTGCTCACCCTCTGCCCAGCTGTGCTGCTCCCTTGAGACAGTCCCTCTCCTTCTGTGTCGCCAATTCCCCTGTCCGTCTTCCTCCCAGTTCCAGTCGTTTTACATTTTGGGGAACATTGCTGATCCCCACTGTGCTGTACGAAGGGCAGCTTTCTTTTCAACACTCACTGATTTCTTTGCAAGTTGAATTCATGATAGCATTATTGTTAAGGTTTGCGTTATAACCAGGGTGACTATATAATTTATCATCCAGATGAGACATTTTTGAGAATAAAACTAAACATTATGTAAGGATGACAGTCTAAACCAGAATTGCCCTGAGCGCATCAAAACTTATAGAAAGGGCCATCCACCCAGGTATTAAATAGTATTCTCAGCACAGAGCAAAAGAAGGACCATACATATTTTTCACATTTTAATATAGGGTGAGTTTAATGCTTTGATAAATTCTTCTACTCGGATTTGAAATGCAAGAAGAATGAGAGCTTCCAGTTCAAAATTTGTGAACATCCTAGTTTCTTTTTCTTACATTTTACAGAATAGTTGAAACCTCACCATCTATTTTAGGTACCACACACTTGTTCTTCTTTCCAGTCTGATCATGCTGTATTGTCCCCTTAATTGCACTTTGAAACTTTGTTTTTTCCCTCTACTTTGATTCAGTCTTATCATAATCCATTGGTTTTGTCTTTTTATTTTGTTTTATTTATTCATCTCGCAGTCCCTATTCCAAGCACACAACTTTCATTTTTTGGTAATTTATTTCCTAACTTTCTGCTGTCTAACTTTTCATCTCTGAATATGACTCTTTACCACACCCACCTCTTCCTTCTCATTTGTAATTTAATTGTTACATCTCCACCTCCAGCATTAGTCCCTAAAAATAGTGAGACCTGAGCCCTTTCTATCAGGCTACATTGCATTTGTGTATTATGTACTTTCTTCCATAATTTTATCCTTGGATCCAACGGTGTTGATCAGGCCAGGAGCCCAGACTCAGAGCACCTGCCACTTCTCTCCCCAGCAGCCCGTGTGGACCTTGAACATAATCATCCCCTACCTGAGGGCTCCTGCTCCTCACTTTTGCCTATTGTGGTCAAGAGCCTCAGCTTTTCCCATGTCGTTGCTTGTTTCCACTGCTTGTGCATGACAGCCAAGTGCTCTGTCAGCTTTAGACTGACTCTTTCAATCTGGCTGTACCCAGCTCCAGGCACGAAGTTTCATAAATAACCTCAAAGCAAAGCCCTGACATTTTCCCTGAGAAATCCTCTTCTCCAGTCTTCATTTTCTTTCACAAGTTCCTTCCCTTTGGAGGTAAACAAATTAATGAAGTCACCAGATTCATTTTCTCAGTTGGTATAAAAGAGGATCATTTCCACTGGTGAAAGAATTAATACTTTGCCCTAAATGTGTTTCTGTGGTTTCTTAGGAGGAGTAAACCAGAGATATAATAAAATCAGTGGCTCCATCAGTAATCTCTTGAGACAAGAATTTATACTGATGCTTTTCAGTGACCAGAAATAGTCTTCATAGTCGAGCATAGTAGTATCTGCCTGTAATTCTAACACTTAGGAGGCTGAAGCAGGAGAACTGTGAGTTTTAGGCTAGCCTGATAATGTAGAAAAGAAGAAAAAAAGTCTCTATAGAAAATGTTAGCATTCTAAAAAGTGTTCCAATTTCAAACTAACAGAATACTTATAAAGGACCGAATATATCACTTTGAAGCTAATCTTTTAAGCTTCTATTCCATATGCAAAGTTCTTGATGTTTTCTAGCCGCAATATGGTTCTCTTCAGCTACTCACTTCCTGTGAGAGATGTTTCTTAACTCTTTGGAAGAATCAGCTCCACACCATCCTCGAGAGAGCCTTGGCTTTCCCTGTAAGATCAGAGTTAAACTCGAGAATTAAGTTGGCAAAAATGCATAAAATATGACATGACTAATACTAGGAAATGTAATTATTATCTTGTTCTGTGTCACCAAATTTTATTAGACATATGTGAAAGATTCTCATCTGCTGGCTAGAAAGATGTTTTTTAAAAGAAAAAAAATACTCATTTATGGAGTGATCGCTTATTTTTGTTCTGAAGAAAACAGCTTCTTACCAGAAAGCTATTAGAGCAAACCACCCTTTAATAATGTAAAAACCTGCTGTGGGGTTGTTAGACTGTGTTTATGGTACAACAATTCTCACTAATTAAAATGATTTCAGTTATAATGAGAGAGATTTGAATAGCATTATTTACTTAGCTTTTTAAAGAATGCCAGCATCTCCAAGACACAAAAAGAAACAAGGAGGTTAATGGTATGAACTGAAAATCCATGTATACTTCTTTAATGATACACTCAACCTAATGTCAGGCACGTTGACATTGTTGACATCAATGTGATGTTGACGAGTTGAAGAGTTCTCAGACCAAAGAATGGACAGAGAGTACGTTTGGTAGAGGTTAACTGTTTTCAAGCCCAGGTACCATCACAGCAGCCTCGGTGGCTAGTTTGGACCCTTACCAAAGTCCTGTCTAGGAAATCAGTTTCAAAAACACTTTCAACTCCAGGCCTTTTCACCTTGAACATCTCGTCACCCTCACTGCCTAGTTTCTTTCATCTACACACCAGTCAGCATCAGTCAAAATCACAGCAATAAGCAAGGATAGCCATTGACAAGCTGCGAGCAGGGAACTCCTGACGAGCAGCGCTGTGCTCACTGCGAAGGCTTCCCTCAGAGACGCCTTGTACTCTGCTTTCACTGGGCTCGGTTAAGTCCCCTATGTGTGTTGCGGTGTCTGCTAAGTTCGGTGAGTGCTGCCGTACTTTCGAGTGTGGGCAAAGAGTAGATGTGGGTGCCTTAAAATGTCAGCGTATGTGTCCAGGTAAGTGAAAACTGAGTGGTTGCTAATCATTGTTTAAATGTTTTAGAGAAACTTTGTGAGAACTAGATTTTTAAAAAATAAAGTGTTTTAATAAGCGTGCCCTATAATAATTGGAAATGAAAAGCTATTGTTCCTTTATGTTTTAGACATAAATTGGAAACGTTTACCTCTAACACGAGTATAAAGTACAGAATGTCAACTTTTAACAGTGAAGAAAATTGTCACTCACCCTTTTTTACAGAATTTTCCAGAAGTGCTTTTACATTGTTTTTATTCAACCTTATCTATATGTGTTGGAGACCTTTTTCTTTAAAGCAAAATATATTTGAAATACAAAATTTAAAACAACTCTGCTTTGATTACTAACCAATAAATTAAATAAAAAGGTTAATCTTTTGCATATTTTTAATATTCTTATTTGAATAAACTGATTATATAGTTGATAGGCTAAATAAGAAATAATAGAAAGTTATTGAAAGTTATTGAAATATAAACCACTCATTATAACTCGAGTTACCCGTTTATCTAGTAATTACTAAGTAATAGATAGCCCAGCCACTGTTTAATTGAAAATCTGTCTTTGGATCTCTTCATTTCATTTTTTATATGATGTTTCCATGGAAAAATGCATCAGTTCTCTTGGCTCAAGACAAGCTCTCTTGACTTCAGCATAATAAAAGGAAAATACTTGGGGGTTTGACTGCTGGGGATCACAACTGTACTCTTTCTTACAGAACTTCTACAAGACGGAACTGAACAAGGAAGAGATGTACATACGCTACATCCACAAACTCTATGACCTACATCTCAAGGCCCAGAACTTCACAGGTAATTCTGTGTCTGGCTCTGACTGGCATATGTGGGCTGTACGCTGATACATTAGACAGGTAACTCCTCACTTTGGTACAACGACAGCAGAGGTCTCTTGGGATTTTACTTTAAAATTGAAATATATTTTTAATAAACCTTTCAGAGCTCTCAGTGATACAAATCTATGGCACCTGAACCTTAGGGTTACCACCCCTGTTCTATGTTCTCTAGTTTTTTTTTTTTTTAACCATATCTCTTTGCATCATTTTTTAGAGATTGCTCTTAGGAAATACACATCTAAGTTTTAGAATCTATTTATAGTGGTGCATTTCCACTTCCAGTAAAAGATGAGAGATATGCAAATATACAGGCCCCACTGTGCTCTCCATAAGTAAAAATGTTATTAGAGGCTGTCTTTTTATTTTTGACGGTTTAACTTCTTTTAAATATCCAGTAATGTTATTGATTTTGAATTCAAAAGTTAAAATATATTTTAAGGAATTTGAAAATGATCTTTACTTACTTATTGGCCATTTCTGTTACTTTGTCCAATGAGGAAGTTCTGTTTTCCTTTGTTATTTCTATCCAACCTAAAGAGCATGTTTTAGTATTTCTTTTAAAGGAGATCTGGTGATAAAGAATTTATCATTCATTTTTCCCTCATTTAAGAGTCTTTTATACTTTTGTGTACTTTCATTTTTTCATTGCTATAACAAAATGCTCTTGATAACTTAAGAAGCAGAAAGGTTTATTTTGTCTCTCAGTTTCGGTGGTTTCAGTCCTGGGGTGGTTGGCTTTGTTGCTTTGGGGTGCTATGGTGATGAGGTGGCCCCTGACAGAAGGGGGAGCAAGTGGCAAACCAAAGAAAATCATTTGCCTGAGGACCAGGACATGAAAAGGTAAATGGAAGCCATCCTTGCATTTCCCTTCAAGAGTTTACTTCTCATGATCTAAAATCTTTTTTTTTTTTTTTTAGGTTTTTGGAGACAGGGTCTCGCTTTGTGGTTCAGGCTGGCCCTGAGCTCAGCCTCAAACTCACATCACAATCCTCCTGCCTCTGCCTCCCGAGTGCTGGGATCACAGGCGTGAGCCACCACGCCCAGCACTGTGTCATGTGGTACTGGTTGCTGCTGGGTGTGGGTTCCACACCCAGTATTGTTATGTGGTTACCGGGGAATCGAACCCGGGTCCTTGCGCTTGCGAGACAGACGCCGGAACCACTGAGCTAACTCCCCGGCCCCTCATGATCTAAAATCTTACATTCAGCCCCACTTCTTAAAGTTTTCCTTCCTCCAGGACCACCAACCTGAGAATTGAGCCTTCAATATTTGGTCCTTTGGGGGCATCCCAGGTCCAAGTTAGAGCACACCTTAACCCTGCAGGATGTGTCTACTGGGTGCAGAAGGGAGGTGAATTGTTTCGCTTCAGTACCTTAAAAATACTGTTCCATTGTCTACTGCCCTCTATGGTTTCTGATGAGAGCTATGGAGTCACTTAAATGACTCATCTGCTCTACTGTGTCTGCTTTCTGGTTGCTTTCAAGAATTTATCTTTGGTTTTCAGTGGTTTGATGATATATGTGGACTTGATTTTCTTTACATTTAACTAGTTTGGGTTTGCTGAGCTTTCTGGATTCTTAAATTTATTTCCTTCACCAATCTGGGGAAGTTTTCAGGTGTTTTTGCAAATACATTTTCTACACCACCAAATCTTTTCCTCTGTGTTGAAACTGTGATGAGGCAATTATTACGCCTTTTATTATTGTCTCATAGATTCTGGGTGCTCTGTTCATTTTCCCCCAAACTTTTCTTCTTTCTGTTGTTTAGAATTAAAATTTTATTGTTTCACGTTGAAATCTGATGGTTCTCTCCTATCATCTCCATTCAGCTATTGGGCCTTTTTAGTAAATTTTTTGTTTTTGTTATTATATTATTCTATTCTAAAAATTCCACTTAGTTTTCTTACTATAGCTTCAGTTTCTTCGCCATGAATTTTTATCTTTTCATTCTATTTCATTTTATCTTTTTTCATTCAAAAATGTTTACATAGGCCACATAGAATATGATTTTAATAGTTGCCTCTTAGACCTTTGTCTATAATTCCAACATTTGTGAGTCATTCTGAGGTTGGCATCTGCCTCTTCCCTTTGAGACTTGTATAGTTTTCTGGTTTCTGTAGGGTCAAATAATTTTGGAATATTTATTGGCCCTTTTGAATATTATGAGACTTAAAATCTTCCAGAGAATGTCAACATTCTATATTTTTCATAGTCAGTCCAGTTATGATAAAATCTCATGTTGTGAACCATCTACAGTTTGTGCTTCTAGGGCCAATTTGGTTTTTAAAGCCTTTGATCCACTCTTCTGGATTTGCTCACAGGTGTGTCACCAAAAGTAGATCTGGACCCTAAAAATGGTGGACACAGTTGTTCATGTCTCAAAGTCTTGATTTTGCCCAGCACCATCCATTCCATGCAGGTCCACCTGGGAGATGTACTCAAGCATTCACGTACAAAATTACAGCATCCTTCACTTAGGCTTTCTCTGCTCCGGGATCCTCCCTATTCTTCCTGTCTTCTAGGGACTCAGTTTCCTAGCACTCTGGCTGTACAATGAAGGCTAGATCCTCTTGATGCTTGGAAAGGGTCCTGAAAATTACAGCCACAGCTGGCAGCACCATTGCTCCCTCAGCCACGATTGCATTTTGCAGCTTTGTTCTAGGACTTACTCCAGGAGGGAGCACAAGGGCCTCATGATCAGCACCCACAGTGAGTCTTCGTTAGGTGTCTGAGTGGAAAAGCTTGTTCCCATGTGTAGTTCCAGGGAATGGAAAGTCTTAACCTGGAGAAACAGAAGGCAGAAAATAAAAACAAACTCAAGATGCCATCATCATAGATGCCATCATCGTTCTTGGGGAGCTGGCTTTCCTCCTCGCACTGCCTGCTCTTTCTTCCTTTTCAGAATACTCCAGTAGTTGCGCTACATATCCTGATAAGGGTAATTGTCATCACTGGGAAAGGCTGAATGAAGTGATGTGCTTGCTCGAGCTTAACTAGACCTGTTAGCTGAATGTAGGAGCTATGAACTTTTGTTGCTTTCCCACTTCCTTTTTTCACCGACCACTTAAATCAAACCCCCTCCTTCATCTCTATGTGAATGAAGGAATCCCCTCTGCAGTGGTTCTCAGAATGTAAACTTGCCTCCAGCTGTAGTTCCTTCTCAATTAGAAACATCACTGTTCACTTAGGCTGAAGTCCTTGATAGTACTCTTGACTCTTCATCTTCCTCAAGTCATCATTCATGAGTTTCTTTTGGTTCTACTTCCTAAAAATGCTGCAAGCCATTTCTTCTTCATTGTCCCCCTTCTCCCTGAGTCAGGCCTTCATTATCTCTTTCCCAGATTCCTTCTTAACCCTCCTGGAGTTTCTGTAGACCAGGGACCAGCAACCTTCAACCTATAGGCTAACCACCTGACTTGTAAAGTTTTATTCCAACTCATCCACATCAGCCTAGGGAGATGGAGCCATGTGGTGGTGGCAGAGCACTTGCCTAGCATCTACAGGGTCCAGAGTTCAATTCCCAGCTCTGCAAACACAAGCATACAGAGAACTCTGCCACACCCACTGAGCCATGTATGGTCTATGGTTGCTTTTGTGCTGCAGTGGTAGAATTGGGTGGTTTTGACGAAGACCACATGGCCCACAAACCCAGTTATTTCTGTCTGGGCCTTTTAAAAAAAAAACTTCCTAATCCCTTCTCTCACTATCACTCTGTTGTCAGTTTATATATCTTACAAAGTGAAGTTCAGATCTTTATTCAAGTTCTATGATGATTGAACCAACACCTGTCTCAACTTGTGCTTTGTTTCCATGTGCTTTCTCTTTATCCTTTTGGACCAGCTCATTCATCCTCTTCCTTGAAGTCTCACCTTCCTGGAGTTCTCTTTCTTCTCACTCCCTCATTAAGTCCATGCCAGTTACCCTTCACCAGGGGGCAGAGCTGTTCTTTCCATTTCATTTTTTTCAACTGCATTTTGCATTCAAATTTCCACTTCTTATCGCATAACATGTATTAGTTATATTAGAAGGTATATGTGCAGATGCAGTGACGGACAGATGACTCCAGTGAAATATGAGTTCTCTGAGGACAGAGATGATCCTTTCTTGTCCTTAGTCATCTCAGTTCTTAAAATAGTGCCTAGCAGTATGAAGATTTAAATAAATGCACCACTAATGAATGCACTCATTAATTGAGTTCTATCAGCTGGTAGGCAGATTTTCCTTCAATATTGGTAAGTCCTGAATCACTAAGGAAACAACCCAGTAGACCTGTTTTATTTTAAAAACCATAAAATAAGAAGTGATAGAGCTAAGGACAAGCTAGTTCAGATATGTAACGCATGTATTTTGGTTCTCTGAAAGTCCAGATTTGTCTGATTATTTCAGAAATAGGCTTTTAAAAATTTATTTACTGAACTTGCAGTTTTATGTTCCCCAAAGTCATAAGTAATAAGTACTTTCCCCATATAGCATTTTACTCTTCTCTCTTGTGTCCTTATTTTTGTGTCTCCTTAGAGAAAGCAAACTTGATGGAAAAAAGCCTTCCTTTTTCAGTGATTCAGCTCTTCTCCAGCGTGTCTGTGGTCCTGCCTTCCTCCACTCCTCCATCTCTACTCCTGTGTGTTATTTCTGTTGGCACATTGCTCTTCTCACCATACACTTCTCAAAATGACGGAATGGTGCGTGTTTGAATGTGTGTCTTTTTCAAATTATGAGCACCTTGTAAAAAGGTGGATGCTAAGCTTTTCCATCTCCAGTACATACTGTCTTCTACAGCAGGGGCTGCAGATGTAGCCCAGCAGTAGAGCCCATGCCTAGCATATGCAAGGTTCCCATCACTTCCACACACAAAGAGAGAGAGAACTGTAATAGAGTGGCACTAAAACATTTAAAATGTGTGGATTTTGTTCAAAATCAGCCTCCTCGGTATGTTGTGCTATTTGCCCCGCGGGCACAGTACCTGTGCTCTCAACCAATAGACATTTTCTACAGCATCCTCCACTCTCGAGATTTCTCTCAGATATGTGTCAACATTTTCCCAAAACAGATTCTGAAGCTGTTGTAATTTGTCCTCATACTTGTCCCCATGTCCTTGTTCAGCCATTTGTCAGCTGACTCTGGCAACATGCCTGGGTCATCCTTATTTTCCCAGACTTCCTCAGAAACAGTTCACCTCTACCTGACATTCCAGCCATCCCTGGGATTTCCAAGAACAAACAGGACTGTAAAAGCAGGATGGGGGCTGGAAACCCTTCTTTTAATTAAAATGTAATACGCACATGACACCTCATTTGCCATCTTAACCATGTTCAGGTACATTTGTGTTGTACATCCATTGTCGCCATCCACCTCCAGAACATGTTTCCTGAGCTGAGACTGTGTCCACGAAACACTAGCTCCCCTCTCATCCCTCCCCGGGCCCCACCATCCCACCCTGTCTCAGTGATATTCACCGAGACGTCCACCTGCACAGTCCTTTACGTCATTCCTGGGCTGCTGTGGGAAAGGCATGCCCAGTCCTCTTAATCCTGTGAAATGATCATTTGGTCTTTAGGGTGTTTTCCAAGTACTCAAGTATTATGAGAGACATAAAAGAAATTTGAAACACAAAGAAGCTAATTCCTGACCTGGCTCACTATGAGACAGTGGGAGTCATGCAGATGCTAAGGAGAAAAGCTGGAAGGAGCAAGAAATAAGTGCTCAGTGCGGTCTGTGAGGGAAAGCAGTTTGTTCGGATGTCAAGAGCCAAGGGTGTAGATGAGGGAACAAAGATACAGTGGTGTATAAGGAACTGAACACCAGGAACTCAGGAATCTCAAAGATGTGAAACAGCGTGGCTGTCTCCATCTAGTTGGTCCAGGGCAGCCGGCATGATGGTGCTTTGTCTATGTCCTCATCCAGCAGCCACTGACCCCATCAGTGGGACACAATCCATCCATTGCACGTTCGGTCAGCACAAGGAGGACGCAGTGGCTATGTCCAGCAGCCCCTGGTCACGAGGCATCTTTGTCTTCAGAAGCTCACAACAGAGCTCCAGGCTACAGCTGTGACAGCCAGAGCCCACAGTCTGCGGCTGGCAACTTCCCGGCTGATGGGGAGGGAGCGTGAGAGGAGAGACAGTTAGTGAGCAGATCGCAAGCGGCCTTGTCCCTCGGGATCCTGAATATTGTTTCAGCTCCTGAGAGTCTCCGACTGGTGTTTATCAGTGGAGAACAGGACCGCTTGCCTTGAAAGAAGATCACGGGTGACATTGTGCAAACTCAGGGATAAGAGACTGCCGCAAACAAAATGTAAAACCAGGAATTTGTCTGAACTCACTACATGTAATGGAAAAAACAAAGGGCGGGTCCTGTGGCTCATAGGATTTCTCGCACTTTAGAAAGCTGCGAGGACTATGGCCTTTCTTCTGGCACTCTGTTTATACCTGGAGAGGGCCAAGTCGTAGTGAACTTAACAGGTTATGGTAGAACTTTATATATAGTTACAGCAAAGAAATAAGAGAAAAGATTTGTATTGATATTTTATGAAGAGCTACCGTTGTGTCCTTTGAGACAAGTATGGGGTAGTCGGTTAATAACGTAAAGGTTTATTGATTTTATTCAGTTTAGAAAATGAGTTGGCTATTACAGTGTTAGAGGAAAAATTACAATAGTCTTTCCTCAGTGACAGTGAATTTCAGTTCCTACTGTGGATCTGTTGGCTATTTTTATGACTCAGGAAGAGGAGAGCTGCCAGACGGTAGTTATTCTGTTAAGGATACTATGTGTCCGTCAAGTATGCTTAGAGGCCACAGACCGCTATTTATTTGGGCTTGTGAGTGTGTAGAAAACTGCCCGTTTGTGGCCTGCTCGAGCCAACCCGGGCTGGTACAGAGCGCAGCCCAGCCCAGCCCTCCGTGTTAGCTCTGTCTGTGTGTTTCCCTCTGTCTCTGTGGCTCATTCATCTACCTTCATCTAACACTTGCTCCCTTCTGCCTTCTCCAGCCGCTACTCTGGTGCTAGATTTTCCTTTTTCTTTTCATCATCTTTCAGCTCCTCTGCGACTTCTGAATTCTGGCTGCGTCCGCACCACCCAGCCACACACTCATACAACAGTTTCATTTTCAGCTTTTAAGCAGTTAGGTGCCATTGTTTGTTCTTTAACGCATCTCTTATGCACCTCTTTCTGTGTTTGCTTGTTTCTTAAGCCTGTTTCTCACCCCCACCGATTTCCTCATGAGCTGTCCTAGCAGACACAGGTATATCCTGCTCTGCAGTTTGAACCAGCTACAGCAAGTTCTCCTTTGAATAGGTTTATTGTGTCCAGGGTGTGTGAACACCAGGTGGGGACATACCAGGGACTGAAAGGTTAACATGCTCATCATGGGGGCCTCGATTTGTATGTCTCACTGTTCCGTGACTTGTTTTACCGCCAGTACAAATAGATGTATGCACTTTTTTTGGCCTTTTTAGTAATAAAAAGCCACCGGATGGAACCGTCATTCACGTACCACTAGTGGCAGCTCGAGCTGACAGGAGTATGTTAAACATGTCTCTGATGATACCATCATCTAGGGGAAGTCACCGTCCCTTAACCTGCTGTTCCATCCATTACGGACAGTGAAATTCAAGGAGCAGTGGTTTCTCCATTTCCATTTTGGCCAAATCCAGCCCCTCCCCAATGGTCGTGGCTTGTGCTCCTAACCCTGCCTCCCCCTTGGCCTGCAGAAGCTGCCTACACGCTCCTGCTGTATGACGAGCTGCTGGAGTGGTCGGACCGGCCACTCAGGGAGTTCCTGACCTACCCCATGCAGACGGAGTGGCAGCGCAAGGAGCAGCTGCACCTCACCATCATCCAGAACTTCGACAGGGGCAAAGTAAGTAGCCTGCCAGACCCGGTCTCTCCTGAGGTAACAGCCTCTGGGCTCCTTTTCCTTTTACTTCCAGGAAGACATCCCTAAGCAAGGACCGTCCCCCTTGATAGGCATTAGAAATAGCAGAGGATCTACTGAAATGCAGGTTCCCAGGCCCTGTCCCCGCCCTGAGGATGCGGCGCTGTGACAGACTCCAGGGATGTCCTGTTGTGTGGACTTTGCGTTCCACTCCAGAAACACTGATCCTGAGGGTCCCGCACTCAGGCTGGGTCCATTTTGGCTGCTCTGTCAGAATAAGAGACACGGAGTGGCTGATAAGCACAGGAAGTTTATTGTAGTTCTAGAGGCTGAGAAGTCCGAAGTCAGCACATCAGCAGATCCGTGTCTGGGGAGGCCCTCTTCCTCCTAGATAGTGACCCCTCTCTGAGTCCTTGCCAGGCGGAAGGAGCTGGCTCCCTCTCTGGAGCCTCTCCTACAGGGGTATTCATGCCATGCCTGAGGCTCCGTCTTGGAGACCCTGTTCCCTTACATCGCCTTGGGAGTGAGGATTTCACATGGGAAGTGAGAAGAAACACAAACAGTCAGGCCAAAGCCCTCGGCTGATTTATTGCCTGAACAGCAGTGATCACTCTTCCTCTATGTGCCAAATGGACGCGAACCTGGACTCTGGACCGTCCTCCTTTTTAAAATATCAAATAAAGGAAACAAGGCTTGTTAAAGAAGTTTGGAACAGCCTTTCCTTTAGTCTTCAGAAGCTCAAGAAATATAATATTGTGCTTTCCCGAGTCAGCTGTTTCATGTCTTCTTTTCTGTAAGATTCCAACAAGTCCTTGTCCTTCAAGTCCTAGTTCTTCGGCACCATGAATGTCCAGTGCCAAGTTGTAATACAGGAGGTCTTGGCCTAGCAGAGGTGTTAACAAGAGGGACCTGATAATGCAGCTCAGGGCACATCCATTTTCTCTCCTTCCCCAGGGCCTGCAGTTCTCTTTTCGAAACAATTCTAAATCTGACCCATTGTTTACCTTATGTGAACCTAATATGCTTTCTTGATACATCTTAGATTTACATATCTCTTCTAAATTGTAAAGGTTAAATAGAAAATTAAAATACAACCAGCGGCTGTCATTTTTTACGAAACATAATTGGATGTGCTTAAAAAATTAATGTGAGGAAATTGCTTCTCTCATATCCTCCTTCATTATTCAGCTACTTACATTGACATAGCATTATGTTAATAGGAAAGGAAAATGTCTTTCTTCCTTCCTGCTGCAGAGTTTCTACCCATCATAGTCAGCAGCTATAACTTCCTACAGCTTTAGCATCTTATAACTCTGGCTTTCTACTGGCCTCCATTGTCCAGTTCCCAGGATTTGTGTTAAGTCAGGTATTGTTAACTGACCAACAGGTCCAATGGATCACTACCTCTTTCTGTGTAGCTTGCAAGTTACAGCTTTTGTTTTTAACTGGTTGAAAGAAATCAAAAGATGAATGGTATTACATGGCTTGAAAGTTACATGAAATTTACATTTGTGCCCATAAATTCTCGTGGGAGCACAGTCATACTCATTTGTATCCATAGCTATTTGCAGATAGCTATCACAGATGCGTAGTTATGAAAAAGACTGAATGGCCCTCAAAGCCAACGTTGTGACTGCTTGGCCCTTTGCATAAAAAGTTTGTCTATAACCTGTGCAAGATTGAAGAATTCTGCATTCATTCTGGGAGTGACCAGCTGGCTTTTAGACCATCACAATTTGCCAGTGCAGCTCAGCCTGGCAGGGAGTTCAGGGAACCATCCATGGATAATGGAGCCTTGGGCTGTGTAACAATCCCTGCCTCAGTGCCAATGGCCTGTGTGAATCTACTGCTCAGCCCATGTGGAACTCCAGTGAGTTCAAGATGATGCTTCTGAAACAACAGCATAAAATACTGTCCCTGCCCCAAGTGTCCCTCACTCTGGTGGTAGCTTGTCACTTTCACTTTCTAAAGATTTGTAGTAATTTACATGTGAATCACTTGATGTTTTCATGCTTAAAATTGTGATGACATTATCCAAGATAAGTTACAAAGACTAAAGAAGAAATTGGGGTGGTGGCACATACCTGTAGTTCAATGTTCTGGGAGGCCGAGGCAGGAAGAATCTCCAGTTTGAGCACAGCCTCAAAACTTAGTTACTTGGAGAGACCGTGTCTCAAAATAACAGAAAAAATGGCAGAGGAGGGTGTAGCCAAAGCCCTGCATTCACTCCGGAGTTTCATACACACACACACACACACACACACACACACACACACACACACACAGACCTGATGATCAGAAAGCAGTCATTTCCCATGCCCTGGCCTTTGGGCGGAGTGAGTGAATGGTGTGGGTGGTTGCATTTACATTACTCCTCTGTCCACAGTGCTGGGAGAACGGGATCATCCTGTGCCGGAAGATCGCGGAGCAGTATGAGAGTTACTATGACTACAGAAACCTGAGCAAGATGAGGGTAAGGTCACCGTGCGTCCTCGTCGGGCTGCAGCCTCTCCCTTTGATTAACATTCCAGTATGGTTCTAAGAAATTCATTTTTGTGATCATCTCGATCGGCCTTGCAGAAACCTTGTTAAAGATAAGTGTTTTCTCGAAAGCATCCCCAGCCATTTATACAGAGAAATAGCAAATTGATCTGTGTAATGCTTTTGATTAATACACAAAGAGTGGACTCTTCATCTCTTTCTAAAACACCATATCAGAGATACACAAACTAATCCAGGATTAATATTTTATGTTTATTGTGGAAAATCTCCATAGTGTTTGAAGAGCTTCTCAGTTATACACAAATCCCTGTAACAAATACCATTTTCTGTATCATCATCAGCAAAGCCGACTAGCTGGCCCATTCATTGTAACATAAATGAGGCCAAATTTTGGCTTCAGAAATATGTATTGGCTAAACCTAGGCCACAGCTTTAGTCCTCAAAAGCTCAGAAAGTGTAGTATTCTGTTTTTCTGAGCCAACTATTTTGTGTTTTCTTTGCTGTAAGGTTCAAGCAAATTCATCTTCTCCAAGTCCTCATTCTTTGGCACTGTGCACCTTTGGTGTCACGTTGTAAAATGGGAGGTCCTGATGCATTCAGAGTTCCTCAGAGTTTCTAAAATAGGATCATCAGCTCTTGTACATGAAAAAAAAAGGTGATTATGTCTCCTTGCACATAAGGTAGCCCTGTAGAGGTGAGAGCATAGAACTTTAACAGCTTGCAAAACCCTTGTACCACAGCAAGCAGTGTGCTCACCAACCAGGAACAGGCTCTGTATTGTGGGCGTCGTATTTCATGTCAGCAGTTCACTGATATTTCTTCTAGCCTGAAAATCAAAGAGAAAAATCTTGCTATAACTTGCATTCATCACGCTAACTCTGGCAGGCACTGCAGTTTTATATATAAAGCTGTCGCCATCCTTCTCTTGGCATGCTGTCCTGTGGCAGAAGTAAGGTTACAGTGTTTACCCGTGAGAGCCCTTGGGCACCATCGCCACTCAGATTTTTATAAACCCAAAGCATAACACTTCATACCAACTGCTCTTTGGGGTGCTGTTACCGGGGTGGGGAAGAGTCTTCGAGTGTAATATTCGTCTTTCTCTAGAACCCCTGGGGATGGTAATACTGTGAAAGGGAAACCATAAGGTTTATATGCTTCGTACTGAACATCATCAAAGACACATTTAAGAGCTTTCAGCTCAGACAGCACTTTGTATGATGGGTCTCCATTGGTTTAGTGCTCTGGTTTATTCCTGTCCAACCCCAGCAAGGTCACACCTGCTGAAGTCCTGAATTACCACGCTTGAAGGAGAGGTACCTCCACAGGTGAGCACATCTACAGTGAGAATCCTTCCAGAAGGTTTTGCTGCTAGTGAATGTGAATTTCTACTTAAGTATTCATAAAGTTTTCCTCCATTGTTACATGCTCTGGTGATAACATGTAATGACGCCCTTGATCCTTAAAGAGGGGTCACGGAGTTGGTTATGTGACCTATAAAGACTGAAATGGTTACTGTCTGGATGTTTAGAGAATGTTTGCTGCTTCTTGCCATAAGGCAGTAGGGGGGAATCAAGTCTTCTTCTCTGTAAGCTGAATTAAAATGACATTCTCTCTTATATAGAAGAAATATCTTCCTCTGTCAATTTTGGGGGCTGAAAATAGGATGGACTATTTAGAATATGTCTATGCTTTCCTAGATGATGGAAGCGTCCTTGTATGACAAAATAATGGACCAACAGCGTCTGGAGCCAGAGTTCTTCAGAGTTGGATTTTATGGGAAAAAATTTCCATTTTTCTTAAGAGTAAGTAGTGTACATATAATTTACTTTCATCCTTCTAATACAAATGTCCCAATCAAGAAAGCTAAGATAAAATAATGGGTGTTTTATGATAAATAATGACATGGATAATAACATCAGAAGACTTTTTTTAAAAACTCTTTTTACTTGGTAAACACCTCTTCTTTTTTTTTTCTTTTTTCTTTTTATTTTGTACTAGGGATCAAATTCAGCACCTCTTGCTTGCCAGGCAGGGGCTACTGAGCTAAACATATCCTGGCCCAACTTCCCCTTTTTATCCCCATAATGGGTTGGAACACAACATCTTCACACTGACCTCTATCTCCGACCACTTTATATTTTTTCTTTGAGACAAGCTCTCATTGAGTCACCAAGTTGCCCCAGCTGGGCTTGAACTCACAATCTTTTTGCCTCAAACTCTTAGTGCTGGAATCATAAAAGGGGCCACCACATGCAACCTTGCAGTGCTGCATTTTGAATAATTTCCCAAAACACCACTCTGTCCCTTTCTAAGTTTATTTTATGAGCAATTTTTGAGGGTAATTATGGTTTCCTTACTGTGATGTTCATTTTTCCATTCAGTCTATAATTTCTATAGAATTAGCATTAAAGGAAAGAGTGGAAGGGAGCTTCACACAGGACTGGGAGTTGTGGACTGTGGAAGTCATCAGCTTTACCTCATAAGGAAATCTTCCAGGCCTGTGGGAAGACCTTAGTGCAGCCTTCTTATTGACCTTGTCCATTAGACATCAGTATATTGCTAATATACACTATTTCAAAGGGATAAAATTTCCAAACTTTTCTAACTAAGAAAACACTGAATTCCATTCTTTTCATTTCTCATATTCCACCAAGTAATACTTTATATTTGTATTATATATGATGCATTAGGTCATACTGATATTGGGGTATCCATCTATGCCAAACCAGCTGTACAATATATTTTATGGAGGAAATGGCCTATAAAGGCCAAAGTGCCTCCAGACCATAAAAACCATAATGTCGCCCAATCAGATTCTGATCTTGGTTAGTAAGTATACAACTAGGAACTCTAGCCATCTACTTATTGTGTGTAGAATAAGTTGTGTGTGTGTGTGTGTGTGTGTGTGTGTGTGTGTGTGTCTGTGTGTCTGTGAATTGGAAGTGTAAGTTCAAAGAAAGCAGAAATAGCTGAGAAGCAAACTAGAAAATTCTATTGGCCGATGGAGTAAATTTTGTTTAAAAAGCATTTTGGATAGATCCATCTCTGTATCATTAGTCTTTAGGAAATGGCTTTTCTGGATACTTTTGACATCACCTACAAAGTGGAAGGGAATGGACAGCCCTGTGGTCAAGGGTCACTTCTTGGTTCTCAAGGGCCCTGCGTGAACCTCACTGCCTAACATTTTTCTAGGAAATCAGATTCTATGCTGTGGGGTTTTTTAAATTTAAAAATAAGTCGACATTGTAAAACTTCCTTTTGTTTTCTGATCAACTTAAAGATACATTTTAAAACTCAAGTTAATACATGTAAACAACTATATAATGAAAGCATTCTTCACCCTTCATGGAATGTGGGGGTTTTTTTGTTTTGCTCTTTGAGAATGGGTCTCTCATTGTAGTTCAGGCTGGTCCGAAACTCAGCCTCGAACTCAGCAGTCCTCCTGCCCCTGTGTTCCGAGTGCTGGGATTATAGGGGTGAGCCACCCCACCCAGCACTGTGGTGTGTGGTACTGATTGCTGATGGGCGTGGGTCACCACACCTGGCATTATCTATTGTATGTGGTTACCGGGGATTGATCCCCGGTCCTCGCACTTGGAAGGCAGGTGCTGGAACCACTGAGCTAAATCCTCAGCCCCCAATGTAAGGATTTTTTTAAGGAGGACCACGCAGATCTGCTCCTGGGTATTTACAAAAGAAAACTGAAAACGTGTCCACACAGAGCCCCGTACCTGTGTACATTCGTATCACCCAGAGAGATCTCTGGGATGACTGTTAACTGACAGTGGTTACAAAGGTGGTGTACTGGGATTGTGGACTGTTACTTAGTTAGCAGTAGGATCCCTGTAAGGCACGTGCCACAAGATGAATGGGCCTTGAAAATACTGCAATAAGTGAAAGAAGCCAGTCACAAAGGCTGCAGTGTAATTCCATGGCAGCTAAACCCAGGGAAAGAGAAAGTAGTTTGCCAGGACCTGAGGGAAATTAAGGGTAATTGGAAGCACTGGCTAATGGGCATGAGGTTTCTTTATGGGACTGCGAGGAGAGTTCTGAAACTGGACAGTGCTGATGGCTGCACAACTCTGAATATACTGAAGACCACTGAAATCAGATTTATTGCCTTATTTGTTATGTTTTTTCTCATTTCTGTACTGGAGATAGAATCCAAGGCTTTTACACTGAGGTATATCTCCAGCCCCTTTTTTATTTTGAAACTGAGTCTCACTAAAGTGCTAAGTTTCCCAAGCCTGGCTCATGCTTGTGATTGTCCTGCTTCAGCCTCCCAAGTAGCAGGGAGTACAGGTGTGTGCCACCACGCCTAGCTTGAATGCACATTATAAAAGGGTGAATTTTATCTTAGTGAACTTGTGGCTTCTAAAAAGAGAATAGTGATGGAGGGAAATATTTCATTCCTCTTTTTTCATGGAAAACCAAATATAGCCAACCCTATAATTTATTTCATAATAGCTTCCTAATGCCATTGAATGTGCTTAGAGTAACCCTTCTGATTTTATAAACTATTGTATATATAATAATTGTTTTAAACTATTCCCTTTTTTTTTTTTTTTTTGTGGTACAGGGGATTCAACTCAGGATCTTATTCTTGCAAGGCAGGCACAGTAGCACTGAGCTAAATCCTCAGCCTGAAATATTTTGATTATTCAGATATTCACGTATTTATTTTAGGACTGTTAGGATACATGGAAGCAAATGTATCATCTTTTATTTCATCAAGGAAATTTACTGTCTTTTGAACTGAAATTTTTAAGTGCAGCGTACGGAACACAATTTTTCTGTCAGAAGGTAAAATTTTATCTAGAAACTTTTAAATATAAAGTTGTTTGCTGCCCTGATTTCTTAGTCTTCCTTCACATAGACTTTTCAGAAGTTCACAGTTTATTTAGGGACTAGTGGAAAAGTGTGATCCAGTCTCAGAGCCCTGCTTTTACCAATTTCTGCAGTGAATTGTTTCTAACTCTCTCACTAACGCCTCGGGTGTCTTCTTCGGCCATTTTGTATAATAATCGGAACCTCAAAGATGTGGACAAATCCTTGGGCCTTTGCTCCCCCAAAGCACAAACTGTTCCCTCCTTTTCTTAAAGTCCTTTAAGGCCTGCGCTCCGACAGCGACTTTGGTCAGCGCAGCTCCCAGCAGCTCTTCCTGAACTCGCCAGGCTGTGCTGAGCAGCCGGAGCTCGGGCCTCGGACCCAGTCTCGATTTCCATTTAGTCCTTACTGAACAAAGTGTGTCAAGTGTTTGACCCACAGCCCCCCACACAGAAGAGGGAGTTGGGGTGCGTGAGGCTTTCTCAGCCTTGTATGGGTTGAATAAAATAAATGCAGATGGCCTAGTAAGTGTCTGTGCTCAGCGCAGAAATTTCACAAGCATTGCGCTATCCAATGGGCATGGCTCCTGACTAACCAGCTTAGTAAAGCACTCTCCTAAAACCTGCCCATCTTCTCTGCTGTGTGACCTCCTCGGAATACCCTTTAGCACTCTTGTCTGTGTGACAGACTGCTGACCCGCACTATGTTATAAACCAAACATAGTCAAGAATACATCCATCCAGGACCGGGGTTTTAGCTCAAGTGGTACCATGCCTGTCTCGGAAGTGCAAGGACCCCAGTTCGATCCCTGGTACCACCACCAAAAAAAGAAAAAAAAAATCCAACCCAACCAAGGCCCTACAACTCCTGGATCCTAGCTTGAGCCAACCAAGTGGGGAAGCTGAGCTGTGTGTGGTGAAGGCTCCTGAAAGCTGGAATATAGGCGGGCTCCACCTGCCTAATCCTGAAGGCCTCACACAAGTTAAGCCCTCTCTCAGACTCCTAGAAGAATGCATTTCCGTGAAAATGCAGTTTTAGTTGTTACATATATTTTCTCTCTTCTCAGTAGTGAATGTATTTGCATGCATTTAATATCTGGCTTATAAAAGTCATCTTACACACTTGCGCACATTGGTGGGGACACTTGAGTGGTATGAGACTAGACACCTCTGTACCACATGCCAGTGTATTGAGTAGAGAGTCATCATGGATCTTAGCAGCAGTCATAGAGGGTGAAGTTCACGATCTCAGCCCTGCAGTTTTAATACCTGCTCCTTCTCAGACTCTAGCAGCGTCCCTCACTGCTGTCACCGGGCGCTGATGTGGGCATGAGGTCAGTGTTCCCCACTGTCATCACTTCTGGCTCCTCTCTGTAGCGAATACACTCAGACACATAGTGGTAACTTTTACTATTGCTTTTTTCCCCTAGAATAAGGAGTTTGTGTGTCGAGGGCATGACTACGAGCGGCTGGAAGCCTTCCAGCAGCGAATGCTGAACGAGTTCCCCCACGCCATCGCCATGCAGCATGCCAACCAGCCGGATGAGACCATCTTCCAGGCAGAAGCGCAGTGTATCCACCCTGCCCTGGCACAGCCCCGCCCCCGGGGCCCGTCCTTAACACCTGCTCGTGCCCCCTCGTTCCCATCATCCCCATCTTCACGTAGCCCCTCCTGAGCTGAATTTCATTGTTCCATTTGTTATCACAGTGTCAGTTGAAAAGATGAAAGATTCTTAAATATTCCATGAAAGAACTTTTCCCCCTTTTAATTAGAACTCCTCTATATCTGAACCCTGCTTTCAAAGCTCTTTTTTTTGCCATTTCCCTTAGAATGACTTTCGTCTAACACACCCTGTGGGAAGTACTTCACTTCAAGGGAAGGACAGCATTATGTTTCTGGTTCAGATCCTCCCCTGGTTTTATTCCAGGATGAGGGAGGGAAGAGAAAGGCGCCTCCCACGTCTTTGGGGTGCTCTTCACTGTGATGTCCTGGACGGCTTTCATAATTACGGAATTCCCACTCTCATTGTCTGAACAGAAACAGCTGCAGTTGCGTAGATGTGAAGGAGGAAGGTGGGTCACCCCGTCCTCTTCCTGAACCCTTGCCTGGAACTGACACTGATGGTCCCAGTTACTGCTGGACACCGAGTTGGAACAGGAATCAGAATGCAAGAGAAATGAAAACTGCCGTGAAAATAAGTACTTCGTTATCTTTCTTTAAATAGAAAAGAAGGGCTAATGTAAGAGCAAATGCAATGAAGTTGTAACAAGATTTTAAAACATCAACTACCGTCAGACACCCCGCTAGTCATACCCAGGCTGCAGACAGAGCACACACTCCTGGGGCAGGCCCAGGGAAGAGCAAGGCGGGTTCTGAGTGCTGTCTCTGGCCGGGGCTGCAGGATAACTTAGATATTATTATTAAGCAACAATAAATGTAAAAGTGCCATTCACAGACTAGAAGAATGGCTCAGGTATGGAGATCAGGATCTTTCTATTCTGAGTACCCAAGAATAAGACTTACCCACCTTCCCCTCAAAGATCAGTGATACATAAATTCACAGGTCATAAATATTTCAATATTTCAATATTCTGACATGTTATCAGAATCGCCTCCCTAGAATTAGTTCAAGGAAGACCTGTCATTTGAAACATAACTTAGAGTGTATCCTTAGCATCTTTTTGGCAATTTTTTAATTAACTTCCACTGAAATGGAAACACCAGATTGTCACCCACCCTCTTCTATCTGCATAGCTCAGCTTGAGCCCAGCTTCTCCAGGGCGCCAAGCTGGGTTCCCTCCTTGACTCTTCAATCCCAGATCTGCAGATCTACGCTGTTACTCCCATGCCAGAGAGCCAAGAAGTCCTGCAGCGAGAGGGAGTTCCAGACAATATCAAAAGCTTCTACAAAGTGAATCACATCTGGAAATTCCGCTATGACAGACCATTTCACAAAGGCACAAAAGATAAGGAAAATGAATTCAAGGTACCCTGGCATCCTTTTTACATCTGCCAGCACTGTGCGTTCCTCAGGATAAGACCTGGGTGAATGTGTACACAGAATAATGTCAAAGGACAGGACTGGAGGGGGCCTCTAAAAATTTCAAATGTAGTGGTTCTCCACCTCTGCGGTGTATCAGAGTGACAGAGAGTGCTTTGTCACCAAGCACATTTTTGGCGCTCAGCCCAGGAATTCTGACTCAGTGGTCCTGGGAACAGGACCTGAAATCACCTTTTTGTGACAGTTCTGAATCCTTAGATTCAGGAATCCTTAGACCAATCTTAGAGAACTCGTGGTTGAAATTAGTCCTCATTCATGCATGTTGAGTCTGTTGAGGAAACCTCGGGAGAGTAGTCCCACGTCCAGAAAGAGCTGAGCACATGAGGGAAGCTCCAGGAACAGGGAAAAAGAGGAGTGTGAGCAGATTCCCGGGGGGGGGGGGGTGGACCACGGGTGTGTTGAGTGAGCTCTCTGCTATCTTCAGTTGTGCTTTCTCACTAGATTAGTGTGTGGTGAAGATTTCTGTGAAAACCCAGAGGAAGAGCTCGTGTTATGTTGGCTGTGTGTGCACTGTCTGTTCTCAGTGCTCTGACTCCAGTATGCCTTGCTAGCTCGGTGTGCTCCCCACCAAAAAGGGTCAGAGCCTCCACAGCTTCCCTGGGCCCAAGAAGCTACACTGTTCAGCAGATAAATTATGACCTTCACTTTCCTTGAGAACAGAGGCATCAGGAGACCACACAGTCAATATTTGCCTCTCAATAAGAAAATGCAAAATCAACATGTTATTAGGGATTCACCAGCGTAGCAACTCTCATGATGGATGTTCTAGCCTTAAGCCGGAGACACTGTCATGATTCCCCACATTGACTCTCCTGGCAGTCCTGCTTCGGTGTTGATTCCCAGTGCTCCCAGCAGCACTAGGAGTTATGCACAGCCCAGAGCTCAGAAGGTGGTGCTGCAGTGGTTCAGTTCTGAGGGGCTGAATAAAGAGCAGTCCTGTGTGCCCGGAGATTTGGTGGGTTAGGTAGCAAGGCAGGGAGGGGACCGGGAATCATCACTGGTTGTGACCAGAAAGACAGCATGTGTCAGTTTTCAGTCCTTCCTGGATACTTCAGTTTTACTTTTCGTCCTGCAGGATGAATTAAACGTCTGATTAGCGGATGATACAATTCTCCTTGCAGTTGCTTTTGGTGACAGGAAGGTCAGGGACATTCCGGGGTCAGGAGCCACTTGCTCAGGGTCACCTGCAGGCCCGGTGTTGGCACCCACATCTTCTGATGCCCTCTGTTCCTTTCCATCTCTCTGTGGCCATTTCTTTAAATATGTAGCAATGATACAGCAGAGACACCACAGAGTAAGGCTGCCTCTTCATTCCTGCGATCACTGTCTGTGGAATCTGGCTGTAAACTACGCCTCCAAACCTGTCTCCATCACAGCCCATGCCCACTCCCCCTTAGCTGCAGCGACACCCAGCTTCTCCTCCTCTGTCACTGCATCTGGGCGGTGGCCTCCTCCTGCCCACACAGCTTGCCCCACTCTCCTGGCATCTCCTACTCTGGAGAATTCAGCACACGTGGCACCTCCGTCGGAAGCTGTGCCCTCTGCACCTCGGACTCCCCGTCCCCGGCCTCCGGAGCTCCACCTGTCCACTTACCGCCATGCCCTCACCAGGATGCTGCAGTGAGACCACCCAGCGTCTCTGCCAGGACCTCTTGGCTGGTGCAGAGAAAGCCTTCCATATTTTTGTTGTTGGTATTGTTTCCAAAAGTGGCACAATTTCAGGGATTTTAAAGCTTCATACCCCCTTGGGAGTAGAGCTGGTTTAAAGAAGAGAGATGAGGCAGAGACTGAAGTCCGGTTGGCAAAGGAGAAGCCACAGCATCTCAGTCCAGTGCAGCTGTGGCGGCACAGACGCAGATGTGGGCATGTGTGCGGCAGCAGAGAAGGCATCCGGATACCGCCACTGTCATCTTTTGTGGACTCGCTCACGCTCTTAACTTCCTCCAGATCCAAATGTCTAACTCTAGAGGAGGAAAGATAGTTTAGATGGGAATATTCTGGAAATAGCAGAGAAAACAATCCAACAGCCCACCTATATCGTAGCTGGCTCCCTGAAACCAGCCCGTGAGCTGCACACAGAAGCAGGTTGCAGACAGCGAGCGGTAGAATTATTGCCACGAGCTCCAACAGTATGTCTCTTATGTGCTGGTTGCACAAGTGATAAAAATGAAGATTAAAGAAAAGTGACAGAAATAAGCAAACCTGATCACATTCATCACAACACGGTACCGAGGAAGCAGGGCTTTAATTTGCTTGGGGACTTAATTTGTTTTGTGTTTGTGCCATAGAGTCTCTGGGTGGAGAGAACATCATTATACTTGGTGCAGAGTTTACCTGGCATTTCCCGCTGGTTTGAAGTGGAGAAACGCGAAGTGGTAAGAGTCAGGGCTTATTTTCAAGTATTTTCTCATCGCAGCTGCTCTCACCCGGGGTCGTGCTGCATATTAATTGCTTCTGCTGTTGCCTCAAAGTCCTCAGAGTAAGTCAGTGAATATTTATGATTCTGACTGCTATTCCCAAGCCTGGGATGGCGAACATTAACATCTCCTAGTCCATTCAGCCAGAGGAATTCCTTGAAAACTACAATGCTGCATGTAAAACATGGACTTGGGACTTTGGGTGAGAAGAACCGGACTTCTAGCTCTGCCAGTTGCTGTAGGTTGTTATGTGGCCTTGCGTATGGATGCTGTGGCAGGCCAGCCTCTGGAAGGCTGCTGACGTTGCCTCTTTTAATCCTCATATCAGAGATGTGGGTATCTGTTCATTCCCACTTTTAATAAATTTTAACAAGAAGCTAAAGGCTTTTGCCAGAGGCCACATTACAAGCTATTTAAAAACGATAGACTCAAACCCAGAGTTTTCTGATTTCAGGGCCAGTTCTATTACTCTCTTTAAGCCTTGATTCCCTTATAGTCAAGATGAAGCTAATGTGATCCAGAGCCCTGACTGGGACACACAGGAAGTCAGCAGGTGTGTGGAAGGGCACTGATGTCTGAGTCCCTGAGTGTGTGGATGGAGCCCAGCTGGACATCAGTTAACACCATGACAGAGCCCAGCACCCATAGTGCTCCATAGTGCACCACAGCTCCCTTCTCAGCTCGAGTTGGGAGGCCGGAAGTGTGGGCAGCCGGAAGCACCTGTACTCCCTTTCCTTCTCAGCATGCCCATGATGACTAGACTAGTCCTGTGTCCCAAAGGAAATGTGCCAGTTGTGAAAGTACAGTTTAAGCATTACCTTGTTTAGATAACGAGCCGGTCCTTCAGTGAATGAGAGCAGTCCCTGCCCAAATTGCCTTTCTAGGATGGTTCGTCCTAGTCAAAACATGTCAGCCTTCCAACCCAGCTCGCCATGTTTGACTAAGCTAAACTTATATGGGTTTTTCACTCAGCAATGCCAAAAATATAGCTCTCTAAACAAATGGTACACATTGTCCCCCGAAGCTGCCTGTGTGTGTATATGACGTACCCTGGTGCCTTCTCAGAAGGGGGGGGGGTTGCCACACAGAATCATGGCCGTGCTTCCTGAGTGGGCTGGGCCCAGCATACAGAGGGCTTCTTAGTCAGCCGGGACGCATTTATGATTCAGAGCCTTTTCAGGTCTACAAGACCCAGAGTGCTGCATTCTGTGCAGTCTCATACGTGGTCTTAGCACTTCACATTATACACACGCACACACATGCACACATAGTGCTGATAAAAAGCAACATGCTGGTAACGGTAACGTAATTACCAAACACAGCCTTTCAGACACCAGCTTTGTCAGAATATGGAATCGTATGTTCTGTCAGAGCTAGCCAAACTTGCCCGTATTGTTTCCTGAATGTCACAGGAATGTCGCAGCCTTCATATCATTCCCTTGTTCCTTCTGCCTGGAATGTCCCTCCATCTGTGGAGCTCACGGGTATAATTCCTGTTGTTCTGTGAAGTCTTGAAGTGCAGGGATATGTGCTGGCTACTCAATAAATATTTATTAGAGTGAACTGAAATTCTGTACCTCGGTGTCAAAATCTGAAAACCAAAAGATGTTTTCATAAATTGGGCTGTGAAAATCATCTGCTTATATACCTAACCTCTTCCAGGATAAGGCCATTCACTGACTTCTTTCTTTCAGTGTGAATGAGCATACGTATCACTGCTGAGGTATTAATGTACTTCATGAAAGGAAACTGTCACAGCCCTTACTTCAGTGTTCTAGCTTACCTTTTTAAAATCGGGGAAATTCTAAATTCTGAAACATTTAGCATGTAAAGTCTTGCATGAAATTGTGGGCCTTTATTTTCTAAATCATGGGCCCAGTATAGATAATAAGATCTTTCTAAGACAGCCTCTGAACCTATAGTTCCCAGCATTAAAAAAAAAATTATTCTATATTTTTCTTTGATTAAAAAGTAAACTCATTTTTAATTTTTATACAAAATAGATATTTAAATTTAGAATCTATAAGAAGTAACTTTTTAAGTCCATCTAAATTATCATACCACAGAATATTATCACACTGCATGATATCTATCAGTCTTGTAATTTTTTTTTTTAGTTGATTGGTACATTTTAGGAATACATTTTGATCACATTCATCATTGAGAATTTATACCTGGATGTGATGTATCTTGATTCTTATTTTTTCTTATTTCCTTGCCCTCCGTACAACAATAGTCCACCCCTATACATAAGTTTCGTTTCAGTTTTTTCCTTTTATCCTCAAAGTAACACCCCCAGTCCAGCCACTCCTCAGCAGCCCTCTGATGGCGCCATCTAGTGCCTCAATCCTGAACTTGACTCCTGGACAGACCTGCGAGGCCTCTTGCTTCTGTCCTGAGCTAGCGCAGCCCCGGTGAGCACAGCAGTCAGAGAGCTCTGAGTTGAATTTACATCATATAAAAAGAGAAAATAAGCAGTGAAATTCATACACTTTTCACCTTGCTTCAACCTCTACCCAAAAGATCAGTTTGTTTTATCTGTATTTCTACTACTTGTCACTCTTATTTTGAAGGAAATCTCAGGCATAACACCATTTATACCATTTCATCTATAAATATTTATTATAAACTAAAAGTTTATTTTATAAACTAAAATAAGCACAATCTCATTACCACATCTCAAAAAGTAACAAATTCATTGATGGTAAGGTACCCATTGTTCATTCATGCTTCACCAAAACTTTTTTTTTTTAACTCTGTTATTTGACTCCAGATTTAAATTAATGCTACAATTGCATCTCTTTTTCTAGGATTGGGGATTGAGCCCAGCCCACTGAGCTACATGCCCAGATCTTTTTAAATCTGTGTTTTAATTTTGAGCAAGAGTTTCCCTAAATTGCCCAGGCTTGGCTCAGATTTGGAGTTTTCCTGCCCCAGCTTCCCAGAGTGCTGGGATCACAGAGACCACCGCAGCCAACTTACAATTGTTTGAAATCTCTGCCAAGTCTCTTTCCATCTGTAACTTCTCCCTACATCACTTGCTTCCTGTTTGAATTTTTCTTTTTATTGTTGTTAAATAAACTAGATGGTGTATCCAGCAGTGTTTCAAGTGTGGATTTTGCAGACCGCATCCCTGTGGGGTTAACGCGTTTCTTTATTGCCTATGTTGCTTGGAAATTGGTAGTTAGAGCTGACGGTTTGGTGAGATGCTTTGACTGGCTCTTGTTTTTCAGGAGCTTCTTCAGTGGCGTCGCTCCCCCACCACACTGGGAGCTGTTGGTCCTCATTGCCTGAACCTAGTCAGCTTTGAAGACTGAAAAATGATGCTAGGTTTATAATTCCATCTTTCTTTTTTCTTTGGAATATGTCTATAAAAAGAAATATCCCCTTACCAACTATTTGATTACCCTGAGGTAAAGTACAATGCTTTATTGTCTCCCCAATTTAAAGTTTTCAAAATTGTAATGTGAACAGCCAAGCAAAAACCTTGAGCTCACTTTTGTGTGGTGGATTCTATTTTTAAAATGAAGTTTAACCCATGGGAGTTACTATTATTAAATCATTCTTTTTAAATGTATTGTCCTTACTAAGTTTTTTCATCTCTGCCCTTTGGGAGACTCTTCACATTGACCTGAGGAATAGTAGCTAGATGTCCTCAAGTGTTTTCCAAAGTCAGTGAACCAATTTGAACTTCCAACAGCCAGAATTGAGAATCCTTTCTCACCTTCTCACCTTCGTTTTACTATTTCAGTGGATGTGTAATGGTATATCTCCATGGGATTGCTTTCTGCACCTTTGATCACCATTGAGACTCAGCGTATTTTCCCACATTTACTGGCCATTCACACTTCTTCTTTTGTGGCGTGGATGTTTAACTCTTCTGCCTGTTTTGCTATTGACTTCTTTACCATTTTCTTACTGGTTATTAAGAGGCATGTATTCTGCAGATGGGTTTGATGGTTATACATGTTAGAATGTCTCCTCATAGCTTCTTTTCCTTTCTCATTATAGTATCTTAGTCAACACTGACTCAATTTTGATAGATTATTCCTGGATTTTACAATGTTGGGTTAGGATGACCTTTTAAAATTTAATCATTTGTTCTTTTAACTAAAGAACTAGCCCTTCAGTGTGCTTATTGTGAGGCTGAATTACTTGGCAGACCTTCTCCTCAGAGAGAATGTCACTCACAGTCATCCTCCCCCACCACATGTGTAGAGTGATTCTGTCATTTTCACAGCCAGGCCCTCTGTGCAAATCAGTCAGTCAATATGGTTTTATTTGGCTCTCTTTCAACAAATGGATCCTGGAGTGTACATGACTGCCTTGGTTTCTGTGGCTCCCTAATGTGCGCCATCCCGTATCACCTGCTGCTGCTGCAATGTGTGCATATGGAATCCACGTGGGCACTGCCCTCTTCCCAGCTGGGCTGGAAGCTCCTCCCACAGAGGGTCTGGAATGCATCTCCTGTGGTGCCTTGTATCAGATACCCATCTGCAAGGTGATAACAATGTTTGAAGCCCCTGAATATTTAGCGCTTCAAAAGTAAAGAAAAACATGAACTGCTCTGATATTCCTCTAGGCAGAAGCTTGTTGCAGTGTTCATATAAAAAGACAACTGGCAATCTTGCGAACCACGTTTCAACCAGGGACTCTAGTTACCTGCCCTTTTCAGACCTTACTGATGAGCAGTTAACTGGACTCAAATGTCCTTGTCAGTTCTACCAAATGGCTTCTGTTTAAAATGCTGATGAGACCAAGGGAACCACAGATAATTCAACTTTTGGATAGTCAGTTTTCTCTTCATGCATAAAAATTTGATCTCCTTGAATGTCACAAATGTGAATATATATTTTTGATCCTTGGCTTCTCAGGTAGAAATGAGTCCTCTAGAAAATGCAATCGAAGTGTTGGAAAATAAGAATCAGCAGCTGAAGACACTGATTAGTCAATGTCAGACCAGACAGATGCAGAACATTAACCCTCTGACCATGTGCCTGAATGGGGTCATCGATGCTGCCGTTAATGGCGGAGTTTCCAGATACCAAGAGGTGAGAATGAGCAACAGTTATGTGAGATGCAGTTCTCACTTGTTTTTCTGAGGGTTTTATGAATCTTTTCTCAGAATACCTACCCACACCCTAAAAAGGGCCACAACAGACACAAAGTGCTTTATGAAATATAGCAAAGAAGTAGCCATTGCGATGTCCACTTCCTTCACTTTCTCAGTACGTCATATTTTCCCGATAAAAGTGTGTGTGCACACATACACATGCACATGTGTGTATGAGTAACAGTAGTGAGGAGGTCAGCCAGGATTGTTTAGTAAATGTCTGTCTAAAATAATTTCCTTGAGCAAAGATGTTCATGGGCATAGAAAAGTCTGACCTTATTTAAAAAGATGCTGTAAGTGGAATTTGCTTTGCCCTCTGAGTTTTAAACAGAGCGATGGAATAGCCTGGAAGTGCAGACCCTTCTCACTGATGCCTACGGCAATTTATTTTAGAGTAGAATGTCGTAGAGCTTATTGACTTGGGTTTGCTCTTTGTTGATTTTACCAAAGGTACTCATTGTACAAGTTCTGGTCTCCCTTCACGAGTCACATCTTTATGTTTCTTTCTGACCACCCACCCACATAGGAATCACTCCATCTGCCCCCAAATGTGGTTCCTAATGGCGTCATCTCTAAAGAATGCCAGGTCTTTAAAAATAACAACGGTTCCTTTCCCTTCCTTGATAACCCAGTGGACTGTCCCTTCTCTTCCCAGGCCTTCTTTGTGAAGGAATACATTCTAAGTCATCCTGAAGATGGGGAGAAAATTGCACGGTTAAGAGAGCTGATGCTTGAGCAGGTAAGGAAGGTAGAAGCCACGTACCTTCTCTCTCCAGGCGGCCCTCTGCATCCGTGGTCTACCTGAGTGGTGGGGGTGAAAGACTGGACCACATCCCAGCTTGGTAACTTCTGCTTTCCCTTTCCACTCAGAGGCCCTGATAAATCTAACTGAGCCCACCCTAGCATCACTTCATATGTTCTCTTCGCCTGTCGTCTTCTTAAAGCCTCGCGGTGGGCTTCCTGCCTTCACTCAGAATGCAGTGCACCAAACAAACCCTGAGAGTAAGCCAGTGAGCACAGGCAGGAGTAGGATTGTCACTTAAGTGTTAGAATAAATAAGTGGGAAATCAATAGCATTTGTTTTTGAACAGTAGTATATTTTGTAAACTAGGATTATAGATTTCTATGATCAAGGCGAAGATAGCTACAACTCATCATTTTTCTATTCCAAGAAAGCATGGCTAATTTTTGTTTATACTGGTACCATCAAGTACAAAGACCTAGAGTGAGTAATCTGTTGCCTTCTGTGCCCCTATTGATAACCCCTTGCCTGAAAATGAGGTAGAGAATATGGATGATAGAGTAGGTCAAGTAGGAAATAAAGATGTATTATTCCCATGGAAAGTGGAATTTGTATGTTAAAGTGAGACAGAAGCCTATCTGCCCACTTGATAACACCAAACAAATAGGTCATGTTCTTTTGGGTTACAGATTGCTTCTGATTTCAGCCCATGCCTTGTGCTTGGTGGGCTTAGTCCACAAAACTGACTCCAGGGGGAGTTGTAGCCATGCAGGTGCTGGTTAAGCAGGTTAAGTCATCTCAACCTCAGGACCGTGGAATGACTTTTGAGCTTTAAAGATTTTTAAACACATATTTTACCCAAGTATCATCTTTTATGAGCAAATGATAGCTGAGGGCCGAGAGGCTTCTCAGGAAAAATCAAATTAGGAGGCTTTTATTTCCTCTATGCCCTGCCTGATTATGTTCTGAGATCTTCTGGAAAGACCATGGCCTAGGAAACACAAGAACTGTCTTTGAGGAGAAGCAGCATAGATGAGGGTCACGTGGCCTTGGGCAGCAGTCTATCCTTGTGCGATGATCAGGCAGGTGGTTAGGCTGGGGAGAGCACGTCCTCATTAGCCCTCTGCACAGTAGTGCAGATGTACTCTCTGGTAGACTTGAAGATGCTCCTGTCCAACACTTCTCCTAGCAAGGACAAGTGTCAAGCTGGCTGCAAGTGTGGCCTTCAGTGGGCAGACTCAGCCCTCCAGGTCCATTGGGGGCTGCATCAGCTGCAGAGAGCCCACTGGCCCATAGGCCCTGCCTTCTCAAGGCCCCCTTTCTGAGATGGCAGAAGCAGTATAAAGCTTGGCTATGGGGGTCCAGCATGAGGTAACTGTTTTTTTGGTTTTCTGGGGGGATATTTTTGGTACTGAGGATTGAACTCAGCATCTTGCACTTTTTATGCAGGCACTGTAACCACTGAGCTAAATCTCCAGCCTCAAGAGACAACTGTAATAGCCCAGTAAAACTCCAAAGAGTTCCCAGCTCGGTAGAAGCTGGCTCTCCCACCTGGGAAGCTCCACCCTCAGGCTGTGACACACACACACACACACACACACACACACACACACACACACACACACACACACACACACACACACACACACACAGTTACCCACAAAGAGAATCACGGTCTCTATGCCGGTA